>CM064910.1:0-418639 GCA_032727855.1 Quercus ilex subsp. ballota | reverse complement strand
CTTAAAACACAAACCGAACCAATAATACTACATTTAAAGATATTGAACACCTTAAAAATTCACTTCATACACTGAAAAGACTGTAGCTTCCATTTTTTGAAACCAAAAAAAAAAAAAAAAATCAATTTCCCTCTCATTTTCCTCTCTTTTCCACTACTTTCTCAGCAACCAAACACAAAACCAATAAAACAATAGTGCATTTAGAGATATCGAACCACTTAAACCAAGCATCCACCTCATACACTGTAAAAACAATAACTTAACATTCCAAAACAAACACACAAATGCATCAATTTTAAGCTTTTCAATTTCCTTTTCTTTTTCCACTATTTTCTTAGCAACCAACACAAACCAAGAGAATAATACTTGCATTTTAAAGATATATCAAACAACAACTTAATAATTCACTTCATACACTGTAAAGATCATAACCTTCTATTTTTTCAAACCAAAAATGAAATCAATTTCCCTCTCATTTTCCTTTCCCTCTCCACTACTTTCTCAACAACTGCACAACAAGCCGATAAAATAATAATGCATTTAAAGATATCAACTAACTTAAACCAAACTTCCAATGAACTCAACATTCCAAAACAAACACACAAAACACAAGCACTCCATTTTTTCCTTTTCTTTTTCCACTATTTTCTCAGCACCCAAACACAAACCGAACCAATAATAAAGCATTTAATGATATTGAACAACTTGATAATTCACTTCATACACTGTAAAGACCATAACTTTCATTTTTCGAAACCAAAAATTAAATCAATTTCCCTCTCATTTTTCCTCTCTTTTTCACTACTTTCCTCAGCAACCAAACACAAACCTAGAAAATAATAAAGCATTTAGCTATATCGACCAACTTAAACCAGAAATCCACTTCATACACTCTTAAAAACAAGAACTTATCATTCCAAAACACACACAAAATCACATTCAAGCTCTCCATTTTCCTTTTCTTTCCACTATTTTCTTAGCAATGAAATGCAAACCAAGACAATAATACAGAATTTAAAGATACCGAACCCCTTAAAATTCACATCATACACTGTAAAGACCACAGCTTTCATTTTTCTGAAACCAAAAATGAAATCCATTTCCTTTTCCTTATCCACGACTTTCTCAAACACAAGCTGAGACAACAATAATGCATTTAGAGATTTCAAACAACTTAAACCAAGCATCCACTTCATACACTCTAAAACGATAAATTAACATTCCAAAACAACAAACAGACACACACACACAAATCAATTTCAAATTCTCCATTTTCCTTTTCTTTTTCCACTATTTTCTTAGCAAACCAAACACAAACCGAGACAATAATACGGCCTTTAGACATATCAAACAACTTAAAAATTCACTTCAGACACTGTAAAGAGTAACTGGCATTTCTGGAAACCAAAAAAGAAATCTAATTTCCCTCTAATTTTCCTTTCCTTTATACCATTTTCTCAGCAACCAAACACAAACCAAGACCAAAAAAAAAAATCAATTTCAAGCTCTCCATTTTCCTTTCTTTTTCCACTACATTGTCAGCAACCAAACCACAAACCGAGACAATAATAATGCATTTGGACACATCTAACAACTCAAACCAAGAATCCACTTCATACACTGTGAAATCAATAACTCAACATTCCAAAATCAGAATTTCAAGCTCTACATTACTATTTTCTCTCAGCAACCAAACACAAACTAAGACCAAAAAACAACAATGCGTTTTAAAACACATAACAACACACACACATACACACTATTTACCTTCCTCTTCTTTCGTGGAATCGGTTCGGTACCTGAGCTCAAGAGCTCTTATCACCGAAATCCCCGGGCTAATCACTTTGGCCCGAACAAACGACCCGGACCGATCCGACCCAGCCTGAAAGTATCGGATCCCGTTAACGGATCCATCGTGCTTGGCTTCTCCGGTGTCCCAGTCCACGCCGACCCACTCGCCAGCGTGGCCCTCGATGGGCCCCACGTACTTCACCGTTCCTATTCTTCTTGGATCGTTCGCTGAGTGGACTCGCTGGCCCACTCGGAACTCGGGGCTCGACTCGGCCGAGTCGTCCTGCATTTTCTTCTTCTTCTTCTTTCTTCTCCGGTGAAAGCTCTTAACTGAACATTTATTTCATATTCGTTTTATCAGTTTATTTTCAACGGAAGCGTCGTCGTTTTGGGGATTTTTTTTATAAGGTAATTGAGTCAGAAGTTTTAAATTGTTATGACGACTTTATTGTTGCAATAATTTTTATTTTTATTTTTAAGTTTATCAATTTACTATTTTTGAAAACTAAATTGATTAATTTGTTACATTCCTAAATTATAGGGACAAAATGTAATTTTATAAAAGAAAAAAAAACTATTTAAACTTTTTGGAGATGTAAAAGTTGGAAGATAAAATATTATAATCCCATATATGAATGAGGAAAATGTAACTAATAGTAAGAATTTGAAAAGAAATTGTCACTAGGCCATGTAGCCTAGTGACACCCAGTTTCTATGTAAACCGTTAGCTCGAGGCTTCTCTCCCTATGATTACCCAAAAAAAAAAAAAAATTTGAAAAGAATTTATTTGACTTTTGGCTCTTTATTTGTTTATTTGGAGCCTTCTTTTTATTTTAATTGGAGGGTTTTCTACTAAATACCATTCTCCTTTGTATTGAGGCTATATTTATCGGTCAATTGTTTCTATTTAATATATTTGATCACTAATGAATGGCAACTCTGCCTGTGTTTGTGCTTAATGCCATTTATTTAGCCCATAGCCAGTTCCAAGCTCGAATAAAGGAGGAAGGTTGCGATAGGTTGATAGTCAACATAAAATTTAATTACTCTCTTATGATAACTAACTATCTCTGTTTATATTTGTGCCTAGTGTCTTTTTTTTCTTTTTTTTCTGCTAGTCCCAAAGACCCAAACCCAGACAAAGGATGAAAGTTCCAATAAGTTGACAGCCAATATATAATTTAATAACTTTTCATGAATGGATCTTATTAAAATAGAAAGGTTGTTATATGTTTGGTCACTAAAACAGGTAAATAATTTGTTATGTAAAATTGCATTTGAATATGAAAGTCCAAAAATGCAGTAACATATTAGATGATTACATCTCAATCAGGCTTGTACTTCTACACCCTTTAATTAAATTACAATCTCATGATGAAAAATATTTGCCAATAGAATCACAATCTCTTGCAGGTGTACTCATGAATAACTTGTAGCAAACTTTTAGCAGATTCCTCCTTTGGCAACTTTAGAAGGCGTGCAACTTTCTCAAACCCTGCATGGTGACTATGGTCTTGGCTTGCTTCATGTCTGAACTCTGTTTTACTGAGCTTCGGCTTTGACAAGGCCCACTGCATTGACCATATGGCCAATGGCCGCATGTAAGAAAGAGCTCTGTACTGGTCGTTGTTGTTCCAGCCTTCTGGTGTTTGAAAAGAATAACTGTAACAATAACTAGAATGTAAGTGAACTAGAAAGTGGGGAAACAAATAAGATGTATATGACTATGCAGATGCAGCATCGAGATAGATTGGGGGTAAGCATAGAAAAGAATAATCAGCTTTCTGCAGTGGTACATGGCAACATAACGCCTAGAGTTAAGATTATAGTAGGTCAATGTGGGAATCACCATGGACATACAGAAAAATAAGTATAAAATATTTGGAAAATAGAGTAATAATAAGTTGAATGTAGTGAGGTAGAGTAATGTAGTAAATTTCCAAAAATTATTATTACTATGTATAAATTGTAATACTACTTGAAAGACTGTCTAGTGGAGTAGCGGACTAGCAAGGATAAATACTTGACTTTTATGCAGAAAGCTGCTCAATAGGAAAACTTTACTTACCCAAGACCTTCTTGGGACCAGGCTGTTTCATAGACACCAACAGCAGTCTGAAATGCCATTTCCAGCATTTCCTCTTGAATCATTGTAGCAGCAAGAGAATATGTAACTCCAGACCAAATTTCTCTTGATTGCATTGCAGACAAATCAACCTTTCCATTTGGCAGCATCCCATTAATTGCTCCGCGCATTCCTCCCTTCACCTTTAAGACATTGTAATTATAAATCTTTTCAAGTGCAGTCCTTCTCTTGCCTTCATCAACAATTGGGGAAAGACCACATGCTGCAGTGAACCTATAATGTTACGTATAATGAGTCCATACCCAATTTTCAAGAAGTTGAAATCACAATAAATTTACACACCAAAATATGTTTGCTTTCTCATGAAGAAATTATAAAGTTAAAGTGATTGTTGAATTTGATCATATATATGCAATAATTTTATAAGAAAGTCAATACTCAATAACATCTTAGGGATACTGCTATGTTTCTGCCCTGTTGGTTTTGATGATGAAATACAAGAGCCCATGCTATTTTAAAAATAGATCTTTTACAAGAAGATTGGCTGGAGATTTCTTGTAAAAACACTAGCCCCTTCGGTTCATGCATAAGATGAAACAGGGTAACAAGTTTGTTATGATAAGTAGGAAGGTATGTCACTGAAAAGTTCACATAACAAGAAATGGAAAAAGTTATTCCTGAACATACTTTCTTATAACACCAAAGAATGACTCCCACCAAATTCAATTTTTAATTAAAACAAGCTATGAACTCTTTGGCCAATCTTTTAAAAATGATCTGTACACCGTGTGGTCTTTCTTGAAGCCAACAGTCTAGGGTTCAAACCCCAGAATATCTTCATAAAGTAGATAACATCAGAACAAGAGGCCAGTGGTAGATCAGCCATGATTTATTTTACAGAATATGAGCAAACATAAAGATTCAGAACCACCATAGCAAGGTGAGCATATCAGTTGATTAAGAAAAAAATGATAGGAAATTAGGATAGAAATATGAAGGCAATATAGAAATAAGTCACTAGGAAGATTTAGATGGACCACTAGTGATACATTAGGAATAACGAGTTACGGTGTGTAAGATGCAGTAAAGAGGAGCAGCGAGAAGGACGGTCTATGCAACATGTGAAGGACACATTATATTTTAAGGACAGTAAACTAAAGTCCCATGGTTTAATTTAGGACATGACTTCACTAAAATATGGGAAACTATTTTCTTGTTACCAATCCCATGTGTTTTGTAAAAGGCACTGGATAGTGGATACACTGCCTTCCCAGTGCTACATGGTGATACTTGGATGGATTATGGATGAAACCACTGATATAGCCAATTCAACAGCTCACACATCTCATATAATCACCAATATGACGTTTGTTCTCTGTGCGTTTGAATGTCTACTTTAAATATAACATCAAGAATGAGTACTTTGTACTCACCATTGTCCAGCTAATTGATCGGCCTGAATAGATGCACTTGAACTACCACCACTATTGTCATAATTGAAGTAAGAACCGTTCCATAATGTGTCATATACAGCTTTTGCCTTTTGATACTTAACCCAAAAGTGATTCGCAGATGCCTTATCACCTACTTCATATGCCATGGCTGAAGCAGCCTGGAGAGCTGCCACCCAAAGCCCACCACTATATGCACTCACACCCTTAACAGACCACGCATCATAAGTCTGATCAGGGAATCCCTCATTCTCAATCATCCCATCTCTATCTTTATCAAACTGATCCATATAAGCCATTGCTACAAAGACCGAGGGCCAGACAGCTTGTGCAAAATTTTTATCACCCGTAGCTACCATATCCCTGTAAACTTGGAGAACAAACTTAGAATTCAAGTCTTTCCACCTAGATGAATTAAACAAGTTATAAGCATTTATTTCAAACCAAGGGTCATTGAGCCCAATATCATGGGGTACAGAACCAAGAACCTTTCTTGGAACCCACATTCCATCACTCATAATTTTCATCCTTTCAGGATCATGCATCATTACTGCTGCTGCAAAGTCTCTCTGGATGCTAAGTTCAAGTTTTGGGAATAACATGAGTAGTGCAAAAGATGAGTAGAAGTGGACATCATAAGTGTTATACATGAGGTATTCTGTTCCCTCAAGATAAAGAAACTGGCCAACATTTTCCTCTCCATCTAGGAGCAAATAGGTTCCAAAGGCTGAATTTGATGCTACTGGAGTATGACATTGCTCGAGTTTGGATGCCATCCTTTCGAGGATATCAACAGCAGTGTCATTTTGATGGGACATATCAACTATATTTGTACAATTTGATTTGGGCCTATCAAGGCAAAACTTCCTCTCACCAATGGTTCCTAAATTCTGTGTTGGAGGTAATCCATCTGCAGAAAGGAAAATATGGCCTTCAATAAAAAGAATAAAAAGATTGAAGCACATTTTGAATAGATTTTAAGTTCCATAAGTACCTGTCCATATTGTCCCCCCTGTATTGAGATAATAGAGTTCATTGAAGAGAGTGATTGGGTACCTGGGGATGAACCTCTAAAAATTCAGAATTGGTCAAAAAAGCACAGATTTTGTATTCTTTCTCCAGCATAAGTTTCATTTAATCTCACCATTCAGGAAGCCTTTTGTCTGCAAGAATTGGTCTTTGCCATGCTTCAATTTGGGATTCCCAATGGGCATGCTCTAATTACAAAGAAGAACAAACGCATTCAATCAAATGTGTTCCTTTCACTGTCAAAGTACACTACCATTGTCATTTTTTTCTTGGTTGAAACTGCAAATGGTAATTCTAAATCAATAACAAAGATTTGAAGAACTTAACATGTTCTCTTTGTGTAGAAAATTGATAAGTGTGGGGGCATTTTTTGCTTCAAGGAAACTCATGTGTACTCCTAGGCAATTTTTGCTCTTTGTCCCACATTGGAAGGAAATCCTTCCTCTTCATGCCATATAAGGGATGACCAATGAGAAAGAGTACCACTAGTTTGGTTAATAAGAAACAAGGGTAATATAAAAAAAATGGCCAGATGATTACAAAATAATATCAGGCATTTCCAGAGAAGAGGTATTGTGTTGGTTAGTGAATATTCCTACAAAAGGAAAATTAATTCATCTTGAATTTTAAGTGTTATTTTCATAATTAAAGGTCAGTCTTGATAATATCTGCAAATAATTTACTAGTTCATGAGCTCTAGTTACATCAACAGAAAGGTAAATTTTTTCCTAGAGAATACATATGTATGTTAAAATACTATATACTCAGGAAAATTAATGAAGCTGTATAGACATACCAAGAATAGCATCGTGTGCAATACTTGCTGCAGCATCCCCATGAGTGCCATAAAATCGGGTGTAGCGCCTGGTATTAAAATATTTTGTTAAAAAGATTAGTATACTTTAAGGACTAGGTTTCCACACAAGTGTTTTAAGGGCTGGGATAACCTACCTGTGGTAAGTCTTTTGACTAAACCTCAATTCTGGGCAGTCCCATGACAATGAAAATGTGACAGTACGGATGGAATCAGAAGGTATTGTTACAGAGGCTGCTATGGCTGCTCCAATAGATGATCCTGGTTTTGAAGGCATTGGAGTTTCAACGTGGTCAAGGTGATCAAATGACCCATGCTATAAGAATAAAAGTAAAGGCATCAAGATTTTGGAGGATAAAAATATTATGATTGTGCTGAATTGGATTTTAACCCTACAATAGATTTGTATTAATAGAAATTCTTGCTCCTCTATAGTGTGTGTATCTCTATAGCATGTGCATTATTTGGTTTTCAAGGTTGCAATTCACAAAAATCACATCAAGGTGAAGCATTCCTTTCTCATTTCAAATTGAAGGAAAAATGATGTTATTACAAAGTCCCCTCCTGGTCTCTATTGGAATGACAAATAACCCCCATCCTTGATCTGCTTATGCGCCCAGTAGAAGCCCTTACAGGAACAAATGTATTTCTCATCTAATAATATTCTTAACAAAAACTCTGATGAGGTAAAGAAATGAAAAGGTTGCAAAAACATTTAACGGGACTGCAGGTAGCCACTATTACATAAACATTCAACCTTGTTTAGAGAAACAGTGGTGGAGCAACATTATTGGAACAAAACTTAGCAAGTAATTAATTCTCAATATCCATTTCAAATTTAACCTAGACTAACCTTCTCAAATGCCTAAATTGTGTACACTAATGTATTAAGATAATAGCGTCAAACTTTGAAAGTTTGTATCTGACCGAAATACTTGGAATTGATACTGGTAAACATTATGAAAACAATGAGTGATAATGAGCAGAGCACAAAAGATAATTTTTTTTTTTTTTTTTTCGTTTGTCTGGATACATCAAGCTAACAAGAAACAGAGGATCCTAAAACAAATAGTTCCTCTCTATTGATTGTTAATGCAAAAAAGGGAAGGTTATCTAACCTTTTTAATTTCATGCCACATGTCTTTAGCCGTGATGCCATGGGAATCACCAGAAATCAAAAAGCAAGGACACTCAGAGACATGAACACCATCTGTTTCTTGTGCAGCAATTGCAAAAGTAACTGGAGGTTGATCATTTACAGCCCTGAAAATTTATATACTTCGTTTTAGAGATAATCAGACATCCAGCCACGATATCAGTCGTATAGAATATATGTTTGAACTGATGTACGCAGAATCAAAACTATCTTCTAGAGTTAATGGAGAGAATTACTTGTGGTGTAAAAGTACTCCACGCACTCCATCTTTCGCCCTGGTAGGAGTTAAGTAACGGTAAATTATTAAGATAAATTAAAATTTAAGTAGAATAGCACATAAATAATATATGGTGAGAGTAGGAAGTTTCTTCTGCCAGAAAAACAAATTCCATTTTCTGTGAAAGCTACTTATACTTAAAGATCAGACATCTATAAAAGCCCACTATTTTGTTCTTACACCATCTTTGAGTTGAAGTGATGACCAGAAAATCCAGAGTTCCCACCTACAGAATTCTGAAAATTCAGGCACAGAAAGTTCAGATATCAGAAATTTTTATAAATCATGCCAATCTGATAACCGGATGAGGAATCCACTCATCACAGTTAGACTACGGAATGTTGTAAGATAACTCTATAGGGATTAATTTTGCATATTTGCCCAGATTTTAATCATGTTTCACATAAAAAAATGGCACAAAATTGCTATTACAGTCTGAGAATCCCAAGATTAGGTTGGAAACCATGCAGTGAGGAATTATAAACACATATTCAGTGGAAGGAAAATTACATAGTTTTGGAGTTTCTTGAATTCAGACTGGAATATCAAATGTAGTACTCAGATCATTATGATAGTTTGTGATTACCCCAAAAAAAATCTCATACATTATGTTATTTTGATAAGAATTATTTTTAACTTGAGGAATGCATTCAACTCCGAGTGAAACCTAATGTAGTATAAAAAAATGTCATTGTGTCAGCTTAATAACTAAGCCTTCTTTTATTTAAAATATTGAAGAACTTTTCCCCATTCAACTTCTATGAAAAACACTTCCTAGATTATCATTACTAAAAGAAAGCACTTAAAAAAGGGTCAATGTAATATGCAGCAGAATTATTAACTTACAGCCCATGTAAAGACCAAGGTGACATCTGCAGAAGTCCTTCCTTTATTAGACAACTGAAGAAGGCATAAAGCATTACCTTAGAACTGTGGCGATGTGATCAATTCTAATATAAATTAAATTTCTTGCATTATTTTTCGTACCGTATAGGTAAATACTGATACTGGGAAACTGCTCTCCTTATAATTGTGGGGAATAAAAGGTGAAATTTGGCGAGAAACAATTGTCAGTTCTGGGTCAGGTTCACCTGCTTCGACAAATCAATACAAAATACAGAATGTTGTAAGTGATATCACAAGTTTGAACTGTTTCCAGTGGGAGCAAAAAAATTACCCTCATAGGTTGTCCAAGCCCTTGGAAACAAAGCATGGTATGTACACTTCTCGCCATTCAAATTCCAATCCCAAGTTTCAATACCAGAAGCAGTGTCATCTCTACATAGTGATTGACAAAGCAATAATGTGATGTCTCACTCACAGTTTTGGATGGCATATACTAATTTCAAAAAAATTAGAGAAACGCAAGTCCTGGATAATATGTTACTTACTTGGGTACCTTTGGGCTTTCGGTGCATAATACACTTGAGAATTTTCCACCATTTGGGCGTGAAACAAAAACCTAAATGAGTAAAGGAAACCTAGAGATTCACTACTGCTTGATAAGAAGTACTAAAGATAAATCTATAGCATTTTTATTCATTCAACCAAAAAGTATAATTTTGAAAGAAAAAAGGACAAAGTTTGTTCATGGTAAAATTCAACAGCATGGTGTTAACATACATATAAAACCTAAGTACAAATGGATAGATGCATACTTGCTGGTTGATTGATTCCTTCTTTTCCAGTGATTGATGGATTAGTTTATGCAATTCTCATTTGCCATTTCACTATTTTTACTAATATCCACGTGTGCTTATCTTGTCTGGAGTAACAGTGATAACATAAGGGATAAACCGTCCTGATAATCTATTCAAATCTGTAAATGATCTTCTAATCAACAAACTTCACTGTTCCAAATAAAAATTATTCTTCTATGTCTACCAATTAATATATCTCACAGAAATATTTTCAGCAACTAGTGGCACTTCTATAAATGAAAACCTTTTGTTTATGATGTTCAATTTCACCCCAAAACATGTGAATGCGTTCTGGTGCCCTAAAATAGTTTCCATTGTTTAGGGGATAAGTAATAGATATGGCTTCAGTAGATGCGAACTCACAGAGAATTGATTTGCTAAAATGGGGCTTTCTTCACATATTCTAGGGAACAGTTGAAAGCGTTGAAACTGGCCTCTGTAGCTTCTTCCAATGCTTCCTGCACTAAAATCATGCTCTCAAACATAAAAATGATATTGAAAGAACAAAAAAAAAATAGCTGTATTCATACATGATTGAACAGCAATGATTTTTTTCTTATAAATACTTGAACTACTAGAAAATTGCAATTCATTTCAAATAATAATAGCTGATAAAATTTCTGATTCACTATATATATAAAAATTTACAGTGTCCAACATCACTTATCAGAATAAGTCTGTTTTCAGTTGTAAAAATTTGACCACTTACCCAATACCACCTAAAGAAATGCCATGATGACCTGCAATGGTGCGCCTATTGAAAAAATCAAATATTGCCATCTGATTGAAGGACAAGTGGCTGTAAGAGAAAAGGGGGAAAAATCACCAAATTCATAAAGAAGAAATCATTTGAGGTAAGATATATTACTCTTCCTTTTGCTGCTTCTTCCTTGGCATGACGGAATAATCGAATGCCTATAGGAGCCTTCAAAACCACAAAACAATAATGAAAAAGATTATAATTTGATGTCTACTCTTCTCATCCAGTGACTTAACTTCCCTATGTTATTAATTGGATTTCAATTTAATGATATAAGGTGTGACTTTATCTAATGTTGTTTTGACCATAAGAACTTATTTTATGATAACTTCTCCAATGAAAACACGTATGTTTCTAAGTTCTCAATCTGTTCTGTGACAATTGTCATAAGCACAACTTAGCTTATAATTGAAACTATCTCATCCACAAATTTTGGAAGGTGCAAATATGATTACAGTTAAAGACATACCAAATGCAATTTCTCTTGTATAGTCAATCCAAACTGCGAAGGAACATTTCCTAGATAATTTAACTTCCGTTGCCAAGTCAGTGGAGCTGGTTTCCCTGGGTCAACCTAATAATAGAAAGAACAACAGATTTAAAAAAAGAAAGAATTCAAAGGTTGGATGATTTATTCATGATTCCCAGAAAAATAAAGAATTTTTTTAGATAACAGTTTATAGACATTAGTACATTACAATATATCATAGTTTTATTGACTGAATAGTGTTTAAGCAAAGAAAGAACAAGTTAAAACAAGTCAACAAGATGGATTGTATTTAGATTTGAGATACCCCAAGACATCAAGTTGAGTAAGGACAGAGATGCACATTTGATTCAATGCATAATTGACTGAACATTGTTGATTTGCTCTTGTATGTTTGTGCTATGCAATAATAGCATACCTTGCATTGGGAAAAACTGGAAGGAGGCTCCGTTTCACATTCATCTTTGAAACCATTCTCCAGTTCATGTTTGAAACCATTCTCCATCTTGGCTAAGAAATATGGAAAGAAAAAAAAAAAAAAAAAAAAGGCAGAATATGAATTGCCATAGCAATCTAACGATTCATATATAGGACATCAACAAATCATTATAGGCATGACCCTTGATCTGACCTTCCAAATGGAACATGGCTAGATATCTGTCATATGACATCATGCCTAAAACAGCAATAACAAAGATATACCCAATACCAACATTGAATATGACATCATCTTCCAACCATCAAAGACGATTCCTCTCCATTTTAAATGGTTTAATATTTTAAATGACATGATACTCTGTACACAATTAGATCAAAATAAAAGAATCCTAACCGTGAAATAGACTCTCTCCAATTCCAGTGGAATGGAGAGAATACTGTTCCCTCACACCCCCCTCATATTATATACAGGAAACTGGGTTTAAGTACAAAATAAGAATGGATCACATACTTTGAAACCTCCTTGAATTGCTCTTGTAATTCAAAGTGTTTCCTGGAATAAAACACAGTCCTTAATTCTAATCCTTTTTCTTCTCACAAAAGCTGCGTATGAGTATATATCTCAACCTGTAAAAATCATCATAAACCATTGTTCACTTAAACAGAGGAAAGTTTTGCCAAATAGTCTATCCAAGAATTATTTTCTGTAGAAACAAACATTAATCATTAATGTGACTCAATGTCTCTCATCAAGCTTCAATTTTTCACGTTGTGCGAAGGCAATACAAACCCAGATTCTATCATAGCCTTAATGCATTGATGTAAGTCAGTATCTCCTTTCAAAAAAAGATTTTTCTTCATCAGGTTTACAAATAGAGACATTTGAAAGGCTTAAACTTTAATGGGTATCCTAATTTTAAGGATTTTCATTAAAACAACAACAACAACAACGACAATAAAAGCAACAACAAAAGAATTATTAATTAAGACAAGATTATTAAACCAAGTTCTGAAACTGAGAAAAGTCTAACCTGGAAGAATGAAACTACTCCTTTGGCAAAGACAGAGAGAGGCTCTAATTTATTTAGATACCTCTGTGGTTTGAAAGTTAAGAATAAAATGGTGAAGGTTGTTGAATGTTGAAAGTTCTGTTAGAATAAAAAGATAGTCACGTAGAATTGGCTCATTTTGCATATAAAAAAGTTTTACTTAAAAATAAATAAATAAAGATAGTTTCCTTATTTTTAAAGCATTCGGTTTGAAAGGGATCAATAGAAGAAAAGATTTGAATCCAATTAGATTTGATTTAATTTAATCCAAATGTAGTTGTTAAGAATGAAAGGAACTAGAACTATTTCGATTTCATCGAAGTTGGAGAATCAAATAATTTATCTTACCGATTAGGCTAATTATAGAAGGTTTGGTTGACATGACCCAAAGGGTTAAAAAAAACTTGAATAATCATTCTATGGTGAAAATAAAATAACCATCTATTTTGTGTTGTGTGCATAACATAGTGGTTATAAATTATGCAATCAAATAAAAAAAATTCCTCAAGCAAAAATTTCGGTCTATTTTAATATAAAAACTTACTTTTTATTTTTTTTATATTCAATTTTTAAAATATAGTTATCTATTTTACACTATATTTTATTAAAATATTATTTTTTTAATTATTTATCTTTCTTCACGCACAATAATTACAATCCACTCTCTTCTTTCAATTTCTATTATAAGGAAATAAAAAATAATAATTAATTGTTTATTTTTCTTCACACATTACCGTCATCATTTATTCTCTTTCTTCATCATACATGTGTAAAGAAATAATAAAATACTCAGAGTCCATTTAGGAACAACTTATTTAGTTAAAATTGAAAACTTTTTACAGAAAGTATTATAGATAAAACTAAAATGTAACTGAAATAGTACAGCGAGATTCATAAATAGTACCAAAAAATGCAATAGGATCCATGAATAATAGCAAAAATAAGTTAAATAATAATAAAAGTTGAATTTTTAAGCCAATATTAAATGCAACCTAAATACAAAATTAATTGTATCTAACACCTATATATTTTTACACAATATAACCTCATCATGATGGATTTTAAGTTTTAATCGGCTAAAGTGTGGTGGTTTAAAGCGGTGAAAATGATTGATTTTATAATAATCTTATCAAGTTGTCTTGAAAGTAACGTAAAAATAAAAAAGAGTGGGAGAAAAAAATCGTGTTAGTTAAGATTCTCTCATGGTCCCATTGGATTCTTAAAAAAAATTAAAAAATAAAGGTAATAAAATTTTATTTGATACAAATTATTTTAATACATACAAGATATGATGAAAACATATTGTGCAACTCTTAAACTAAGTTGGTATTTTAATCTGATGATAAAAAATAATCATGATGAAGTAGACAATATATATATATATATATATTAAAATTACATTATATCTATTAAAAACTCTGGTATTGAGTTGAGCCGTATTCAAAGCACGCCTGGTATGTAAGACTCATATTTAATTATTAAAACAAAAAAATATGAAAAATTATAATAATAATTTAAAATGAATGATAAGACTTCTTTTGAAATGTGTTAACAATTTTGATAATTGATTTTAATTAGAACTATAATTATTCTGAATTACTAGATATTTAAGTTTTGGTTAGAGTAATAATTTGACACAGCTACAATTTATAGGAGCCATATTATTATTATTATTATTATTTTTTTTGTGTGGAGAAAATCAATGTTATTAATTCCGTTCTGGATGGAATTTCTCGTATCGGCATGAAAACTGGAACAAGAATACACTCTGTTCCACCTCGACTCAAATTCCGGCCCATTTCAGCCAATTTCGGCCGAAATGAATGAATTTTGTTCTCTTTTATCATTACATGCAGCAATGTTTTGACTCTTCTGAGTTCCACCGTTTCTATTCTACCTCACCGCATCAAATATAATAATAAAAATTCTACAACAATGAGCAGAGAGAGAGAGAGGGGTAAAGAACAGAAAGTGACCTTTGATGATTCTTCTGAGGTGGATTACTCATGAAACTTCAACCTTCACATATTTGCATCTTGCACTTTGCAGCACAAATCCACAAAGAGAGAGGCAGGGAGAGTAAGTTAAAATTTTAAAACACAGAGATTTGAGAAGAATTTGAAAGGATTTATACTTGTATTCTGCTAGAGGAGATGGAGATCGGTGGGGGAGGTGAAATGAATAAATGTGCATGCAATGTAGAGTGCCATGTTTTTTGCCATTGTTGCAAATAGTGCCACGTGACCATCATCCTATTAACATAAACTAACAGTTGAACTTAAAAGGAAAAGTTAACCACAAAATTTTTCACAACTTCTTACCACAATTGTGAACTAGAAAAGTGTAATTGGTTAAAAAAAAATTAATAAGGTTTATGGGTAAGTACAATTTTCCAAAAAAATTATATAATAATTTGTAGTCTTAAAACTACTCACTTAAAAATAGTACTACACCTTGATAAAAAAAAAAAAAAAATTAATTAACAGTAGTACAGATATATATAATATTAAAAAAAAAAAAAGGGAATAACAACCGTATTATTTATTTATTTGTATCTACTTTGGTAATTAGTTATTATCTTTCGGAAATTTTGTTAAACTATAAATATATTTGTAGGGTCAGTTTTTGCGGCCCAAGCCCAAGGAAATATGGATTTGGAGCTCACCGAACCCAAAACAATAAATTTTGTAGAGAGTGGGTGAAAGAGCTAGGCTAATAATGAAAATAACAGTATTAAACGGCAACATCAATAGGAAGGATTGGATTAATGTGTTCTCGGACTGATATGAGTGCCAGGTCCGAAGAGATGCTTTTCATTGATAATCTAGGATTACAATTCATGGAGCTACAGGAATCAAATATATTCTTTTCTATCTCCTCTTTTTTTTTTCTTTCTCACTATCAGAGGCACCCTTCCCTTATATAGCACTGCCCTCCTACATCTCTTCCGCCCACTTGTCCATCATCCAGGCGCCCATTTGAGTGCATGTCCCATCACCCCACCTTTTGCCTTATGTGAGTGGCGGTAGCTGAGAAAGCACTGTTCAGGGGTCTTATCCACATAAATGCGGCCAGGAGGGCAGGTGCAGTGCATTAAATGTGATGGTTGAAGTATGCCTCCTTGATATTTCTCTGTTCCCGTTAGCTTCATACGTGTCCGAGGTTCCTCTCTCTCTTGACACTTGTCAAACAGATCACTTGAACCTCCCATGCTCGTGTAGGGTCAGACCTCTTCGGATCCGAGGATGTAGGACTACTCGGACACATGAAAATCTCCTCGGATAGTACACGTGCTCATCTTAAGGCATTCCCCTTTGACATGGGCCTGACTGAAGGCCTCGCCTCCTCGGACGAAAAGTGTTCCTCATTCAGGGCCTTGGGCCCAATAAGTTGGGTTGGGTTTTTCTCCCCCCACATTAGCCCCTCAAAATTGTAGTTTTTCATTCGCATCCGAAGAGAAAAAGTAGGATTTTGACTTGCCACGGAGCAAAAGCTTGTAAACAGGCAAATTTGAACTGACACGTGCATAGGTATAGGAACTGTCGCTTCATTAATGCCGCTGCGGTTTCCTTATTCCCCAGGCGCTGCATTAATTGCACCAGGTGGCGCTTCGTCCTCCATATCCAATGGTGACTTACTGATCCAACGGCTGTGGTTTTTCTTCGAAATTTAGGCAGGAGTGCCCCTGACCCTTCGTTTGACCCTGTATAAAGCTTCGGAGGACATTATTTCTTCCTCACTTTGCAAATCTTCAGACGCTCCAGAGAGAACAGACGCGCCGCTCCGTCCAAACCTCTCAGTCGCTGCTTTCAGGCCTCCCCAGAGTCATCAAGAACCCTCCTACAAGCCTGAAATCCTCTTTCCGATTTAGTCCCGGTGAGTCATCGCTCACCAAACCATTTAGTTTTCTCTTCGGCCAACAGTTTCATCTAAACACCATGGGAAAGCTCGAGTACATGGTGGATACCCCTGAGCAACTAGAAGCATTTAGGGCCGCGTACCGCATACCTCCCAACGTGGGTGTGAGGTATTGCCCCCCAGAAAAGATTCTAACAGACCGGAAGACGGGAGAAGTAGTTATTCCCCTTATCGCCTTCAAAGAAAGGGGAATGACCATCCCCATGAGTCCCATCACCATTAACTATCTCCGAAACCATAGGCTCACTCCCTGGCAGTGTGCACCCAACATGTTTAGGATTCTAGGGGCCATTGAGGACCTTAACCTTCACCTAGGATTGGGCCTCACCTGGCTCGACGTAGTACATCTGTATGAATGCCACAGCCAGAAAGACGCGAGATATTACTTAAAATCCCGGTCGGACGTGGTCAGGCTCATTTCTTGCCTCCCCAAATCCAACAAAGGGATGAAAGACGACTATGTGATCGTCTCGGGCGCATGGCATGACGGCCATCACTGCCCAACCAAGCTTGGAAAACCAGGTGGGCCATGTTAGATTTAGGCAAACTAACCATAGGCCTAGGGTCCTCGTCTTTTAATCGTTTTTGGTTCCTTTCGTACTACTATTTTTGAGTCTCTAACATAGCTTTGCTGTGCCTTGGGACAGATAAAAACTTCGTAACTCCTCGGCTAAGTCTTACGAACGTCGCCGCCCTCAATTTCCTGTTAAGATCTGAGATTTTCGTGAGCGAGGACGGACAACTCCGATCGGCTCCTCTTATTCTGGGCTACACAGGAAATCCAAAGGGTTTCCAACCAGTCGGCAACGCAATTGTTCAAGGAGACCCCCGCCTTGCCCGTATTAACGTTGGTCGGAAGGGTTTTTTGGCGCCATACGATCTAGAGCCCGTACCACATCCACGCCCTCAGGCTATACCCCCTCTCGTCCAACCACTCCAGCAAGTCCCTCTCGGACAGGCAGCTGAAGGCGAAGGGGTTGGTTCTTCTACCTCCTCGCTAGAGGAACAGATAGATAGATTCCAGTTTGGGGGCGAGGGTTCAAGGGCCGATCGAGTGGTAGAGGTTTCAGACGCTGAGGAGGATACCGACAGGCAATTGGGCATTCACCTTAATCTGTTAGCTGCTCATTCTGAAGACTCTTCGGACGATAATATGGACCTGAGGAATTTGATGAAGGGCAGGGGGAAAAAGTCCGAGCAGAAAGATGCTGGGACATCAAAAGTAGTAGTGACATTGCCTCCAGCGCCTACGCAGGTTCCTGACCCAAGTCTGAAGCCCATTCCGGACTTAAAGAAGAAGAGGCCCCACGTTGAGGTCGGGGAAAAACAAGTGCTGCCAGGTAAGGGGGCTAAGCAGCAGAAAGTGGTGAAGGACAGCCGAACCTATAGGGCCTCATCTACTGAAAGCCGAGAAGAGGCTTTCGTGGCAGATGTACGCCGAGGGGGAGGACCGCGAATCTGGTCTCCCAAGTTGGAGCTGGATGGCGCTCCAATCCTGTGGGATACCTCCCTCAGGAGTTATGACGGAGGGAGGGCAGGCTATGTCGCCGAAGCCCTGCAGCAACCACTCCTCCTCCCCCATGACATGGAGTCCTACAGGCGCTTCAACCAGCAGGAGCTCTTCATGTCTCTCAAGAGGGACTTAGCCATGGTAAGTGCATCATTTAAGAGTTTAAGTTTTATACCTGATTGGCTTCGTTTCTCTTCTTAACGTTGAAGGTGTTGTCATGCAGATTACTCAGCAAGTCTATGTGGCTGAGGGTTTGAACAAGGAGTCCTGGATCAAGGCCCAAGCAGCAACCCAGTCCCGAGATGAGGCAGAGGCATCCCTTGGAAAGCTGAAGGAGGAGCATTTTCAGATGTCCGAGGAGCTTAAAGAGGTAATCTCCCAGAAGCGAAGCCTCGATGCTGGGCTTAAAAATGTTGAAAAACAGGTCGAGGAGCAGCGAAAACTGCTGAATGCCTCAGAGGTTAATTTGGCGACCGAACGGGAGCTGGTGAAAGGCCTCAGGGCCGAGCTGCAGAAGGCTAGAGAGAACGCCAAAGCAGCCGAGCAAAAGGTTCAATTGGCCATGGAGTCCATTGAAACCGAGAAGAAGGCAGCGTACCAGTTGGGGGCAGATGTGACAGCGCAGCAACTCACTGAGCAGTTTGCCTCCGTTTGTCGCGAGTACTGCGACAAAACCTGGGAAAAAGCCTTGGACGCAGCTGGGGTATCCTCGGACTCTCCCCTGAGGTTACCTGGGAGCATCTACTATGATCCTGATATCCAAGAAATCCCAGTGGATGATCCTTCTGCCCCCCAGCCTCCTGAGGCCTCTCGGCCAAGCCAGACCAGCCAAGCTCCTCCGTCCACCCTTGGTGCAAGCAAGGAAACTGGTCAGCCAGGCGCTAAAGATAAGCCAGCTGAACCAGCCAAAGGAAAAGGCCAAGGGTCAGGCGGAGAGAAGATTTCTTCTGAGCCCAAGGAACAAGCCTCCTGAAGCTACTGCTCGGACAAGCCAGGCTGCTGACCCCGTGCTTCCCCCAGCGAAAGAATAGATATATAGGGTTCTTATTTTGCACTTGCACTTTTTGTTCTTTGTTTAAGAAGTTGTAATTCTTCCTTTCGTGTTTTGCTGATTAAGTATATATTTTTCCTTGAATGGAATGGCTCCCTATTTATCTTTGATGTCTTTGATACATGCTTTATCACTTTCTATTGCCGTACACACAGCCATACATTGCAATTGTGACATAATAATGTAAATAACTTGACTGATACATCATACTGGTGGTGTGAGTAATCAAAATTAAAATTGAAAAGGATAGGCCGAATAAGAGTTATTGATGAGTAATGATTAGAATAAGTGTATACGCGAGTTTCGCATGTCCTTCCAAGTAAAACATAAGTTATTACCCCTCGGTTTCGAATTAAACATAACGGAGGAAGACATTTATAAATTAGAATCAATTTAAACGCAACCAGGAATTTTAGCACTAAACCTCAGTGACAACAGCTGCGCGAGGGGGTATCGACAAACCTATCGTTTGGTTCAAGGATTATAGGATTCAATTGTATTCGAGTGCTAACTAACCCAAATCATCTGGTCCGAGGACTACAGACATGATTGGATTTAAGTTTAAACACTATAGAACTGTAACTGAGTGCTAACTAACCCAAATCATCTGGTCCGAGGACTACAGGCACGATTGGATTTAAGTTTAAACACTATAGAACTGTAACTGAGTGCTAACTAACCCAAATCATCTGGTCCGAGGACTACAGGCATGATTGGATTTAAGTTTAAACACTATAGAACTGTAACTGAGTGCTAACTAACCCAAATCATCTGGTCCGAGGACTACAGGCATGATTGGATTTAAGTTTAAACACTATAGAACTGTAACTGAGTGCTAACTAACCCAAATCATCTGGTCCGAGGACTACAGGCATGATTGGATTTAAGTTTAAACACTATAGAACTGTAACTGAGTGCTAACTAACCCAAATCATCTGGTCCGAGGACTACAGGCATGATTGGATTTAAGTTTAAACACTTGAGGGAATACTTTACGCAGAGAATTGACACGTCGGTTGAAGAAGAGATTTGGTCAATAAAAGTACCTCTTGAGGTTATTTACATTCCATGGGCGCGGTATTACATGATCATCTAGGTCTTCTAAGAAATATGCCCCAATGCCTGCTCCTGAGGTGATACGATATGGTCCTTCCCAATTGGGTCCAAGTTTTCCCCAAGCCGGGTTCTTTGCGGTGCCTACAACTTTCCTCAACACTAGATCACCAAGCTCTAGTGGCCTTAGCTTTACGTTAGCATCATAGCCTTGCCTGAGTTTCTGTTGATAATGTGCCAGACGAACCATTGCATTCTCCCTCCTTTCCTCAATCAAGTCTAAACTCCTCTGTAGTTGCTCATTGTTATCGGCCGGACTGAATGAACTAGTTTTCGTCGTTGGGAACCCGGTCTCCAAAGGGATGACAGCTTCAGCCCCATAGGTCATTGAGAAGGGGGTCTCCCCAGTAGACCTACGAGGCGTAGTCCTATAAGCCCAAAGTACGTACGGCAGTTCGTCTACCCATTTGCCTTTCGCATCATCTAATCTCTTCTTTAAGCCATTCAGTATGACCTTGTTGACGGCTTCTGCCTGTCCATTACCCTGGGGATAGGCTGGAGTGGAGTATCTATTCATAATTCCCAGCTCACTGCAGTAGTTCCTGAATGCCCTGCTATCAAACTGCAAGCCGTTGTCCGAGATGAGAGTGTGAGGAACTCCAAACCGGGTGACAATATTCTTCCATACGAACTTCTGCACATCAACGTCTCTGATGTTGGCTAAAGGCTCAGCTTCAACCCACTTGGTGAAATAGTCCGTTCCGACCAGGAGATACTTCTTGTTTCCTGCAGCTTTGGGGAAGGGTCCCACAATATCCAAGCCCCATTGGGCGAAAGGCCATGGGCTAGATAGCGGATTAAGGTTTTCCCCTGGCTGGTGAATGCTTGGAGCGAAGCGCTGACATTGATCACACTTTTTAACGTAATCATGTGCCTCCTTTTGCATGTTAGGCCACCAATAGCCTTGTGTGAGGGCTCGGTGTGCCAAGGACCTGCCCCCAGTGTGGCTCCCGCAGATTCCTTCGTGCAGCTCTTCTAGCAACGTCTCGGTTTCCTCAGGATGCATGCACAACAAGTATGGCCCCGAGTAGGAGCGTCTGTATAGTTTCTGGTCCTCGGATAACCAGAATTTAGTCGCCTTCCTTCGAATCTTATCAGCTTCTGCTCTGTCTTCAGGCAATACATCTTCTTTGAGAAATCTGACTAGGAGGTCCATCCAGCACGGCCCGGCTCTGACCTGGTGAACCTGGACTGCCCCTGACTTCGCCTCCGTGGGCCTGTGCAAGTCCTCGACGAGGATGATCCTCGGCAGGTCTTGTGCCGAAGAGGTGGCAAGCGTGGCCAGGGAGTCAGCATGTGAGTTGCCACTCCTGGGGATGTGCAGCAAACTGAAAAAGTCGAACCCTGACTGCAGCTGTTTAACACGACCCAGGTACCCCTGCATTCTTTCGTCCTTTGCTTCAAACTCGCCATGTACTTGACCTACTACCAACCTTGAGTCCGAGAACAATTCCACGGATTTCCCCCCCATTTTACGGACCATTGTCATTCCCATCAGTAGGGCCTCATACTCCGCCTCATTATTCGTTGCCGAGAAGTCCAGCCTTAATGACTTCTCGATGGTGATTTTCTCGGGGGATATCAGTACCAGCCCAACTCCAGATCCTCTTTGGTTTGCCGCGCCATCAACGTACACTTCCCAATGGGAGGGATTTTGTTGGGAGATCATGCCAACTGATTTCTCATCCATGCCTGACGTGGGCTTTACTTCTTCTAACTGGGGCTCCGTGAATTCAGCCACCAAATCTGCGAGAACCTGTCCCTTGACCGATGTGCGGGGCATATATCTTATATCGAAAGCCCCTAAGATTGTACCCCACTTGGCAATCCGACCTGTGTAATCAGCACTTCGGAGTATAGCTTTGAGTGGGAGTTGTGTGAGAACGATAACCGTGTGGGCTTGGAAGTAGTGAGGTAGCTTCCGTGTGCCCAGCACTACTGCTAGGATAGCCTTTTCCAGAGGCAAGTAGCGAATCTCGGCCTCATGCAGCGACTTGCTTACGTAGTAAACAGGCCTTTGCACCCCAGAATCTAATCGTATCAACACCAGGCTCACTGCATAGGGAGCTACAGCAATGTAGGCGAACAGTACCTCATCAGGCTCAGGACTGGACATGATAGGTGGCCGAGCCAGATAATCCTTGAGTTGCTGGAATGCAGAAGCACATTCCTCAGTCCATTCGAATCCCTTCCACCTGTTGAGTAGGGAGAAAAAGGGACGACACCTGTCTGCTGATCTAGAGATGAACCGATTGAGGGCAGCGGTCATTCCAGTTAGCTTCTGAACCTCCTTGGGGTTCTGAGGAGCTCGCAGATCATTGATGGCCTTTATCTGGTCGGGGTTGACTTCGATTCCTCTGTGCGTGACCATGTATCCTAAAAATTTTCCGGACCCTACCCCAAACGAGCACTTAGAAGCATTCAATCGTAGCTTGTACTTTCGTAGAATCTCAAAGGTACTTTCAAGGTCCTTCACATGCTCGGCTATAACTTTGCTCTTCACCACCATGTCATCTATGTAAACCTCGATATTCTTGCCCAGCTGTGGCTCGAACATCCTCGTCATCATCCTCTGGTAGGTAGCTCCCGCGTTCTTCAAGCCAAACGGCATTACTTTGTAGTGGTAGTTGCCAATAGGGGTGACAAATGCAGTCTTCTTCTGGTCATCCGGGGCTAATGGTATCTGGTGGTAGCCTTGGAAGGCGTCTAGGAAGCTCATCCGAGGGTGGCCGACAGTGGCATCGACCAGCTGATCTATTTTTGGCATTGGGAACGGATCTTTGGGGCATGCCCTATTCAAATCCGTGAAGTCTACGCATACTTGCCACTTCCCACTCTTCTTCTTCACCACCACGGTATTTGCCAGCCATTCGGGATAAAAAACTTCTTTGATAGCCCCGGCCACTTTGAGTTTCGCTACTTCGTCTCTTACTGCATCAGCATGCTCCTTGGATGGGCGCCGAATGGGCTGTTTCTTGGGGGTGATCAGTGGATTCACCTTCAAGTGGTGGCATATAAACTCCGGGTCTACCCCTGGGGCCTCATAAGGACTCCAGGCAAACACATCGAGATTTCGCTTAAGGAACTCTATCAGCTCTTCCTTCTCTTGAAGAGGCAGCTGAGATCCGACTTGAAAGAACCTATCAGGATCATCTCCAATGACCACTTTTGTTAGATCCTCACATCGAGTGCCTTCATCTGGTTCTTCAAAGGGCAATCCCCGAGACTGTAGTTGCTATGAATCCCTCCCGGCCGCGTCCGAGGACTCGGCTGAGGTCTTATGCTGAATGGCAGCTACCAAGCACTGACGAGCAACAGACTGGTCTCCCCGGATCTCGCGTATCTGCCCTTCTGACGGATATTTGACCTTTTGGTGCAAAGTAGAGGGAACAGCCCCAAGTGCGTGAATCCAAGGCCTGCCCACGAGTGCCGTATAGGGCGAATATGCATCCACGACTATGAAATCTAACTCCACCACCTCGGTGCCAGATTGCACTGGTAAGCGTATCCGGCCTTTCGGAACGACAGGCCTTCCTTCAAAGCTCAAGAGGGGGGAATCGTACGGCGTCAGGTCCTGGGGCTTTAGGCCTAGCCCCTTGTAGAGGTCTGGGTACATTACCTCCACAGCACTGCCCTGGTCCACCATCACCCTCTTTACATCGTACCCTCCTATCCTGAGGGTGATAACTAGTGCATCATCATGGGGTTGGATGGTGCCAATCATGTCTTCGTCCGAGAATCCCATGACCAACGGGGCACCAGACTTAGTTCTCTTAGGTCCTCGGCTTGGTTCCCCTACGGGTGGTTGACCTACTGACATAACTTTCAATGGCCAAGATCCTGTTCTTCCTGGCGCGGCGAAGACGACGTTTATAGTCCCTAGCGGCGGCTTTGGGGGGTCATCTCTGCGTGGCCGTGATCTCGTCTGCCCTCGGCCGCTGGAGGGGTGTAGGAGGTGTTTCAATTTACCATCGCGGACCAGTTGGTCCAGGTGATCCCACAGGCTCCTACAATCCTCCGTGGTATGCCCATGGTCTTGATGGTACTGGCAGTAGAGATTATAGTTGCGTTTCTCGGGGTTTCCTATCATCTTGTTCGGCCACCTGAAGAATGATTCGTTCTTGATCTTTTCCAGGACCTGGTGTACTGGCTCTTTGAACACGGTGTTAACCGATTGAGGATTCGTCGATCCTGATTGCCCGGCAAAATCCCTCCGCGGTTTATTATAATTATAACGGTCCGACCGCGAATCCCTCCTCTCCTGAGAGATAACCTTGTCCTTTCCCTTGCCCTGCTGCTGATCTTCTTCAACCCTCTTATACTTCTCTATGCGGTCCATTAGCTGACGCACGTTTGCGACCGGTTTGTCAGATAGAGATGCCCTTAAACCGTGATCAGTAGGGAGGCCGAGCTTGAATGTGCTGAGGGCCATTGCATCATTGTTACCTTCCATCTCATTGAACATCTCCCAGTACCTATCTGAATATGCCTTCAAGGATTCACCTTCCTGCATAAACAAGGATAGCAGGGAAGAGAAAGGTCTGGCCGCTCTTCGGCATGTGACAAAACGGGAGCCGAATGCCTGAATGAGCTCTTTGAAGGAGTTGATGGAGCCTGCCTTCAAGCCGTCAAACCACCTCATGGCCATAGGCCCCAGACTGGAAGGGAAAACCTTGCACATCAGGGCTTCGTCTCTGGCGTAGACAGCCATCCTTTGGTTAAAATGACTCACATGCTCCACGGGGTCAGTCTTACCATTATAGATGGTAAACGTTGGCTGGTTAAAACGCCGAGGGAGTCTAGCCTCCTCTATCCTGCACGTGAAGGGCGACTTAGATATCTGGTTCAGAGCCCTGTTCATGGCATCGTTCTCCATGTCCTCGTGTGATGGACTTCTACGTTGCCTCTTATGATGGGATTCCTCCTCATAAGTGTAGGACTCGCTGGCTGGTGTCTTGGATTTGTGCTGATAAGAGACGTCCTGCTCATCATCAAGATCATCCTCAGAGTATGAGGAAGCCCGTCTCCTCTTTGCATGGCGCAGCTCTCTCTTTAGTTTTTTCACTTCCAGTTGCAAGTCGCGGTTCTTCTTAGCATGGGACATGTGACTTCCGCTCTGTGATTGGCCCTGGCTAAGGCGCACTGTGTGTACGCTACCTTCACGATTTTGTCCCCTCTCTAGGTTGGCAAAATGGTCCACGTGTTGGGATGCCCTGGATTCTGCTTGCTGTTCACCTTGTCCTGCCATCATCAACTGTTGTTTTCACTTTTGCACAAGCTCTCCCCACAGACGGCGCCAATTGTAGGGTCAGTTTTTGCGGCCCAAGCCCAAGGAAATATGGATTTGGAGCTCACCGAACCCAAAACAATAAATTTTGTAGAGAGTGGGTGAAAGAGCTAGGCTAATAATGAAAATAACAGTATTAAACGGCAACATCAATGGGAAGGATTGGATTAATGTGTTCTCGGACTGATATGAGTGCCAGGTCCGAAGAGATGCTTTTCATTGATAATCTAGGATTACAATTCATGGAGCTACAGGAATCAAATATATTTTTTTCTATCTCCTCTTTTTTTTTTTCTTTCTCACTATCAGAGGCACCATTCCCTTATATAGCACTGCCCTCCTACATCTCTTCCGCCCACTTGTCCATCATTCAGGCGCCCATTTGAGTGCATGTCCCATCACCCCACCTTTTGCCTTATGTGAGTGGCGGTAGCTGAGAAAGCACTGTTCAGGGGTCTTATCCACATAAATGCGGTCAGGAGGGCAGGTGCAGTGCATTAAATGTGGTGGTTGAAGTATGCCTCCTTGATATTTCTCTGTTCCCGTTAGCTTCATACGTGTCCGAGGTTCCTCTCTCTCTTGACACTTGTCAAACAGATCACTTGAACCTCCCATGCTCGTGTAGGGTCAGACCTCTTCGGATCCGAGGATGTAGGACTACTCGGACACATGAAAATCTCCTCGGATAGTACACGTGCTCATCTTAAGGCATTCCCCTTTGACATGGGCCTGACTGAAGGCCTCGCCTCCTCGGACGAAAAGTGTTCCTCATTCAGGGCCTTGGGCCCAATAAGTTGGGTTGGGTTTTTCTCCCCCCACAATATTTATTTACTTATTTATTTATGGTAAACCAATAACCCCTGAAACGATATAAGAAAACAGGCTGGTATTGAAATATTTCATTCCAATAAACAAACCAAAACAGGGTCCAAAACGGTATTCATAACATTGAAGAAAATTAATTCATTTGTTTTGTTGCTAGGTTTTAGACAAATATAAATTCTTTAAAATATGGGTACTCTTGACGCAAAGTGATGCAACTATAATTTTTAATACCCAATTTTTGTTATATCATACATGGTTTGATACAATTTATATTTTAGCTATTTGAAAATGAGGTTATTTAAATATATAACTTTTAAATAAATAAATAAAAACAATAACAAAACAAAAATGAAGTTTGAGCGCGTTTAGTATATACGTTTAAATATACATTTTTAATTTTTAAATAACATTACACATATTTTTATTTATTTTTTTTTTTATACATATTTCTATAAAAACTGAAAATCGCTATTTAATCACGTTTATCAAACCAGTAATTTGAAAAGTACGGTTTCAAACGGTTGCGACAAACAAGCACAATAGTAGGTAGAGTACGGCTGCTCAGCATGATATGTAGACCACGTGTAATCTCTGTCTTCATGAAAAACTACTCCTTTGGCACAGAAACAGAGGCTCTGTACTGTGGCCTGTGGGGTTGAAAGCAGGGAATAAAATGAAGAAGGTGGTTTCCCTTCAATAATATTTCCCTTTTAAGCCAATAAAAAAATGGAAAAGGTGGTTAGAGCATTCTTATCAAAAGTTCTAAAAAATTTAAGATTTAGCATTTTAAAATTTTATTTTATTGATTTTAACATTTTATTTTATAATACATCATACATCAAAAGTTTTATTTTTCTACCACTTCATTTAAAATAATATATACAATACTTTAAAATAATATAAAAACAACCTCCACAAACCGTTGGAATAAAAAAATACAATCTCACAGTTACTCTTGGAATAAAAAAATAATACTTGGTTTAAGATTTGTGCTACAGTGAGGTTGTATTAATACAACCTCATTGTAGCAGTATCTCAAAATTTTTGAGATTTGAAATGTTTGATGGAGATGGCTTTTTGGGGTTTAGATGCTAAAAAATAGCATTTATAGCATATGAGAGGCTTGATAAGAATGCTCTTAAATGTTGAAAGTTCTGCTCTTATTTAAAAAAATCACATAGAATTGGCACATTTTGCATATAAAAAAGCTTTACTTAAAAAAATGATTAAAAATATTTTCTTTTGGACAAATTTTAATTACAAAATTAATTGTAGTTTAAGGTTACAATCATACTCAATAAAATAAATATTATTACATATTTTGAAAATCTAACAGTTGAATTGTATGTTCTATATGCTCATAATATATATGTCAAATTTTGTATTAATCGGATATTATTTAATATATGATCTATAAGCTTATATTTTATAAATAATTTTAAATTACAAAAACTTGCAACTTAAACAATTTATTGATAACATAGCTATTAATCTTTAAGTTTCTAGAAATTTTGCAAGCATAGAGGATATAAATAGAAGGTGTAATCCAACGGTATATTTATTAAAATTCACCTTCAAGAAAAATATATTGAGTAAGATTGTAACTTAAGGCTATAAACTAATTTTGTAGCTAAACTTTTTTTTTTTTTTTTTTTTTAAGAGCATTTCATTGACTTTTGCAAAAATTCCGTTCTATTTTAGTATAATAACTTACTTTTTATATTCAATTTTCAAAACATTATTATTTATTTTATACTATATTTTATTAAAATATCAAGCTTTTTTTTTTCTTCTATTTTAGTATAATAACTTACTTTTATATTTAATTTTCAAAACATTATTATCTATTTTATACTACATTTCATTAAAATATTAAAAAAAAATTTTAATTGTTTCTCTTTTTTCATATACAATAATCATCATTCACTCTTTTCTTTTATCATCAGTATGTATAAAGAAATAATAAAAAAACTAAATACAAAATTAATGGTATCAGTGTACTATTATTGTAGGGATGGCGTTTTGGTTCCTAAGCCCAATAGGTAGAAGGATCCAGGCCCAAAGAACCCAATACAATGAATTTGTAGAGAGTGTGCTTAAAATCTAGACTTCAATAGATCAAATAACACGCACAGTATATTAAAGATAATAAAAAAGTAAAAAAAGATCAGCTCTGGTGCAAAGAAATCCTTCCTTGACGAAGTCCAAGAAGAATGGTTCTTAAATATAATTCTTTCAGATTTGGATGCAATTTAAGTTCTTATTGCTACAATGTTTTTTTTTTCCCTACAGATTTCCCGATCTCCCTTCCCTGGAGGATCTCTTACATTATATAGTTTCTTTTAGATGATCTTGGCCTTCCATTTGTTGATTATGTAAGTCATTACTCGAGTGCTTGTCCCATCAGATATCTTTCCAAACCTTTTGTGAGATGCGGCAATTAAGACAATACTATTTAGGGGTCTTCTCCACATAAATGTGGTTAAGAGGTTTTATGGGATGCATTAAATGTGGTGGAAGTTATCATCCCTTAAGTCACGTTAGAGCTAACCCCCTCTGTGAAGCTCTCTCTACAGTGTGGTTCTCTCTTGCAATCTGTCATTGACGTGGCCATAGCCTGCCTCTCCAGCCTTACCATCTAAGTGTATGGACTCCTCAGAATTGTATTGGTTTTTTAGGCCTTGAGTATGACACGTGACATGATTTCCTTTTTGAATTTCTGTACCCCACAGTTACAATTAACAATCACATATTTTTTTACAACTCTGTATAAACAGATGTGGGTGAATTTTAAGTTTAGCATGCTAAAATGCAGTGCTCAAATAAACTGATGAAAATGATTGGTTTTATAATTCTTTAGTCAAATTGTCTTGTAAGTAACGTCAAAATAAAAGGAATGGGAGCAAAAAAACGCGTTTGTTAAGATTCTCTCATGGTCCCGGTCCCATTGGATTCATAAAAAAAATAAAATAAATAAAGGTAATAGAATTTTATTTGAAACAAATTATATTAATAGTTTCTCAAAAAAAAATTATATTAATTGTTTTAAAATGTTAGAAATATGGTGAAAACACATTGTATAACTCTTATAATCAGTCGGTGATTTGGCCTAATGACAAAGAACAATTATCATAAAATGGACAATATATGTTATATTTATATCATATTTATTAAAAACTCTTATATTGAGCTGTATAGAGCACGCATAGTATGCAAGACTTATATTTAATTAATAAAACAAAAAAAAAAGTATAAAAGTTGATTAAAATAATTTAAAAATATTGATGAGACTTCTTTGGAAATGTTATAATAATTTTGATAATTGATTTTATTAGAACTACAATTATTCTAAAATTTTAAATATTTAAGTTTTGGTTAGAGTAATTATTTGAATTTCTTAAAATTTAGTGAAAAGGGAGTTTTCACTTGACACAACTACAACTTTTAGGAGCCATATTAATCAATTTGGGTTTTTTTTTTTTTTTTTTTTTTTTTTTTTTTTTTTGTGGGGGGTGGGGGGAGGGGGAATTAATTCTTTAAAATATAGATACACAAAGAGAGGGTAACTACTTGATGCAACTATAATTTCTAATACCCAAATTTTGTTATATCATATATGGTTTTATACAACTTATATTTTAGCTATTTGAAAATGAGGTTATTTGAATCTATAACTTAAAAAAATAAGTGGGTTCTAATTAACTCAACTGGTAAAATCTCTGATGGTTGTATAAGAGATCTGGGGTTCAATCCCCTACTACACCAAAAACTGATTGGTATCTTGGTCTGATGATAAAGAGCTATTATCAAGAACGGACGCAAGCAACACCTCTAGGTAGAGTAAGGCACCTTAGCATGATATTTGGACCATGTGTCATCTATGTTTCACAAAAGTCTCACACCATTCATTTATATATTGTAAAAGAGACATAATAAATTACTGATAAAATAATAAATTTAATTATTTAGTTTGTCGTATTTGTATTAATAATACAAAATTACATGGAAATTGTTTCCAAAATAATTGAAGATTTTATCAAATCGCAATAAGACACTATATATATATATATATATATATATAAAGTAAGATTTATTGAGAAAGGGGAGGCTCAAGCCCCAAAGAGGGCAAAGACAACAATGGGATAATCGACCTATCAATATCCTTAAAAAAAACCTACTAAGGTATGGAAGAGATAGGAAGGGTTCTAAAAGATGAGGAAAAAGAAGCCCACTCGGCTAAAAGATGAGCAATCTCTTTAGATAATCTGTAATAAAATTTGTAATTTGCAACTGAGAAACAAGGAAGGAGGTTGCAAATGTCAAATAAGATGGGAGAGATTTCTCGTGGAGGATCAAAATTAGAGCAAATAATAGAATCCATGACCACTTTAGCATCACCCTCCAAAAAACAAACATCACCTCTAGCTTTCATAATGCATATGATTATTATGCGATCTGTTTTATGAGTAATGCTACAGTTACAAACTATTTTACAATATTTTTACAAAATGTTGATGTGGCTTACCTCTTATTGGTTTTTATCTAAACCCACTATTAATATCACTTTTTCGTTTACCAATAATTACTCACCATATCAGTAGTTTGTAAAATATTTGTAAAATAGTTTATATCTCTAGTATTATTCCTATTTTATATACTGCTTGCAATTTAAATACTAAATATGCTCTTTGAATGTTCCAAGATGGTATAACATATCTTTGATCAACTATTACAAGCATTTATGATTTGAATAGTATGTTTCTCAAAAAAAAAAAAAAAAAAGATTTGAATAGTATGGTTGAGTGTAATGAGATGATATCTCACGGTCTCATAAGACCGTTCTCTCACACAAGGGGCCACAAATCTTAGTCCATCTCTTAAGTCGTAAGAGAAATTCCAAAGATGTGGCCTACATAAATGCCTGATTGCATGAGGCATGACTAGTCCGGGCCGTAAATCTAGACTAAACAAAAGATTGTTTTATTTTATTGTGAGGTCGAAAACAAAACTGTTACAATTAGTATTTCTCCTATATGTTATTGTGCGAAGGAAGCAACCTCAAGTAATTTTATTGAAATAGACTACAAATCCATCATGGCTTTTCAATGCTACTTTTGCTTTCAAATGTTGAAAGAGACTCCAATACATCCATCATTGCCTTTAAGGTAAGGTCAGCTTGTATAGTTGTATACAAGGAACCTTTTCCTGTTGTCATAAACAATCTTATCTTAAATAATTGAACTGACTTAGCCAGAAATTTGTCCTTAGTGCTTAATATGATTTTTATTTTATTTTATGAAAGCTTAATACGATTATTAGATGAGATGAGTAGGTATTCTTTTTAGTATATACTATTCGGAATATGTACATATAGATATATAAAAGAAGTATTATAAAAATAATTCAAGATAGAACTATATATATATATATATATATATATATATGATGACCATATCCATCTACTATATATATTCTTCGAAAAAAAAAAATAGTGCACCATCGACAAATGAGTTGCTCTTTTAAATTAAGCTTGATGCTTAATATGATTATTAGATGAGATGAGCAGGTATTCTTTTTAGTATATACTATTCGGAATATGTACATATAGATATATAAAAGAAGTATTATAAAAATAATTCAAGATAGAACTATATATATATATATATATATATATGATGACCATATCCATCTACTATATATATTCTTTGAAAAAAAAAATAGTGCACCATCGACAAATGAGTTGCTCTTTTAAATTAAGCTTGATGTACTCGTTGACAATGAGAGAACTTAGAAGAATACGAAGAATGGGAAAAGGCTAAGGGAAGAGTTGGAAAAGAGAGAGGAAGGCTTGTGTCCCTTGATGTCTTGGCATCAAATATCCCGGTCCATAGTTTTTGTCAACCCCATTAATCGTATGCAAGTGACTTGTTTTTTTTTTTTTTTTTTTTTTAAATAATATTATATGCTCATTATAATATATGAATGTATAATTAATTTAAATAATTAATAAATAGAGTTGTTGTGGTAGGCTATCAACCAGTATAAAGTTTAACCACCTCGTTATAAATGAAAACTAAACAAAATTTTGAGACTATAGTTTTGTTGTTATGGTAGTGTTATTTATAAGTCTATCACTTTTATTTATACTTTCTCAAAAATCACTTTTATTTATAAATAGGATAATAATATAATACTTCAACTTATGGTGTCCGCTTTATAATAATTACTCATTATCATCAAGTCAATGTATCAATTAGTGTTTGGTGTATATATGTAAAATTTGAACCCAAAATCTCTTATTAGAATTATAACTCTATTTTAATGAATATAAGCAACTTTAAATTTTCTTATAATTAAAAAGTATATATTTTAGAAATATATACCAACTTTAATTGGGATTTATGAAGGGTTATAATTTTATTTTGATATACTTTATGTATGTATGTACATATATAAATATAATTTTAAAATTTCGGTGGCCATGCCGCCAGAGGACTGATGCCTCTTTTTTTTCTTTCGTAAATGGCAACTCTTTGTGTGGTGGGTGATATTGGTGGGTGTCATCAGCTTGGCCTACTATAAGCTATAACCACAAAAACTAGATAGATCAGTGTATGTACATTGACTATTATATAATTCACATCACGACAACCCCGAAATCGTCGGCATTTTGTTGCTTGTCTTCAAAGCTAAACTATAAGTGGTGCCCTCTGTCATAATCAATGTTCCCAATAATGCATCTAAAGTTCTAAACTTGAGAATTAAAGGGATCAAATTTCTCTGTACTTGCCCCTATGAGGTGTGACTACTGACTAGAGCCCATTCTATTTCTAATAAGCTGGCTTAGGCTGATCATTCAAGGAATTTATAGTGCTATCAGAAATTTTCAATTAAATGGGACGGGAACATTGTAGAGACATGAGTTTTAAGTCTAGCTGGCTGTGTGTTAGACTATGAATGGAAATTTTTTTTGGAAGTTTTAAACCAGCCAGACGCTAAATGCTAATGGGTTGAGTTTAATAAGAAATTAAATTATAAAATGCAAATAATGGAGAGAAAGTCTATAAATATAAAAAAAATGACAATTATTAATGTAATAAATTGTTAACGGTAAATAAAAGTGATGTCAATAGTGAGTTAGATAAAACTAATTCTTCTAAAAAAAAAAAAACTATTAAAACTTTGCCAACAACTATTGTGAATTTTTGTTTTGTTTACATAACCTATAGCATTGCTCCATTATGAAAGGCTGTCCTCCAAATATATATGTACTCTTTTGTTTGTTAATGTATTTCATGACTTATGACAAGACCCGTTACCTAAAATTGACGTAGGTCTTATCTTTATCTGTGCCAAATTAATGAATTTTTATTTATCTTTTTAAACAAATTTTAATGAATTGTAATATAGTACTGTATTTCAGACACAAAAAATTATGAATTTGGTTTTGTAACGCATACGTAATCAGCTAATCTCGTGCTTAAATAATGAATTTATGGTATCAAGTATCGACAAACCTATACTGTAGTTTGATGGAAAATGACAAAGTGATAAATGGTTTTTATGGATGGAAGGATTGAGAATTCGATATTCTATGAGGCAGTAACGACATTATAAGGAGCATTCGCACCTTATGCCCTCCTATGCGGTAGAGTTATTGATTTGGCAAAAGTTGGTCTGACAAAGTTAAGCATTATCGCTTTTTATATGCTAAAAGTTGGATTCTTCTAAAGAAAAATGTTACAATTTGGATGGAGCGAAATGCATTTGTGTTTGTGAAATGATAAATTAATAGGAATTGGATAATAAAAAAATGGGGGTGGGGGTGGGGGTGGGGGTGGGGGTGGGGGGAGAGGAAGACATGTCACATCTGACATCTATGGTCTAACGAATAAATAGTGAGATATATAATATAAAACAATTATATGGTTGGAAAATGTTTTTTTCATTTTAAGAAATGTATTATAGGAATAAACAAAAGAGGATGAGGTATATCATGCGATGGATGCATGATATGTTTTTCCACAAAAGAGAGGGAGAGACGTAAAATCCATATGGAAGGTTTTTTTTATAATTTTTTTTTCATGGCATTAACTTTTAATAAATGCTTAAGGAAACTTTTAATTAATATTTTTTTAATGATAACTAGATAGTAAAAAATGGGAGAATTTAAATTTTAGACATTTTCATTAGAAACACCAAATTGTATTTGTTAAATGACAAGGCTCTTAGCTTTTAATATTAAAAAAACTTGCAATTTTTTTTTATAATTAACAAAAATTACACTTTTCATTCTAAAAATTATGAAAATTTACTACGACCAACCACGTAATATATAACAAAACTTGTCAATTGCACTCCATAGGGTATGAATAAAAATCTTTTATTCCACTTTGAGTGTTCCTCATGTTCTATCGATTAGAGTTTGTCTTCTTGCTTTGTAAAATAACTCACGTTAAAAAATGCATATATAATTAAATACATGATATTATGTGATTGATGAAATATAGAGCAGAATATTAAAGATCAGACAGATAATTCTTATTTGGATGGACAGTAGCAAGTCACGTGGGGCTTGCATGTAATCAATAGTTTTTAGCTGTAAATCTATCTACAATGTGGAACAATCGAATTGATTGATTAATCGTGAGATGGATAAGAGGGGTTGGATAATGCTACATGGGTTATAATTTTGGTTACACAATAACAAAATTCCATGGCCCAAGGTCCGGGTCCAAATGAAACAACCAAGTACTAACCCAACACAGAACTATGTAAACGACCTGACCCAATTACTTATTATCATAAGATCAATTAAAAGATAAGTAAAATAAAAAGCATTAAAAAAATAATAATAATACTTTTTCCAAAAGGCTAAACTTTTAGGCTTGAAGGATTTTATCATTTCAATGATACCATAATAACCAGAAGGTCCAGAACAAGTTAACAAAAAAGAATTGTTGTTGCCACTTGTAGATTTTGCATGCACTTATTGTAGCCAAAACTTAACCCTCCACTACTGAGGATGCAATCTCTAGTAAATCTGTTCTTAATGTTAATAGTGAGCCCAACCATTAAACTCAAGCAAATTCACATACAATAAATAAATGATCGACATTTTTCCTTCATTGCAAAAAAGTGCAGCACTTGTACAATTGTCCCTTGGAGTTTCCACAAAATTCTCTAGATTTAGGGTTTAGGAACTTGGGACTCCTTCAAGCTAAGGATAGGCTTGATTCAGCAGCATCCAGTAAACTTTAGTCACTAAGAATGCACCAGTTTATTCACAACGCCACACCAGTCTGTACTCATTAAATTTTGAAATTGGGAGGTTCACTATTGAAGATGCATAATGTGGATAGTACACTTTCTTTACCAAAGCAACATTCCATTGTGAGCTGATTCATGATCCAAATCCTTTTCAATTGATGTTTCTGGTGGCTTTCTTCTCCTAATAAACAGTTTTGGCCAAAAGTCATTATTAGTAATATGTATTAAAGATAAATTTCTTAGGACAGAATGCAAAAAGATCCCTACGGTTTGGGTCTGTACTATCAATTCTTTGTCATTAAATCTAAGGTTTTAAGAATTGTCTAAGTTGACTCATCCATCTCAATTTTATTAAACATAATTTATAAGAATTGATGTTTGTATTATTTAAAAATATGATATTTTATAGTAAAATGGCTATACACACACTATGTGACCATTTGAGAAGGGTGAGATTTGGGTTGCATCACAGAGACAATAAACACAGAAAAAATATATACCTAAATTCAATTCCATGCAATTTTTAAAGCAAGAAACTAATCTAGTAAGGAAAGCACAAGTGTATAGAAATAACAATTTATATCTATTCATTTAATCCCCTTTTTATAATACATGAAACTGTGTACTAGGAAATAACTTAATTAATATACAGCCTGCAAGAGTATAGAAATAATAAGTGATCTCTATCCATTCAATCCCTTGTTTAGAATACATGAAAATTGTGTACTCGGAAATAACTTAATCACATATTTCTAAAGTAGCAATATATAAACTAGCACCATAGTTTTCATCATCATCATCATCAAGTCCATCAAAGAATGAATCTTTGAGGAGCCCAGTGGCAGATGGTCTCTCAGACACTGGGGCCAGGCACTTCTCAATGAACCCCTTGATCTCCAAATCTTTCACCTTGTTCATTGCCTGGGGCTTCACACCTGAGGTCACCTTCTTATATATCTTAGCCACACAATCACACTCACTATATGGTATCTCACTTGTCACCAACTCAAGCACACACATCCCAAAAGCATATATATCCACCTTCTCTGTATAATTCTCATCATATAGTTCCGGCGCCATAAACTCCGGCGTCCCAAGAATTGAATGTGCTACATGCTCCTTTTCCATCGCTGCTGCTAACCCGAAATCTCCAATTTTAACCTCACCAGTATTATTATTGATGAACACATTACTACAATTAAGATCCCTATGAATTATGCATGGCTCATGCAAATGTAAATACTCCAAACCCCTCAGTATTTGCCTAGACCACTTCTTCAAGGCCTTGGTTGAAATACGCCTGTGTTTCTTCCTATAATCCCTCAAATTCCCAGACGTGCACACCTCAGTTATGAAATTCAAAGCCATGCGGTCAACATCTATCCAGGCACTAAACAATTTGATGATGTTATCATTCTCTAAAGTTTTCAGCAACTGAACCTCTGAGTTTAACCTATGTAACATGGCCTTGTCATCGGTGAATCGGTTCAAGAAAACCTGATTCCAAGCCACCTCTATACCTTCTTGTTGATCAAAAGCCCTATAAACTTTTTTCACTGCTCCTACACCAAGCTTGTCACTGTATCTCCCATACCGACCTGTTGGATCAACCTCTTCAAAGAGCTCAAAGTCCATGTTTGATTATATATCAAACAAAAAAAAAGTCACACGCTGAAACTCTTTTGAAAGAAAATAATCAAAAACTAGGAAAACAAAAGCACCCAGATGGGAAAAACACACGGATTCTTGAAAGAAAGGACTAAGAACGGTGATCAAATAAAAACCGAGGCAGAACAAATCACTAAGAAGTAAGCCGTACGAGCTTCTTTTAGGTATAAAGTGTGACAAAACATGTTTACGATACTCTATGAGAGAGCAAAGAGAACAAAGTGATCAAAGCAAAAAGAAGGCTAAACAGAATGATGAAGAAATTTTTTGATGTGAAGGTTTTGGGAGTGGGAAGCGATCAAAGGCAGCGTTTATATATGTAAAACAATTAGAATTAAGATCTTGTAGGGTTTTTAGTGAAACTCTATCCTAGAGTTACTATAATCCCATCCATCAATTTTAAATGAGCCGATTAGATTTTACCATATCATCAATAATTTAAATAAATATTAAAATTGTAATAGGTGAAAGTTTATAACTTTAAAGGATTAGTAGGGTATTTTTTATGCTTTAGGATTACTAGGTTGAGTTATCCTAGGATTTATTGTATTTACACCGTCAAATCCGGTGCTAATTTTTTTAAAAGCATATTTACTATTTAGGGTAGATTTTGATTTGGATGTAAAATCGATTTTCATAAGGATTCTAAATTTATTTATAATACATTATTCTAGTAATATGATACTGAATTTAATTTTCATTATATTATCTCGTAAGATGATTCCCTTAATTTCCTGGTGATTTTGGTACTCCCTTGCGCTATATATAGAATCTGAATATGATACTGAATTGAATTTTCATTATATTATCTCGTAAGATGATTCCCTTAATTTCTTGGTGATTTTGGTACTCCCTTGCGCTATATATAGAATCTGTCTAAGATTCTAAAATTTTAATATTAATTAAATTTTTTTTTATGGAATAATTTTTATTAAATTGAATTGGCATAATTAATTTTAATATGTTGCCCTAGTTTTTTTTTTTTTTTTTTTTTTTTTTACAGTTTTATATATATATATATATATATATATATATATTTATTTATTTATATTTATGGAGAGAAATCTGAAAGTTGACTTTACTTAATTTAATTACTTGGGGGAAAAGATTAAAAGGATAAGGATCAAAATATACCTAAGGAGCTACGTGTAAATCAAACTTCCACATCATAGTAAAAGAATTAAAACTATTTATTTTTTAAAACCGACATTGTATATAGCTTTTAAATGCTATTAAATTTATGGCAATTCTTGTTTTTTTTTTCCCCAAGATTTGATTTAACTAACTACAAATACAAATACTAGTAGGATTAAGCTTTTCTTTAACCGACTATCTCAAAAAAAAAAAAAAAAAAAAAATTCTTTAACCGACATTATACATAAGAATTAGTATAAATATTCTTGTCCTCAAACCTTCAAACCCACCATCATATTTTTTCTTTTTGCTCCAAGTCTCTCTTTTTGCGTTCATATTTTATTTGGCTTTTAGAGTTCTTCCTTGTGTTCAGTCATGAACTACTGTCAAATTCTTATAATTCTCTTATTGCATTCTATATCTGTATTTTTATTATATTTTTTTCTACATCTACTCTTGAACTTTCTTAATTCTTTCAAATTTGGGAGAAAATTCATGTCGTCAACACAACAAGTAAGTTTGGGGTCTGAAGTTGATGAATTCATGGATGAGAAAAAGGAAGGGAGAGCGCTAGCAAATAGAGAAGCGGTAAAGCGTTCACGTACAGAGAAAGAAAAGGAGTGGGAGGACATAGTCAATGAAAGGAGCATGCTATTAGAGGATATAAATAACAAAAAAATTGACATTGAAAACTATGAGAACGCCCATTCTACGACGGAGAAAGATAATAACTCTTTGAATGCTGATAATTTGATTTGGAATCAGTATCTGAATTGCATGAGCTTGTACAAGGAAAAACTTGGGATTTCAGACCAGACACAGGAGACTCCGGCACCTATGTTCAATCGTTGCGGCAGTCGTCCCAGTTTCGACACTGATTAGTTTGCTCTAATTTTAGTCTAAATTTAGTTGGAAATTTGAATGTTTATGGAATAAGTTTGCTTGACACAAGTTTGTGTCTTTAGGTAGATAGAGTCTATTGGAATGTTTTAATTTGCAGTAACTTTAGTCTTTTTATTCAAGTTGGTAGTGTCTTGGTTATCTTTCATCAGTAGCCTATTATTAAGGTCTATTTTAGTCTTAATAAATTCGTTTCTTTGTAACATTAATTGCAAGTGAATTTTTATTAATTTGGACTTTTTTTTTTTTTTTTTTGAGAAACAAACATACAAAGACAGGAAAATGAGTTTTAACACAAAAACACACTATAATTCCACTAAAAAACCATGATAATTAATTGGTTGTAGCATTAATATGCTATAATCTTACTCAATATCTTTTTATTGGAGGTGAATTTTGATAAATCTATTATTAAATTACATATTCTTCTTATATCCTCAATACTTGCAAAATTTCTAAAAAATTAAAAATTAATAGTTATGTTATCAATAAATTGTTTAAATTACAAGTTTTTGTAGTTTAAAATTATGCATAAAATATAAGCTTATAGATCATATAAAGCATAAAAAACATTCAATTCAACGGTTAAATTTTCAAATTATATAGTAATATTTAATTTATTGAGTAAGGTTGTAGGTTTAGGCTACAACCAATTTTGTAGCTAAACTTTATCTTTTTTATTTTGCTTGGGTTTTTTGCTGAATAATTTCAAGTGATATAATTGAATTGCCATTTGGGTAGTTTTCCAATTTGCATAAGCCCTTAGTACACAGGCAACGGGTAAAGCTTACTTGATAAATGGCTTCAATGGCCCAAACGGTTGTGATATGATAGCCACTAAATATTCAACATCTGGGTTCATCAAACTCCTAGAATTTTGTAAGAAAATGCAAATCATGTAACAGTTCCAATTATTATAACAAAATATTGAATCTGGAAACAAATTCCAAGATGAATGCCTAATTTTCCACAGAATGGCCTACATCTCATCTTTATTCATGACCAATTAATATATAACGAGAGGAATTAAAATTTGTACGTCAAAATATCACTACTATGATTCCTAGCTCCATGCCTAAGATGCCTTTGTCATCACAGTTGCTACGAATGAGATAAAACACTAACGAATATACAATCATACTTTGAAATATATATTTCAAAGTATGATTGTATATACGGAACGATATATATATATATATATATATATAGTTCAATACGTTTAATTATAGAAAATAATGTTTATTTTTCAAAGTATTTCCCTTTTTTTTTTTTATGAAAAAGTAATTCCTTTTTATTTGGTAAATGAGAATTTTTTTAATACATATATACTTATATATATACATATAGTTAATTACTATATGCTATGCTAATTTTACCAACTAAGGTCTCTCTAACAGTGGGTGTCTTAGTTTGATAATAAATGACTATTATTAGGAGGAGCCAACACTTGGTTAAAACTCTTTAAAAGACCTTCCCAACAAATAAATAAATAAAGTATTGAATGTATTGGTTTTACAATGTGATGTGATAATGAATTTAATTTGGTGCCGCTTTAACAATATAGTATATATCAATTTCTTAATTAATTAATTAATTTTTTTTTTTTGTTTTTGAATTCAGGAATTGACATATGTATGGCGAAAATACTAAAAGTAATAACACATGATGATGAGGCAACAGGTGTATACGATCTAGGCTTGTTGGTTTCTCGGCATTTTATTGTTTTTTTCGGTTTAGTCGAGAGCTAGCCAATTAGTCTTCTCTTACTCTCTTTCTTTGTATTGCTACTGCCTAGCGTGGGAAGTATGCCCCGGTGCTTTACTTTGTATACGGAATACGTATTGTTTCAGAATACAATTTTTCTAACTGTTATCTCAAAACCAAAAAAAAAAAAAAAAACATTTATTTTCCTGAAAAAAGAACTTATAAATTAATATAGTAATGATTAAGAGATTTGAGATTCAATCGTCGCTTACACTAAAAACCGATTGGTATTTTGGTTTGATTCAACTTATACTACTATTCCTAGTATGCCCACTTTTAGAATCCTATATAAATCTTAGTCCTTTGTGTGATTATTTCTTCTATTTTCTATTTTTATTTTACATATCTCCACTTCTTTAACTTTACTACAACAAATAGGTATCAACTATCAAGGCTTCAACTAACTCTTTTATGATTATTTCTTCTATTTTTCTATCTTTGTTGCCCATAAACTCACTATTTTGTAACAACACTCACAGCAAATAGTATCAAGGCCCCTGTTGTCTCAACATGCATGTAAGTTTGAGAGAAAGTCATTAAAATTTGACTTTTAAGATTGCATTAGAAGCTATTATTGCCACTTATAAGAATTTAATTCCCCTTAAAATAAGTCAAGGGACTTGAACCTAGGTTCTTTCTTTGAAGAGAATTAATGAATTATGCAATTTCATAGAGCTATATATAAGGTTCTAGGCCACTTATAAGAACATTAATAAGTAATTAATCCTTCAAAAAAAAAACATTAATAAATAATGAATGCGTTAGTATATATTAATTCGATTCTTTTGGGATATTTAAAGAAGAATAATTCTAGAAATACAAATTATTTTACAAAAAAATTTACAAACTGCTAATGTGGTGAGTAATTATTGGTAAATGAAAAAGTAATATTAATAGTGGGCCTAGATAAAAACCAGTAAAAGGTTAGCTACATCAACAGTTTGTAATAAAGAAGGTTATTGTTTTTTTTTTTTTTTTTTTTTGGTTGTAGAACTACCGCAACATGCAATAAAGGAGAGGAATTAATAAGAAAGTTGTATGAATCACCACAACTACATGCAAAAAAAATGTACAGAAATTAATAAGAAAGTTCAACAAAGATCAATTTATATTATTGGCAATATTGGTTGACATTGTGAGCCAAACAATGGTTATTATCATTGACTATTTGTTAAAAAACAACCAGGTCTTGAATCTATTGGAAGATGTGCAATCTAGAAAAGTTCGCTTGAGCGAAACAGTTAGGCCACTCGAGCGAACTTCATTCTCACTCAAAATGAATAAATTAAGCAACTTGAAAGTTTCATGTATCTTGCTCGAACAAGACAGTCATAAATTGTTTTTTTAAAACACGACTTGTTGACCAAGATGTGCACAGTTTGTGACTTAATTAGCTTCTATCACCCCTTTGGATCTTACGCTTGCTCTTGGTGTTGCACTCTTACGGTAACAGACTAACAGTATATATTTGACAAAAAGCTTCACGAATCCATTTTTAAAGAAATTACAAAGTTCCAACATGAAGTGAACTCATATAGTGTAAGTTCACAAGTTCACTATGCGATGACCATATAGTAATTTCCTATGAAGCTCCTCTTTAGTTTTCCAATTTGTTACCAAATCTCTGAAATATTATCTTCATTACTTTGATAGCAGATTTGGTATATGTAATTTGATTTTCTACATAAATGTGATACCAAATATCAACTTGATTTAATTTTAATTGGAAAAGTTACATTAGGCCAGGTCTAAATAGAAATTTCACAAGATCATCATACACTTAAAATTAAAAATTAATTATGAATGGCATGGCAGAGTCACGACATGTTACAAAATTTGCAAATATCAATGCATGGCATATATGTTTTTGCAATTTTTTAGAGAAAACCAAGAAATCAAAATAAATTTCTCTCGCCCTTATGGTCCAAATCCCACTTGTTAATTACAATGAAATAAAACTAAAATCAACTTCTAAATTCACATTTCAGCACAAATTGAACTTAACAATCTATCAAATAATTAATCCCTGGATGTGATTGTGCTATTTTACAGGCAGCAACAACAGCTATTTGCCATCTTTTGACAAATTCTGCATAGTCCTCCGATAGTGCTATATTTGGATAAACAGTATCAATGATAAACGTCTTAAGTGAGACCGCGATGTCAAGTAAATCCTTAGCAAAATCAACATGACTTCCACTTCCATCAAACCCAACCCATTTAATCTTCTTGAGACATTGATGGGGATGCTTTGAAGCCTTCCATATGTTGTAATTTTCCACTAGCTTCTAATGACCAAAATATATTGAAGTAAAGTAATTAATTGTTTGAGTTAAGCATGATCATTCACAAAAAAAAAGAGATGAGGATCAAGAACATATATATATAAATAGTGAACATAGTAAGGACTGACTGGCCATCGTACCTCATTTTCAGATGGTTTATGACTATAATCCATTTCCAACTGCCACATGCAAAAAAAAAAAAAAAGAAGATATTAATAAGGGTAAATCAGATTACATTCCTGATTTTTTATTTTTTATTATATAAGTAGATTACATTCTTGATGTCAAGGTATTCTGTCAATTTAATATTGTATCAACAACATAAGGAAATAAGTTGTCTCATTTAACAAAACACAGCACAAATCAAACAATCATGGAATAAAGCATACAAATATCTTGATCCTAGTTGCAATTCATATTAACATGATAAGTACACATATCATTGTAATAGCATGCAATCATGTGAGTATATTGTAAAATCAGCATGCCAAGTTGATTTTAACCATAATTAATATTAAAGCACAAACTAAGTTAATATATTATGGAAAAAAAAAACATACAATAAATATCTTGATCCTACTCAAAACTCAAAGTATGCATATATCACTGTAATAGTAATCATGTGATTATGTAGTAAAATCAACATGCAATTTGATTTTAACCATATAATTAATATTAAAGCACAAATTAAGTTATATATATATATATATATATACACGCAAAAACATATACTTCCGTAATTTATATGGCACTCATAACCGTATAATTATTCTAACAATATACACTTCTCAACTGTGAGCTGCAAAATAAGAAACTAACCTCCAATGAAAATATCTTCAACAAAGGAGAGGCAATTATAAGAGCAATTAACGGAAGGAGGCTTTGACCTAGATAAGTGTAAACCTTCAATTCCACTTTTTTGAGGTTACAAAATACTGGAAGCTTGTATGGGAACAACAAAGTTCTGTCAACTACCTAATTAAGAGGAAAGAAAAAAAACATTCAATATATGTAAATGATATTCCAAATTAAAGAAGAAGTTAGGAAAAAACAAAATGGGAAGCATTATAAGAAAACTTTTCACTAACCTCTCTGGTAAAATATAATACAAGCTTCTTAAGTTGAGAGAGATAGCTTGCATGTTGGTCAGAATCAAATTCAATTGATTCACAATATTTCCCTCCAAATGCTACCTTTGAAAGAAGGGGTACATGCTTTAAAGTCATATTTTTAATCTTCGGTCCAACGTACCCAAAAGAGACAAGATTTGGTGCTGAAATTTCAAGATTTTCTAAATTTGAGCAGTGAGCTACTTGAAAGCTACTCAATTTGGGTGGCTGATCAACAAGCCTGAGATTTACCAAACTATTGGAGCTACTCACATATAGTTCCTCAAGAAATGGACAATTTGATACATAATGCTCAAGAACCTCTCCAATGACATTTACTTCAGTCAAAAAAAGTTTTGTTAGAGGAAAATCTTTCATGACAGGGAATTTTTTCTCAATAGTGTAATATTGTTCCAAGTTCAAATCAAGCATCTTGACCCAATTTTCCATTGCAAAGTTTATCCACTCATTAACATCACGAGATGTTGTTCCATCGTAATCAAGTAAAATGGTCAGTTCTTGTGAAGGGTTACATGTACGAAAAACATCAAGGGTGAACCTACACTTTCTCACAGGACGCAATTCTATTTCAGGGGATGACATGTAATCCTTGATTATTAGACTAGGGACATATGTCCATAGATTTTTCCATCTACATGAAAGAACACTAGTCCTTGCTGCTTCTTTGACTGGCAAGAGATATAAGATATTTGTAAGAATATCGTCCGGCAATTGGCTTATTCGATCCTGCAATTAGTCCTCATAGTTAGCATGGAAACAAAGAATTCAAATCACATGAAAAACTAACATGTCTTCAAATTTATAACCACCTATTCTAATATCATGATAATCTATGCTTCATTTAAAATTTAAACTACCATCATATCAATAGCCACTACATGTTTTAAAGTAATTAAGTTCTTTCAAGATATGAGTCAATATGATAATATATAGAAGAATGAATATTGTACCATATAAACTAGCAATTCTAGCTAGGAAAAATGTATTTTATTATAAGACAAAAAATCTCTTTCAAAATATATGTGGAACTCATGTATTTTAAGAGGTTTGAGACAGGCTTGTATGATAATCTCTCTGATTAAAGGTAGGAAAAAGAAGGGAAAATAATAATAAAAATAAAAGCTAATTAGATCAACTTAAATAACCCTAGGTACCTAAAGGTTATTTTTGCATGTATTGCACATAGACCAAACCAACATATACAGTTTTACCTAAATTTGTTTATTTATAAAGTACAACACGTAAATTACAATCATGGCCACACGGGCCACACTATACATATATAGCAACTATGTTCATGAAACATGAAGTAAAAGCATCACAAATATAAGTAAAATTTGCATAACGAACTAAAAGTATTACTTTATCCATAAATAATTAAAAACAACTAAAAAGAAATTGATGATAAGGAAGTTAATCAATGACAACCTCAATTGTATTGAAAAGGAAAAAAAATATTTGATTTTTAATCTGTGAATTTACCTTTAGTCGAAGAGATATGATCCGAGAATGACAGATTCTTTTTTTTATTGAATCCCGATTGTCCATATATTGTTCAACTAGCTGTAAAATATAACCCAAAAAAAGGAAGAGCAATATTTTCAATATATATATATATATAGAGAGAGAGAGAGAGAGAGAGAGAGAGAGAGAGAGAGAGAAAAGCACTAGTCTAGCAGACATGAGATTCTAGCTTACCTGCTGAATAGTCTTAAGAACACCACAAACAAAACCGTGATAAATATCCAAGAACACCACACAGAAACACAGAGAATAAGAACCTTCTTTCTTGTTTGTAATCAGGGACACAATGTTCTTGCATGAGTTTTCAAGAATACCTTTTTTTGACAAAAAACAAAAAAGGTCAGTGGTCAATTATATAGGTTTTTTTTTTTAACCGACCTCGAATAAATAGGAATGCCAACTTACTCTTACTAGTTCCACTAGTAGGATTAGTAATCTAGATAAATATTACGGAAATTCTTGATATATAAAAAACAAATACAAGCGATGGTTCATTATACAAATTTATTTAACCGACATTCAGGGGCAGAGCTATAGCATGGCTTGGGGGGGCCATGCCCCCCCGCCCCTAATTTAAAAAAATTATTTTATATTATATATATGTATTTAGACTTTAAATATTTAGCTACAAAAATAGAAGTTCTCCCCCCAATATTTGAGTTAGTCTAATAATGCTCTTAAAAACTAATAGAATTTGTCAATTGGTCTAATAGTTATAAAGACAAGTTAGTTTTTGTTTTTTCTAATTCGTTTTTTGTACATGTTTAATATCAAACTAGACAATTTTTTTATATTTATTGGAGTTTAAAAGATGATAAATTCCCCTAAAAAATTATCTTGCGAATATATATATATATATATATATATTTTTGAAAGTTGTTATTTTATATACAATATATTTATAAATTATGACCTACTCTAGTATCAAAATATTAATGTTTATATTTTTGTATATACGTTTACGCATGTGTACGATGCATGGTTTATCTTGACTCTAAACTAATATATTAATATCAAAATTTGGCCCCCCAAACAAAAAATCCTAGCTCTGCCCTTGCCGACATTGAATATAGCTTGTTAATTCTATGAGAAATTTATTATCTATGACAATTCTGTACGAAAAAAAAAAAAACTAACTTTCGCCTAAAAAAAATAATCTAATTTTTAAATTTCGCAGAATAGATAAAATTGCCAACTACTAATATAATATATTATGAATCTTAAAAAAAAAAAAAAAACTAGTATATTTTTTATTTATTTTTATAATTCGAGAGATAAGAATGCCAACTAAGGATCAAAATATACCTAAGGAGCTACGTGTAAATCAAAATTCTATCACCATGCGGTAAAATTAAGAAAACTTTTTTTTAATAAACCGACGTTGTATATAGCTTTTCCAACTACAAATACAAATACAAATACAAGTAGGAATAGGAATAGGATTATTATTCTTAAAAAATAAATATTTATGATAATTGTTGACAAAAAATACAAAGACAGGCCATGGTACATTATAAAGCTTTTCTTTAACCGACACTATACATAGGAATTAGTATAAATATTCTTCGTCCTCAACCTTAAAACCTACCGTCATATTTTTCTTTTGCTCCAATTATATTAATCTCTCTCTTTGCATTCATATGTTATTTGGGTTTTAGTGTTCTTCCTTGAGCGAAGTCTTCATATATTTCCATTGTTCTAAGTGATATCTCGCTAGAACAACCTCAGTTCTCTCGAGTTGTTTAATGAACTACAGGCATATTCATACCCTTCTCTTATTGCATTCTATATCCGTCTTTTTATTATATTTTTACTACATCTACTCTTGAATTTTCTTTTACTACTTTTATTAACACCTTTTTGAGTTCATCTTCTTTCAAATTTGGGAGAAAAAACATGTCGTCGGGGTCTAATGTTGATCGATTCATGGATGAGAAAAAGGAGAGGAGAGCGCTAGCAAATAGAGAAGCGGCAAAGCGTTCACGTATAAAGAAACAGAAGGAGTGGGAGGGCATAGTCACTGAAAGAAGCGAGGTATTAGAGGATATAAAGAACAAAAGAATTGAAATTGAAAACTATGACAACGACTATTCTATGACGGAGAAAGAAAATAACTCTTTGGATGCTGGAACATTGATTGTGAGTAAGTTTCTGAATTGCATGAGCTTGTACAAGAAAAAACTTGGGATTCCAGACCAGACGCTCGAGACTCCAGCACCTACGTTCAATCATTGGCAGTCCCAGTTTAGACACTAATTAGTTTGCTCTAAATTTAGTTGCTAATTTGAATGTTTATGGAGTAAGTTTGCTTTACACAAATTTGTGTCTTTAGGTAGATAGAGTCTGTTGGAATGTTTTAATTTGCAGTGCCTTTATTCTTTTTATTCAAGTTGGTAGTGTCTTGGTTATCTTTCTTTAGCCTATTATTAAGTTCTATTTTCGTCTTAATAAATTCGTTTCTTTGTTGCATTAATTGCAAGTGATTTTTTTTTTTTTTGGGTTTTTTGCTGAATAATTTCAAGTGATCTAATTGAATTGCCATCTGGTTGTTTATCAATTTGCATAAGCCCTTAGTACACAGGCAAAGGGCAAAGCTTGCTTGATAAACGGCTTCAATGGCCAAAAAGGTTGTGAACTTGTGATATGATAGCCGCCGTGTATTCTATATTTAGGTCAATCGATCAAACTAAAAAGTATTGAATCCGGAAACAAAATCTAAAAAAAGAATGCCTAATTTAATAATATTCTATGGAATGGCCTTCGAAGGCCTATTAATTATGATATCATATTTATTCATGACCAATATATAACGAGAGGAATTAAAATTTGTATGTCAAAATATCATTATTATGATTCCTCCATACATGCCTTTGTCATCACACTTGCAACGAAAGGGACAAAACACTATAACAAATATGTAATCAAATAATATCATTACTTTCTCTCCAAAAAAAAAAAAAAAAAAAAAAAAAAAAAACTAATATCATGACTTGTCATAGTTTTAAATATACTTTGTTTTATACATTTGATTATATATAAAACCGAAGTATTTGACTATTTTTTGACCTTATAAGGAAGTCTAACTTAAGCGGAAGTCTAAGTACTCTAACCTAAGGGAAATAATGAACAATTATAAAATAGGGGTTGGAGGAGTAATTTTTTTTTTTTTTCCCTTTCTCTTGGTGTTGATTTATGCTTTGTTTTTGCTTTTGTGATTCACGGAAAAGAGATTCTAGCATGTGCATATATCTCCATTGGTGTTGAATTTGAAGTATTCATAGTCAACACCTGGGAAAGACCTTCTCATCAAGCTACACATTTAGGACATTGTAAGTCCCAATAATGATAGCAATTATATATATATATATGTGTGTGTGTGTGTGTCCTTACATTATTTTATTAATTTGGAGTATTCATTGCTATTATTTATTGATTTATGCTGTCTCCTTGCATGATTTATAGCCACAAATTATTTTATAACATTTTTACAAAATATTGATGTGGTCAATCTCTTATAAGTTTTCATTGAAACCCATCATTAATATCAAATTTTCATTTATTAATAATCACTTGTCACTTGTAGTTTGTAAAATTTGTTGTAAAATAGTTTGTATCTCTAACATTATTCTATCTATTTTCTAGAATTATTTATAGCTACAAATCATTAGGATTAATTTTCTCATGCACATCCTGCAATATTTATTAAGAAAAAAAAATCTATTGATTTATCTCTCCAATGTAAAGAATTATATGCTATAAACTTCTTTAACCATTAAAATTGCTTTCACATTTTTCCTACTATTGAATTAGATAACTTTTACATTTGGTATTATATAGTTTTCAATTGGACATGATCAAACTCCCCCATGGGAAAATATATATATATTTGATACCAAGAAATTATACGATTGTATCTTATATAATTATTTTTCGTTGTCAGGGATCGATACAAATTTGGTTTAAACACAAATTTCTACATCAACATTTTTTTCTTTTAAAAAAATAATAATGAAAAAAAAAAAAAAAAACACGGCCCTAAGCAAGTGATGGTCTCTTAAAAGCTATCCACAAACCCTAATGTAGCAAAACTTCTCTTCCATCACCACTCCCATTCAACTTTCAAAACTTTCTTCCTTCACTCTCTTTCCCACGATAGTATTAACCTAGATTTCTCTCCTCATGTTTGTACACCACTTTTCTTTCCATTCAAAATCTAATAATGAATCGTGATGATATATGATTTAAAGTACCCACATCTATTTGGTCCACTTTGGCCATTTGGTCCTATTTGATCTACATCGGAGCTATTCAATCCACTTTAGTTTTATTCAGTCTTATTTTGTCCACTTCGGTCGTATTCGATCTACTTTGGTTGTTTTCGGTCAACTTTGGTCATATTCAGTCCATTCTAACTAATTTGGTCCATTCAGTCCACTTTGGTCATTTTTAGTCTATTCAGTCCATAATGGTTCTCTTCGGTCTACTTCAGTCCATTTTGTCCATTTTGGTTCTATTTGGTCCATAATGGTCGCATTGATTTGGATGGTTCTTGCTCCACATATGCCAACAAATTTTCAACTTTATCAAGAAGAGCGAGAAGATCATCAATGGAGGAAGGAGTGTTAAGGAGTCTATTCCCAGCCTCCTTAATCGGCTTCTCAAATTCTTTATCCTTAAGTTGCTTCTCAAGTTCTCTATCAAAGGAAGTCATTTTCAGCTCCGACTTAGAGGCACAAAACGTAGAGACTAAAACTTAATTTTCTGCCTCTTTTTTTTTTTTTTTTGGTCAGGCAAGGTTTTTTGGTTCAGTATAGTACTGAGTTGTCAAAAAATAGGATTAGGCTTGTAGTTGTTAGGAAATGAGGCTAATGGGGACTTTTAAAGGGAAAGTTGGGTTGGGTAAAGATATTTTTTTTTAACAGGTGCTGGGCTATTGGGTTGAGCTAAGTTTATAACGAGGTGTGTTGGTTCTTTATTTGGGCTGGGCAAAATTGTGTTTGAGTGGCTAATGGGTCAAGTAGAGTTTTTTATGCTACTATTTAAGGGACTGCACCTGTTTGGACTGAATATTTTTTTTCCCAAAATACCCCTATTTTCCTAGGTTTAAGTAGAGACAAAACTAAAGGATAATTTGGTAAAACTACGTATTTTAACTCCTACTAAAACATTGCCAACAAAATAGGACCACTTTTTCTTTTCTTTTTTTTTTGGTGATAAATAGGACCACTCTCTTGGTTAAACGTTTTCAATTTTTTTTATACAATTTGTTTTCCCATCCATCTCCTTAAATTTAGCAAATTATTAACATATACCTCTCCTCTTTATCTTCGGTTACTTTTTTTTTTTTTTTTTTAAGGGAATTATGTATGGTTAGTTGGTAACTTTAAAGAAAAGAAGCAAACTCTTTAACAAAATCAAGCAGGTTTTATTAAAAAAATAAAATAAAATAAATCAAGCATGTTTTTTCATTAAAAAAAAAAATCAAACAAACGTGAGATCATGGGGTAAAAGGAGAGGATGGCTACTGCATTACCCAAAAAAGTGTGGAGATAGAAAAGTGAAGTAAAAGGAGTTTTAATCAGATTTGATGGTTGGCAAAAAATAAAGCACGTTTCAAGCCCGTTTTGTTATTAAAAAAAAAAAATCAAGCATTTGTTTTTGTTTTTTTAATCTTTAACAAAAAGAATCAAATTTAAAACAAAGTGATAAACTTCAAACTAAACAGTTTTTAACAGTTTCCATCATGCACGCCTTTTACTAACTCACGTTCAAATAATTTACATAACTAACAAGCACCAACACTTCTCCTTGCTATAAAAACAACACAAACTTCTCCTCCCTCAAACCGTTTCCAACAACACAAAGTAGACGCTGATGGAAAATGTAGTAATCCCAAATTATAATAAATGCTCTAAATTAACCATTACCCAAAAAATAGAAGAGCCTTTGAGCACGTGCTTAGAGGCTAGTAAGGGATAAATGCGTTGGGGTTTTAACATAAAAGGCTCGAAAGATTACCTTATGAGGCTGTTGGGGAGATTGCAATGGTGGCGGCAGCACTGAGCAAGTAAGGGCTATGGCAGCGCAACATCGAGAAAGGGATGGTGGTGGAGTGTGAAGCAACTTTCATGTTCGACTAGATTTGACAATGGGGTTTATTGGTGGTGGAGTAGTGCGAAGGAAGCGATGGACTCTTATTTCTCTTCTCTTGTTATCTCTGGTTGGAAGGGGTTTGGAGACTTGATTGTGGGTTCTCAATTAGAGTTTTACGGTTGGCTTGAATATCTGGGTTTTCTGATGGGCAACACAACTGTATGACAAAAAGCTTTATGGTACCAAGTAGAGAAATGACTAAGAGAACTTTCTGGCAGTGGAAAACACAACAGTGATGAATTTTTTTTTTTTTTTTTTTTGGTTCTGGATTGATTGCGGTGATACTTCAAACAGATCGGTATTTGCTCTGATACCAAATATGACGCAGGACAACCAGAACCAAATTAAACAACAAGAAAAAAACTGAGTAGGATTATTAGTGATTGCCAACTACTACTATTAGTAGGATTATTAATATTTATAAATAAGTAAAAAACTGAGTAGGATTATTAGTGTTTTTTTTTTTTTTTTTTTTGGGGGTGGAAAAGAAGGATTATAACTTATAAGTACTTAGTAGGAGTGGTTAACTTTTAGTGCTATGAGTAAGCATGAAAGACAAGGCCTCTATTTTGGGCTTAGAGCCCATTAGTCATTGAAAAAAAACAAAGATGGGCCGGTCATTTATTTCAGAAATTGGATATATGTATTTTTATTTTTAATTTTAAAGAACCAAATCCAAGTGTATCACTATTAATTATTAAATAAAAAGAACTGAAAACTGAAAAGCACGATCGACCGCTAGGAAAAGCAAATTCCTTCGGATTTTGAAATTCCAATTCCAATTCCTCTTCTCTCAGGAAAATGGATTCCTCAAACCTCACCACGCTTTCCGAAGAAGAAACCTCAGGCTCAGAAGATCAACATCAACAACAACAACAACCTGTCTCTGCCTTTGCCTCTGTTCCAATTCGCCCTCCAACTCAGTGAGTTCCCCTAACTCGCTCTCTCCAATTCACTGTTTTCATGTTTTTCTCTAAATTTCAATGGTTTTTGCTGTAGGAGTTCGTTGCAGAAATACGCACCGTTGGATTGGTCCGCTTATTTTGATCGTGAGGATGACATTCGTATCAAAGATACAGAAAACGTTAGTCTCAGTCTCAGCAATTGGTGCACTGTTTATTCTAATACAAAAAGCTTATTTTTTGGTGTGCGTTTGTAATTTTAGGTATTTCATGTATATATGGCGGGAACAGAAGGCCCTGTGGTTTTTTGTTTACATGGAGGTGGCTATTCTGGGTATGTCATTGCTTTCATTTTAAATGTTAAAGTTGGAGCTTTGATTGATTTAATTCATTTCTGAGTTGTGTAATGTGTGTGCTTTAGAATGATTGTTTGTTTTGCCATTCATAGGAAAAAAAAGTTTGAATATGTGTTTTTGTGCAATAAAAAAAAATGGGGTTTGATTTTTTTATGAAAAAATACATCATTTTAACTTTGATCATGAGGATTTTATGAATTTACGTTTTTTTTTTTTTTTTTTTTTTGCGTTCTTAAAATGCACGTTGTTTAATACACTCACGCGCAAGTGTATGTCTCAGTGCATGTGTATATAAGGGAAGGAAGTGTCATTTGAGTTGAAGCTAATTGGCTATATGTAATGTTAGCTAAACTATGGCAATATGATTTGATTACATTTTGTGTTGTATTGAGAGAGTGAAAACGGAACTGAGAGAGAGTTGTTGAAATGGAGAAAAAGGGAGAGGAAGATTGAGGAAGAAATTCTTTTTGTTGGATGAATTTGTATAAAGAAAATTTGAATTTGTATGAAAAATTTTGTATGGAATTTGTTGTTTTTAACAGGTTTGACTGATTAATAGCTTTATGTTTTTCCAATTTTGAAGGATTTTTTTTCATTGTGTTCACTGGCTATTCGTAATGTTAGCTAAACTATGGCAATGTGATTTGATTACATTTCATGTTGTACTTTCGCCAGGCTTTCATTTGCGTTGGCAGCGAGTATAATCAAGGAGAAAGCTCAGGTAGTGGCAATGGATATGAGAGGACATGGGAAGTCATCAGCAGAAAATGAACTCGACCTTTCTATTGAGGTGTAAATATAAACAGCAGAAAATTTATTCCGCTGGTCATGTAATTTAGGCCTTTTTTTCCCCCTTTTAATTTTTTTTTTTTTTTTTGTCATAGTCTCATTAAAATTGGTACTTTCATATTTGCAGACTATGTGCGATGATGTTGTGGCTGTGGTGAAAGAAATGTATGGAGATTCACCCCCTGCAATTGTACTTGTTGGCCACAGGTTGAGCTCCTTCCATCTAATGTTCTTGTATTTTATAGTTCTCCTAGTTAGTGGAAATCCTTTAAGAACAGAGGTTTGGTGTGGGGGGGGGGGGGGGTGGGTGGGGTTTACATACATGGTTACATTGATGAAGTGACAATTTAGTTACAAGTCAAAAGTGTTTAACGCCTTAGGTCTGATTTCTTTTTCTTCAGTATGATCTATTAGTATTTTCTTACAAAGTTAAAATTGTAGTTTTGTATAAGCAATTAATCCATATAAAGTATATGGACACATACAAGAAGAGATAGGGAGATGGTGTTATGTATAATTTCATGTTTTAGTGATAGTTTGGTGACGTCATTTCATGTCCTTAAGAATAAAGTGGAGTCATGTTTTAGTGATAGTTTTGTGTAGAGGGTTAGTTCAGGGAAGGGGGTAATTAGTCCTTTTAGAGAGGGGAAAAAAGGGAAATTTTAAAAATTTCAGGGGTTGTGTAAGGAGGTGTTAAATAAATGTTTATCAAATACTAAAATTTGGCAGAACGCCTCCAGGGCATGAGGATAAACTGCTTAACCCGTCAGAGGTGAAAAGCCCCTGGATTATCCGGTAACTAGTTCTAGCGGGTGGAATCAGTTGCTTGTAGGAGTTTGATTAACAGTGAGGATTGTTGTACAGTATGGTCTGCAACGTGCAACTAATCTGAGTGAAGTTCTCCTATGTCATCAAAAAAAAAAAAAAATGGTGGAATGGAGAGTAATTGAACTATGTAAACTGGTAAAGAGATATTATTACAGGATGGATGTTTTGGTGTTGGTAGAAGGTTTTCCAACAAGTTTTATTGAATAAAGCATCAGGGAGGGTTTGTGAGGTTTTGTTGGAGATAGGAGATTTATGGAACAATTCAATTGATGGGTTACAATTTTTATTTTTGGATCAGTAGGATTACAATTTTTATTGGTTGCTTGCAGAATATGAATTTGCACAATTTGCTTAGCTTTTATATGCTGTCATTTTAATATTGAATGTAGACTTTTACATTTCTCTTAAGATTTCCCTTTGCCGAGTGGAGTATTTATGATGCATTTGTACTCTTATTTTGCTTTGTTCTCATTAACAAAACTTAAAATCTTACTTAATTCTTCTGTTTGATTAGACTTTACTTCCTTTACTACATTAACTAATTATTATCATTGATCTGACTAACTTAACCATCATACAGCATGGGAGGCTCAGTCGCCGTGCATGTTGCTGCAAAGAAATCATTGCCTAGCTTGGCTGGACTTATTGTTGTGGATGTTGTGGAGGTTGCTTTCTACAATATTATGACCTTGTCGCCGCTGCCTGTGATTATTTTCTTATCAGTGGCACATTGAAGCTATGTTGACAATCACAAAATTTTCAGGGAACAGCTATGGCTTCATTGATTCATATGCAGAAAATCTTATCAAGCCGGATGCAGCATTTTTCAAGCATTGAAAAAGCGGTACTTCTTGTCTAGTTTTTTAATTTACTTTTTTTTTCTTTCTCTTGTTGGGTAAGTGAGTTTTGATCCCAAGGGGAGGGGAAAGGGAAATTCAAACTAGTGATCTCCGCTTCATGATGCCTGATCCCTAGTCAATTGTGGTACCCCTTGGGGTTAGTATTTTATGTTACTTGGTTTATGATGGAGACCATGTGTAGCTGTAGAAGTTTTATCCACAAGCCATAATTTTTTCTTTATGGGTTTATCCCTTGAAAGTCAAACAATAATTTTTGACATCTTTTTTAGCTGCAGTCTAAACGTTAGAAAATTTTGCACCAAAATTCATAGTCTGTTATGCACTTATATCTCAGACTGTACGAGCATGGTGCAAGAGAAATCATATCTTTGCTTGTTCATTGTTGCTTTGCTTGTCTTTGACAAATGACAGGTGGAGCAAAACAGGGGAGAGGACATCTTAGCTTTGTAAATTTTACTTATTAATTTTTTTTTTAAACTAATAAAAAAAATTATCTGGAGGATGAAAAAATTAAGTCTTGAGCTACTTTTTTCTATAAATTGTACGTAGAAATCTCAGATTGGTGATGCACTAATCTGCTGCCTCATGGGCCAACATAATTTTTCACACAATGTTGGAGTAGCAGTTCTAAGTTTAAGTGATATTTTTTTGTGTAAGCCTATTTTCACTGCTGAAGTTTGGCAGTCATAATGGATTGAAATATTTGTTTGTAGATTGAATGGAGCATAAAAGGAGGCTCTTTAAGAAACGTGGATTCAGCCCGTGTGTCCATCCCTGCTACATTGAAGTATGATGATTCAAAGAAATGGTAAATACTTCTGTAATGTAACTATACATTTTATGTTGTGAATATTTCCAAGTGTCCTGGATTCCCCAATTTTATCCATTTACATGACCAGTTGGGGCCTATTATGGTTTAGTCAGTGTAGACTGTGGTGCAGCACCTAACAGGCATTGTTCTAATTTTGTGCTGCAGTTATACTCACCGAGCTCGTCTTGCAGAGACAGAACAATATTGGAGGGGCTGGTATGATTATTATTAGTACTTACATTTATAACATACCTAGCAATGATGCTTAATTTGGTGCTTGTGGGTATTAGATTTGATACCTAACTCTTCAGTGTATATATGAGATCAATTGTCTCATTTTGTATTCTTGGATACTGTGGTTTAACTGTCCCAATGCTACATCCATGCATGTAACAATGGTAGCTTTTGTTATGTAAGGCATTTTCACATCAATTCAACTACTGAAATTAGTTACGCACAGGTATGAAGGCCTTTCAGAAAAATATCTGTCATGTACTGCCCCAAAGTTATTGCTGTTAGCCGGAACAGACAGACTGGACAGGTTCTTTCCACTAAACTTGCCTTATATAATCTATTGAAGTTTAACAATATCATCAGTATTTTATCCCAGTTATTGTACCTTTTTAACAACTGGCTGGCTGGTCTCATAAAATTGAAATTGGTCTGGTTGATTTTCTAAGGAATTCTTTGTATTGTTTTGTGACAGAGCTCTCACAATTGGTCAAATGCAAGGCAAGTTTCAAATGGTGGTTGTTAGACATACTGGGCATGCAATACAGGTCCATATTAGTTATTTTTTCATGGTGAATTTCTTTTTATTTTTCTGTCTTTTTTCTGAAAAGTGGTTTAACTTTTATTTTGCACATTGTTGCAGGAAGATGTACCCGAAGAATTTGCTACTCTGGTACTGAATTTTATCTCTCGCAACCGTATAGGACCTCATGGAGTTGAGGTTGGTATCCATATTCTCTTCCTTAATATGATATCTAGGAAAGGGATTCTGGACCTCTGGTATTCTGTAGGAATTAGTTTTTTTGTTTAAGTTCTTCAAAACCTGAGTTGTGCATTCCACCTTAGAGATCATTGACTTCAAGGTCTCATGTGTAGAAGCGCCAATGAGCCTACCTCCTCCACCTAAAAGTTCTAGGTGGAGGGTGAGGTTGTGGGTTCAAGACGCATTGGGTGTGTGTGCAACTTACCAATAAAAAAAAGTTTCACATGTAGAAGCAATGCTTGGTGAAATGCCATGGGGCTTGGCATGTCTATTTAAGGCTTCCAAGTCCAAAGTTTTTGGTTCTTGTGAGCCCCCACCTGGAATGCCTCAGCGGAGAGTGCCTAGACTAATTTTAATCCCAAAAGTCTCTAGTTTGACTCTTGGCTGAGGCATTTCGCAATTTACCCAATGCCTGCTCAGTAGAGGTGTGTAGGCATTCGGGGTTTTACTTGTAGGGGTGTCCCAGTGGCCCATACCTTGAGGGGTTTCCTCATCATTGAAAAAAAAGAGTTTTTGGTTCTTGTGAGACACTTGCCTTATTTGTTGAGGGGCTTAATTTAGGCCTATTGTTACACTCCTGATTGTCATCTATAATCTATTCCGTGCCTTGCTAGGAAATGTTTTCAACTTCTCATCATGTGCTTTGTATTTTTTCCATGCAAGTCCCTTTTTTTGCACAAACTTGGCAAGAAATTACATAGTGTGCTGGTGCAGCATTCTGCATGATTTGAAGATAGTATTCTACAATTCTATTTTGTCATCTAGGTTGTCTTTCGAATTAGATGTCTAACCTGGCACAGGAAATTAGGACTATGAACAATGATCTGTCAGTTTTAACTTTTAAGTTATCACTTATTCTTCAGTTTAACACTCAGTCTTCTTTTTAAATGTTCTGCAGATACCAGGACTCCGCCGGCCATTCCAGCCTCAACCTTGAATCTGATGTTGGAAAATCAAATGATGACAACCTCCTCCACGATGAGCAACCTTTTCCATGACTTCGGCCTTTTCTCTGTTATTGCCTCTTTTTCTTTGTGGGTGTTTGAGGGGGAGGGGGTGTTTTCTTGGGGTGGAATGGAGAGTAAGAAATAATGATAAGCAGACAATGTTGGTTGTTTATTTTTTGAGATTTGCCAAAGCTTTAGTAAATATTTCCAGCTGTTTTCTTTACTAGAGGTTCTAGCTTAATTTGCAATCATAGCCTACAGCAAATCATTTCACAAAGGTCTGCTAATGCAAGCATCATAATCACTTTAAAAACTGAGGATCAAAGTTACAATTGGTATGATATTGCCTTAATCAAAGCATTTAGATCCTACTCAACTCTCAAGTAACGACCCAGTAGTACCTCGTTTGTGTAAATTTGTAATAACCCTTTAGTGAGATTAGACTCTCTTTTAAAAGGGTCTTTATAACTAGTGAATTAAGGACACGTACAAAAAAATATATATACACGTTGATTATTCGATTACCATGTGTGTGTTTAGCACGGTTGTGTATAGACCCATTTTATTTAAAAAACGATAAATTATATATAAAAATCCAGATTAGTTTGCAATTTTTTAATTAGATCATCTAAAGTTCTGAACTTACGAAATCATTTCAATTTCAAGTTTTTGTTTCCTCCTACCATGGTATCTTTGTTATCATGGACAGTAAGAAAGCATAGAAAAACTATTGATAAAATTTTGTCTAAGGTTATCCATAAATTAATTTGACAACCATAGAAATGAGAGCACAAAGAGAGAATTTTGTCTAAGCCTATCCAAATAGAGATAAAAAAAAATTCCCCAAGAACGAGTTTTGCTCGCTCCAGCCATATCACCCACTTCGCCGAATATATACATATAAGGCAAAGTTTCATCGTCCAGAACGTAGGGCCTTTTGGAAAAAGGACATGATACCGAAAAGCACCCAACCACATGTTCATTCTTTTCATCGCTTTCAGTTCCAACATTTTCAGTTCAGGGGAAATGAAATCAGAAACTAATCCTTAAGCACAGACGAACATTATCAAGAATCAAAATAAAATTATCATTAGCCCAACAGTAAAATCGGGAAATATTCGTGAATAGCTAACTGAAATGAATGTTACGCTTGCCAATTACAGCAACCTCTTCCTTGGGACGCAATGACTAAAGCAAAGCTCAACAAACAAAAGAGCATTGCAGACCTAAATGGCCTAATTTATTGGTAAAAAATAGTGCTTTTATCCGCACTGTGTGAATCTCCAACAACTGCAAAATGGAATTGGGGAGCTAAAAGTCTGGGAGTAATTAAGATGCAGTAGACTGCTTCAAATATGAAATGAGGTCAGCCCGATCCTGTGGCTTCTTCAGCCCGGGGAATACCATCTTAGTCCCAGGAATGTACTGCACAAACAAAAACAAAAATCAGAAGATTTAGTAACGAAAGCTACAACAAAACACTCACACCAAAAGAATTTATTACACACACAAATGCATATACTCACACCAATGAAAAACCGCTCTCTAAAACATTGCAAGGCGATAAACTATCTTCAGTTTACTCTCTCTATTGCATACACACACATGCAAGATGATCATTGCATTTTCTAACATTATGGCAAGTGTCTTTTATATTGAGTTGACTCATACCTTTTTGGGGTTCAGCAAGTAATCATACAATGTCTTTTCCTCCCAATTCACAGCCATGTTCTTGTTAGCAGCTGAATAGGAGTACCCAGGAGTTGTACCAGACTGCCTTCCGAACAAGCCATTCAGATTGGGACCTGAAAATTTAGAACAGTTTTTATACACAACTCCAAAACTTTCAAGAGAGTAGCGATCACAACAGCTTTCAAAAAGAAGTAAGCACAAAAAATTCTAAAGCATATTTACAAAACTTATTAATAAACTAACAAGTGCATCTGCGTGAAGTTATATCCATAAGACACGTTACTTTTCTCAGAGCATTCATCAAAAGAAAGAAAAAGCAAAAGATAGTTTGTTTTTTGTACAATTTAAATCATTGCCCAACCTAGTAATGAAATCCTTGAAATAGCAAAATATTGTGAATTTTAACAAACTTGAAACATGTTCTCCGCAACACCCATCACAACGTTCAATAATGCAGTGTCCAACAATCTTAGCTTGGACATGAAATTTCTCATTAAACAAAAAATCAAACAACAACCAAGGCAAACTTCTTAATTAAAAATCCAAATAATTTCAAAATTCATTTCTACCTATAAATGTGGAAAACAGTCCATATCTTTTAAAATCGGCACCTAAAGCCTTACACACCCACCAACAAGGAAGTTTCGAGGGTAAGAATTACTCCAAATCTAAAGTCTTACACATTCATAAAGTGACATATACTTAAGTTATAACATAAAATATGTATAACAACAAAACACAATGAGTTTAATCATTAATCTCATGTCCAAAGATCGATAAACATGCCGCATCAACAAGCGAAAGTGGCCACCTTTAAGCTACCTATTTTTGTTGGGTCTTAATAATTTACATAATAAAACTTTCTCGTGTTACAAAAAATCAATCAATCCTTCTTTCTTTCTTTCTTTTTTTCTTTTTTTTCAAAATTATATTTTTGAGAGTACTTGACAAATCTCATATCACTAAACAGCCTTCAAAAATAAATTCCAGCTCAAAAAACTGTTTCTATTCAGAGAATAACATTACAGCAATAAAAATTTCCTCTTTTTTATTTTTTTTTTCTTCAACTTTCTAAGTAGCCAAACAGATCACTCGAATCAAAACCAGTCAGATCTAAGCAAATTTCATTTCAACTACATCCTCATAATTAACAAAAAACAGTTCATTCAACCTAAACAGATCTCAACAGATCAAAACCACACAACAAAAATCCAATATACATGAGCTAAATCACAAACTTTGAATTTCAATTTATCACTCAGATCCAAACACGCGGCAACCTAATCGAATATATATATAAATAAAAAAAATAATAATAATCAGAAGAAAAAAAAAGTGAATACCTTGCTTGTGACCAGCGCCTTTGTCAACGGTGTGGCACTGAGCGCACTTGGTTTTGAAGATCTTCTCTCCGACCTTTGGATCGCCAGGTGGAGCTTCAGAAAACGACGCCATTTCTCTCTATCTTTTTTCGGTTCTTCTAGTAGAGGCTGAGAAAGTTGAAGTGAAAAGGAGAGGTTTTTAAAAGCAAAGCTTAAAAAAAGAGAGAGAGAGAAAGAGAGTTGCTGAAATTTCTAGGAAGAGAAGAATATTCGAGAAGAGGTGGCTGAGAAAGGGAGCGTGGTGTGCCACAGACCACGCGGTTATTGCCTCTTTTATACGTATTAAATTTGCCAACAAGTATTTCTAAAGCCCTAGCTTTTTTGTCATACACGTGGCGGGTTTATATTACTCCGGTTCGAGCCGCTCAGTCGTAATTGTTCTATGTGTTAGACTGTGATTGATAATTTAATACTATTGTATGGACTAATTTTTTTTTTTTACTGTTTATGGCAGATTTTGTAAGACAGTTGTGACAAAGTGTACGTTTACTAATATTATTAGTCAAAATTTCCTTTCAATTTTGTTAGGCATGACTTTTTTGAATGTGCCATTCCTATTTTTTTGTTATTTTTTATAGTCTCTAGATGGTTTCTTTGTTTGGCTTCTAGCTTTTTTTAGTGAAGGATACACCAAAAAATGGCTTCACCAGGTCGGAGCTTTGCTAAACTCATGGCACTCATGCAGTGGTGGCTTCATAATTTTTTTTCTAGAGGGGTCAATAAGAAGATGTATTTTAGGTAGGAGATATATCTTGTAGTCTACATGGTTTCTTTATTCAAATTTGTACATAATACTAGTAAGATAATAAAAAATAAACTATAAGTTCTTTAGGTATATTGTTTTTTAATACAATGAACATACTAATTATTGCTTTTAGGATTAAATATTGGAAATCATCTATTGTTTCTAAATACAATAAACATGTTAAGTATTGTTGTTAAGTGAATTTTAATTATTAAAGTTTAGAATGTTTTTGTGGGGGGCGGAAAGCCCGAGAACACTGTTTGTCCGAGGAGATGTTTATTTGTCCGAGGAGTCCAACGTCCTCGGACCGAAGAATACTTGCCTGACAGATATATGGGAAGCTCGTGTGATCCTTCCGACAAGTGTAAGGAGGGAAGTGAACCTCGGACGCGCATGAGGATGACAGGAACAAAGAAATATCTAAGAGACAAGCCTCAACCACCGCATTAAATGTACTGCACCTACCTTCCTGGCCGCATTTATGTGGAGAGGACCTCTGAACAGTGCATTCTCAGCTACCGCCACTCACACAAGGCTAGAGAGAGAGTGTGATGGGACATGCACTCAAGTGGGCGTCTGGATGATGAACAAGTGGACGGTGAAGATGAAGGAAGGGGGGTATTATATAAGAGAGGGATGCCCCTGATAAAAGGGGGGGATTTTGATGATTGTAGTTTTCTAAGAATTGTAAACCAGGCTTATGATATAGAAACACCTCTTCGGACGTGGAGTATACATGCGTCCGAGCACGCTTTAACATAATTACGTCCTTAAATATTGCCGTTCATTTCTGTTTATTTAGCTCTAGCCTAGCTCTTTCATCCACTCTCTACAAATTTATTGTTTCGGGTTTAGTGGGCTCAAAATCCATATCCTCGTGGGCTTGGGCTACAAAAGTTGACCCTACAATTGGCGCCGTCTGTGGGGAGAGCTTGTGCGAGGGTGAAAACGACAGTTGATGATGGCAGGACTAGGTGAACAACAAGCAGAATCTAGGGCATCCCAACATGTGGACCCTTTCGTCAACTTAGAGAGGAGACAAAATCGTGAGGGCAGCGTACATACTGTGCGCCTTAGCCAGAGTCAGTCACAGGGCGAAAGTCATATGTCCCATGCAGAGAAGAATCATGACTTACAACTAGAAGTAGAAAAACTGAAAAGGGAGTTGCGCCATGCAAAAAGGAAACGGGCTTCCTCATATTCTGGGGAGGATCTTGATGACGAGCAGGATGTTTCTTACCAGCATAAATCTAAGACACCAGCCAGCGAGTGCTACACCTATGAAGAGGAGTCCCATCGCCAGAGACAACGAAGAAGCCCATCACGTGAGGACGTGGAGAACGATGCCATGAACAGGGCTCTGAACCAGATATCTAGGTCACCCTTCACGCGCAGGATTGAGGATGCCAAACTTCCTCGGCGCTTCAACCAACCAACGTTCACCATCTACAATGGTAAAACTGACCCCGTGGAGCACGTGAGTCATTTTAACCAGAGGATGGCGGTCTACTCCAGAGACGAAACTCTGATGTGCAAGGTTTTCCCTTCCAGTCTTGGGCCTACTGCCATGAGGTGGTTTGACGGTTTGAGGGCAGGCTCCATCAACTCCTTCAAAGAACTCACTTAGGCATTCGGCTTCCGTTTTGTCACATGCCGAAGAGTGTCCAAGCCTTTCTCTTCACTGCTATCCTTGTCCATGCAGGAAGGCGAATCCTTGAAGGCGTATTCAGACAGATACTGGGAGATGTTCAACGATATGGAGGGCAACAACGATGCAATGGCCCTCAGCACTTTCAAGCTCGGCCTCCCTATTGACCACGGTTTGAGGACATCCTTATCTGGCAAACCGGTCACCAACGTGCGTCAATTGATGGACCGCATAGAAAAGTATAAGAGAGTTGAAGAAGACCAGCGGCAGGGCCAGGGAAAGGACAAGGTTATCCCTCAGGAGAGGAGGGATTTCAGGTCGGACCGTTACAACCATGGTAAACCGCGGAGGGATTTTGCTGGGCAATCAGGATCGACGAATCCTCAAGCGGTCAACGCCGTGTTCAAAGAGCCAGTGCACCAGGTCCTGGAAAAGATCAAGAACGAATCATTCTTCAGGTGGCCGAACAAGATGGTAGGAAACCCCGAGAGGCGCAACCATAATCTCTACTGCCAATACCATCAAGACCATGGGCACACCACGGAGGACTGTAGGAGCTTGTGGGATCACTTGGACCAACTGGTTCGCGATGGCAGACTGAAACACCTCTTGCACCCCTCCAGCGGCCGAGGGGGGCAGACGGGCTCAGGGCCACGAAGAGATGACCCCTCAAAGCCGCCGCTAGGGACTATAAACGTTGTCTTCGCTGCGCCGGGGAGGACAGGATCCTGGCCATTGAAAGTTATGTCGGTAGGCCGACCATCAGCAGGGGAGACAAGCCGAGGTCTGAAGAGAGTTAAGTCTGAGGCCCCGCTGCAGATAGGGTTCTCGGACGAAGACATGATGGGCACCATTCAACCCCATGACGATGCATTAGTCATCACCCTCAGAATAGCTGGATATGATGTGAAGAGGGTGATGGTAGACCAAGGCAGTGCCGTGGAGATAATGTACCCAGACCTCTACAAGGGGCTAGGCCTGAGACCCCAGGACCTGACGCCATATAATTCCCCTCTCATAAGCTTTGAAGGAAGGCCTGTCACCCCGAAAGGCCGGATATGTTTACCCGTGCAGGCCGGCTCCGAGGTGGTGGAGCTGGATTTTATAGTTGTGGATGTATATTCGCCCTACACGGCACTTGTAGGCAGACCTTGGATTCACGCGCTTGGGGCTGTCCCCTCTACATTGCACCAGAAGGTCAAATACCCATCCGAAGGGCAGATCCATGAGATCCGAGGAGATCAGCCCACTGCCCGATAGTGCTTAGTTGCTGCCATTCAGCATGAGACCCAATCCGAGTTTTCGGCCATGTCCGAAAGGAGTTTATAGCAGCTACAGTCTCGGGAACAGCCCGTCGGAGATTCAGGTGAAGGCAATCGATGTGAGGATCTAACGAAAGTGGTTATCGGAGATGATCCCGATAGGTTCTTCCAAGTTGGATCTCAGCTGCCTCCTCAAAAGAGGGAAGAGCTGATAGAGTTCCTCAAGCGAAATCTCGATGTGTTCGCCTGGAGTGCTTATGAAGCCCCAGGGGTAGATCCGGAGTTTATATGTCACCATTTGAAGGTGAATCCCCTGGTCACCCCCAAGAAACAGCCTATTCGGCGCCCGTCCAAGGAACATGTGGACGCAGTGAGAGAGGAGGTAGCGAAACTCAAACAGGCTGGGGCTATCAAAGAAGTTTTTTATCCTGAATGGCTAGCAAATACCGTGGTGGTAAAGAAGAAGAGCGGGAAATGGCGAGTGTGCGTAGACTTCACCGATTTAAACAAGGCTTGCCCCAAAGATTCATTCCCTATGCCGAAAATTGATCAGCTGGTAGATGCCACTGTCGGCCACCCCCGGATGAGCTTCCTAGACGCTTTCCAAGGCTACCACCAGATACCATTGGCCCTGAATGACCAGAAGAAAACTGCTTTCGTCACTCCTATTGGTAACTACCACTATAAAGTGATGCCATTTGGCTTGAAGAACGCCGGTGCTACCTACCAGAGGACGATGACGAGGATGTTCGAGCCACAGCTGGGCAAGAATATCGAGGTTTACATAGATGACATGGTGGTGAAGAGCAAGGTCGTCGCCGAGCATGTGAAGGACCTTGAAAGTACCTTTGAGGTTCTAAGAAGGTACAAGCTGCGACTGAATGCTTCGAAGTGTTCATTTGGGGTAGGTTCCGGCAAGTTTTTGGGTTACATGGTGACTCACAGGGGGATTGAGGTTAACCCCGACCAGATAAGGGCCATCAACGACCTACGAGCTCCTCGGAATCCCAAGGAAGTTCAGAAACTAACCGGAATGACGGCTGCCCTCAATCGGTTCATCTCTAGATCGGCAGACAGGTGTCGGCCTTTCTTTTCTCTGCTCCACAAGTGGAAGGGATTCGAGTGGACTGAAGAGTGCACCTTGGCATTTCAGCAGCTCAAGGATTATCTAGCTCGGCCACCAATCATGTCCAGTCCTGAGCCAGATGAGGTACTTTTCGCCTACATTGCCGTGGCCCCTTGTGCGGTGAGCCTGGTATTGATACGATCAGACTCTGGCGTACAAAGACCGGTTTATTACGTGAGCAAGTCACTGCATGAGGCCGAGATCCGTTACTTACCTCTGGAGAAGGCTATCCTAGCGGTAGTACTCGGCACACGGAAACTACCTCACTACTTCCAGGCCCACACGGTCATTGTTCTCACCCAACTCCCACTCAAAGCTATACTCCGAAGCGCTGATTATACTGGTCGGATTGCCAAGTGGGGCACAATCTTAGGGTCGTTCGATATAAGGTATATGCCCCGCACGTCGGTCAAGGGTCAGGTCCTCGCGGATTTGGTGGCAGAGTTCAAGGAGCCCCAGTTAGAAGAAGTAAAGCCCACGCCAGGCATGGATGGAAAATCAGTTGGCATGATCTCACAACAGAATCCCTCCCATTGGGAAGTGTATGTAGACGGTGCGGCAAACCAACGAGGTTCTGGAGTGGGGTTGGTACTGATGTCCTCCGAGAAGATCATTATCGAGAAATCGTTAAGGCTGGACTTCTCAGCAACGAATAACGAGGCGGAGTATGAGGCCCTACTGATGGGGATGGCTATGGTCCTAAGAATGGGGGGAAAATCCGTGGAGTTGTTCTCGGACTCAAGGTTGGTCGTAGGTCAGGTACAAGGCGAGTTTGAGGCGAAGGACGAAAGAATGCAAAGGTACTTGAGCCGTGTTAAATATATGCAATCAGAGTTCGACTCTTTCAGTTTGCGGCACATCCCGAGAAGTGGTAACTCACATGCTGACTCCTTGGCCACGCTTGCTACCTCCTCGGACGATGGCCTGCCGAGAATTATCCTCGTCGAGGATCTGCATAGGCCTGCGGAGGCGAAAACAGATGCAATCCAGGTTCACCAGGTCAGGGCCGGGCCCTGCTGGATGGATCCATTAATCAAATTCCTCAAGGAAGATACATTGCCCGAAGAGAAGGGAGAAGCTGACAAAGTTTGAAGGAAGGCAACCCAGTTCTGGCTGTCCGAAGACCATAAATTGTACAAACGCTCTTATTCGGGACCATATTTGTTATGCGTGCATCCTGAAGCGTCCGAGTTATTGTTAGAAGAGCTGCACGAAGGAATTTGTGGGAGCCACACTGGAGGTAGATCCCTGGCTCACCGAGCCCTCACCCAAGGTTATTGGTGGCCATACATGCAAAAGGAAGCCTAGGACTATGTCAAAAAGTGTGATCAGTGCCAGCGCTTCGCTCCAAACATTCACCAGTCAGGGGGCGCTCTTAATCCGCTATCAAGCCCGTGGCCTTTCGCCCAATGGGGCTTGGATATCGTGGGACCTTTTCCCAAAGCTGCAGGAAACAAGAAGTACCTCCTGGTTGGCACGGACTATTTCACCAAGTGGGTTGAAGCCGAACCACTTGCCAATATCAGAGACGTGGATGTGCAAAAGTTCGTATGGAAGAATATTGTCACTCGGTTTGGAATCCCTCACACTCTCATCTCGGACAATGGCCTACAGTTTGATAGCAAGGCATTTAGGAATTATTGCAGCGAGCTGGGAATTGTAAACAGATACTCTACTCCTGCCTACCCTCAGGGTAATGGGCAAGCAGAAGCTGTCAACAAGGTCATATTGAACGGCTTAAAGAAAAGGCTGGATGATGCAAAAGGCAAATGGGTGGAAGAATTGCCGCATGTGCTGTGGGCTTATAGAACTACGCCCCGTAGGTCTACGGGCGAGACCCCCTTCTCAATGACCTACGGGGCTGAGGCTGTCATTCCTCTAGAAGCCGGGTTTTCGACGTTGAAAAGTAGCTCGTTCAGTCCAGCCGACAACAATGAGCAACTATAGAAGAGTTTGGACCTGATTGAGGAAAGGAGGGAGAATGCAATGGTTCGGCTGGCACATTACCAACAGAAACTCAGGCAAGGCTATGACGCTAACGTAAAGCTGAGGCCTCTAGAGCCTGGTGATCTAGTGCTGAGGAAAGTTGTGGGCACCGCAAAAAATCCAGCTTGGGGAAAACTGTGGCCCAATTGGGAAGGACCATATCGCATCACTTCAGGAGCAGGCATTGGGGCATATTTCTTGGAAGACCTGGATGGTCATGTAATACCACGTCCGTGGAATGTAAATAACCTCAAGAGGTACTTTTACTAATTAAGTTTATTTTTCGACCGATGTGCCAATTCACTGCATAAAGTCTCCTCTAGAGTGTTTAAACTTAAATCCAATCATGCCTGTAGTCCTCGGACCAGATGATTAGGGTTAGTTAACACTCGGTTACAGTTCTATAGTGTTTAAACTTAAATTCAATCATGCCTGTAGTCCTTGAACCAGATGATTAGGGTTAGTTAACACTCGGTTACAGTTCTATAGTGTTTAAACTTAAATCCAATCATGCCTGTAGTCCTCGGACCAGATGATTAGGGTTAGTTAACACTCGGTTACAGTTCTATAGTGTTTAAACTTAAATCCAATCATGCCTGTAGTCCTCGGACCAGATGATTAGGGTTAGTTAACACTCGGTTACAGTTCTATAGTGTTTAAACTTAAATCTAATCGTGCCTGCAATCCTCGGAGCAGATGATGTGAGCTAATTAACATTCGTTTGCGTTCAAAATTAGTTTTCACTTATGACTGTTTCCCTTAGTTGTACTACTCGAGGCAATTATTACTTATTAATAACATTTGTCCGGACTGTTCTTTTCAACATCAATTTCACTTACTCACGGCATCAATGCGAGGTATCAATCAAGTCTGTAAGTATAATGCGCAGTCACAAGTAGCAGTAATAAGTAACAAGACATGTACTAAAAACATTAGAAGTAAAAGGGGAAGCCATTCCATAAATAAGAGAAGAGTTTACAATTCCTTGGACAAAAAAAAAAAAAAAAAAAGTACAAGTGCAAAAAGAAAAGCCCTATGTATCTACTCTTTTGCTGGAGGGGACACAGAACCAGCAATGTGGTTAGTCGGAGCAGGCGCTTCAGGGGCTTGATCCTTAGGCCCAGCAGGAGTCTTCTCCCTGCCTGACTCTTTGCCTTTGGCTTTAGCTTGTTAGCTGGTTTACCCTTGACACCTAGCTGACCAGCCCCTTCTGGTGCCTGAAAGGTGGATGGGGGAGCTTCACTAACTATGTTCGGCTCCGAAGCCTCTGGAAGCCGAGCATGAGTGTCATCCTCTGGGAGCTCTCGGATCTCAGGATCGTAGTATACGCTCCCGGGCAGCCTCAGAGCGGAGTCAGCCGGTACCCCGGCGGCGTCCAGCGCCTTGCCCCAAGTTATGCCGCAGTAATCTCGGCTAACCATAGCGAATTGCTCCATCAGCTGGGACGAGGTCTGCTCCACTCCCAGCTGGTAAGCCGCTTTTCTTTCAGCCTCGACCGCCTCCTTGGCCAGCTTGGCATTATCCTCGGCCACTTTTGTGCTCGCCTTGGCCCTCAGCAGCTTAGCCCGGAGACCCTTCACCAGCTCCCTCTCGGTCTCCAGATTGATCTCTGCCAAGTTTAACTGCTTGCGCTGCTCCTCAGCCTGTTTCTCGGCATTCTTGATCCCAGCGTCAAGACTCCTCTTTTGGCTGGTCATCTCTTTGAGGTCTTCGGACAAGCGGGCATAATCCTCCTTTAGCTGGCCCAGCGCCTTCTCCGCCTCATCGCGGGAATATAATGCTGATTGAGTCTCGAGATGGTTCTTCTTGTTCCATTCCTCAGCCACATAGATCTGCTGGGTGAGCTGCACAGCAGAAATTCCTAATGTCAAGCACGGTAAAAGAGAAGCGAGTCTGGATTCGGCTAAGCGGACTGAGGTCACTTACCATGGCTACATCCCTTTTAAGGGACAGAAAGAGCTCCTGCTGGTTGAAACGCCTGAAGGACTCCATGTCATGGGGGAGGAGGAGCGGTTGCTGCAGAGCCTCGGCAACATAGCCTGCCTTTCCTCCGTCATAATTCCAGAGGGAGGTATCCCACAGGATCGGAGCGCCCTCCAACTCCAACTTTGGAGACCAGATTCGGGGTCCTCCTCCTCGTCGGACGTCTGCTAGTAAAGCCTCCTCGCGGCTTTCAGTGGACGAGGCCCTGTGAGTCCGGTGGTCTTTCACCACTTTCTGCTGCTTAGGCCCCTTGGGTGGCGGCACTTGCTTCTCCTCAGCGTCAATGAAGGGCCGCTTTTTCCTTAGATCAGGAATGAGCTTTAAGCTCGGGTCAGGGACATGTGATGGCGCTGGGGGCAGGTTCACCACCGTTTGGGAGGTCCCAACACCTTTCTGCTCGGCCTTTTTACCCCTGGTCTTCATCAGACTCCTCAAATCCATGTTGTCGTCCGAAGAGCCTTCAGAGTCAGCAGCTAGCAGATCAAGGTGAATGCCTGATTGCCTGTCGGTTTCCCCCTCAGTGTCTGAGACCTCTATCACTCGGTTTGCCGCTGAAGCCTCTCCGAACTGGAACCCGTCTATTTGATCTTCTAGCGATGAGGTAGAAGATCCGACCTTCTCACCTTCAACCGCTTGTCCGAGGGGAACTTGTTGGAGTGGTTGGACAAGAGGGGGTATGGCCTGAGGACGTGGATGAGGCATGGGCTCAAGATTGTACGGCGCCAAAAAACCTCTCCGGCCAACGTCAATTTGTGCAAGGCGATGGTCTCCCTGAACAATCGCGTTGCCAACTGGTTGAAAACTCTTCGGTTTTCCTGTGTATCCCAGAATGAGAGGAGCCGATCGGAGCTGTCCGTCCTCACTCACGAATATCTCCGATCTCAATAGAAAATTGAGTGCGGCGAAGTTCGTCAGGTTGAGCCGAGGAGCAACGAAATTTTTATCTGTTACATTGCAGCGAAATCATGTTAGATTCTTACAAATGGCGACATAAGAAGAACCCAAAAACCACTAAAAGACAAGGTCCCTAAACCTATGGGTAGTGTGCCTAAATCTAGCATGCCCCACCTGGCTCTCCAAGCTTGGTTGGGCAATGATGGCCGTCATGCCATGCGCCCGAGACAATTACGTAGTCGTCCTTCATCCTTTTATTGGATTTTGGGAGGCAGGAGATGAGTCTGACAACGTCCGATCGGGATTTTAAGTAATACCCCGCATCTTGCTGGCTGTGGCATTCGTACATATGTACTACGTCGCGCCAGGTTAGTCCCAATCCAAGGTGAAGGTTGAGGTCCTCAATCGCCCCTAGGATCCTAAACATATTGGGCGCACATTGCCAGGGAGTAAGCCTATGGTTCCGAAGGTAGTTAGTGGTAATGGGACCCATGGGGATTGTCATTCCCCCTTCTATGAATGCGATAAGAGGGATAACGACTTCTCCCGTCTTTCGGTCTGTTAGTATCTTTTCCGGGGGGCAATATCTCACACCCACGTTTGGGGGTATGCGATACGTGGCCCTGAACGCCTCCATCTGCTCAGGGCTATCCACCAAGTACTGGAGTTTCCCCATGGTACTTAAGTAAAATGTCTGGCCGAAGAGGAAACTAGAGGATTCGGTGGACGATGACTTACGAGGATTAGGCCGGAGAAGGGATTGCAAGCTCGTGGAGGGATTCGTGAGGATTCTGGGGAAGACTGAAGCCGGTGACTGAAAAGATTGAACAGAGTCGCGCGTTTTGTTCTTGCTGGAGCGTCTGAAGATTTGCAAAGTGAAGAAGGACAACTGCTTCTGAGATTTTATACGGAGTCAAACGAAGGGTCAGGGGCACTCCCGCCCAAGTCCTGAAGAAAAACCACGGCCGTTGGATTAATCAAACGTCGTTTGATACGAAGGACAAAGCGCCACCTGGCGCAGTTAATGCAGCGCCTTGGAAATGTGGAAACAGCAGCGGCATTAATGACGCGCCAGTTATCATGCCTACGCACGTGCCAACTTAAATTTGCCCAATCTACGAGCTTTTACTCCACGGCAAGTCAAAATCCTACTTTTTCTCTTCGGATGCGAAGGAAAAACCATAATTTTGAGGGGCTATTGTGGGGGGCGGAAAGCCCGAAAACACTGTTCGTCCGAGGAGATGTTTATTTGTCCGAGGAGTCCAACGTCCTCGGACCGAAGAATACTTGCCTGACAGATATATGGGAAGCTCGTGTGATCCTTCCGACAAGTGTAAGGAGGGAAGTGAACCTCGGACGCGCATGAGGATGACAGGAACAAAGAAATATCTAAGAGACAAGCCTCAACCACCGCATTAAATGTACTGCACCTACCTTCCTGGCCGCATTTATGTGGAGAGGACCTCTGAACAGTGCATTCTCAGCTACCGCCACTCACACAAGGCTAGAGAGAGAGTGTGATGGGACATGCACTCAAGTGGGCGTCTGGATGATGAACAAGTGGACGGTGAAGATGAAGGAAGGGGGGTACTATATAAGAGAGGGATGCCCCTGATAAAAGGGGGGGATTTTGATGATTGTAGTTTTCTAAGAATTGTAAACCAGGCTTATGATATAGAAACACCTCTTCGGACGTGGAGTATACATGCGTCCGAGCACGCTTTAACATAATTATGTCCTTAAATATTGCCGTTCATTTCTGTTTATTTAGCTCTAGCCTAGCTCTTTCACCCACTCTCTACAAATTTATTGTTTCGGGTTTAGTGGGCTCAAAATCCATATCCTCGTGGGCTTGGGCTACAAAAGTTGACCCTACAGTTTTTATTTATTAGTTTATGTCTATACTCTTACAATTATTTTATTTAACAATTCAACTTCACTTTGATAAAAATTGGTTTTTGTAATTTTATTAAGGAAATTTTTGTTGTGTTAACATTTGTTTTTATCTTCACCCAATCAATCTCCTATCCCACAACCCTGGTCTTTTTTTTTTTTTTCAAAGAATCACCATCTATCTAATTATTTGATTCTTTTTTAGTGTTAACATTTGTTACCCACTAACTGATTAACCCACTCGCCTAGTCCCCACTCAAGAAATAACAAATTAAAAGTACGTTCAAATTTAGCCACTCTAGTCACATATTTGGTCAAAAGTATAAATTACTTGAAAATTGTTATATCCATAACATTTTCACAATAAATCCTAAGTGCTAAGTTATTACCGATTCTAATTATAACGTTATTTGCAAGAATAAATTTTTAATAGGGTCTTCTTCAAGCTTATATCAGTTGAGCCTAAAAAAAATTAAAGTCAAGACGTTCAAAATTTTATTTTAGGAAGTCAAAAGTCACTCAAAACAAAACAAAACAAAAAAATTTAAAAATATTATATAAAAAAAATGTGGCCATCTTAGGGGGTTCATTTGAACCCCCCTAAACTAAAGGTGGCACCGCCTTTGACTCGTGGCAATTAAATGTTCATTAAAAAAAAAAAAAGATGATTAATGAATTTTTTTATATGATTGAAAAATTTGGTGTGTTTTGAGTATTATAACAAAAAAGTGTTTTAAGAATTTTAAGTTCTTTTAACAAAATATTTCTACAGATTCGTAATTTTTCTAAATTCCTTGAGGTTTTTAAAAAGGTAAAAATAACTTTAAAGTTAAAGTTAAAATTTGGAATTTTTAGGAGTTCAAAACCACCATAAAAAACGTTGGAGTTTTTTATGATGCCAATTGTATAAACATTGGAGCTAACCTTATGATGCCAATTGTAAATAATAAATAACTTTTCTTAGACTCCTCTTGGTTGCCAAGGAATTGAGGAAATGCTATTTGCTAATCATGTGTGTGCGTATAATTCCATTTGTAAACTCCACTTGTGTTTGTGCTTAATGTCACATATTTTGTACACAACCGGTCTCTAGCTTAGAAAGATAAGGTTGGCAGCTAGCTTGAAATTTGGTCACTTTATTATGAATGGAAGTGAGAAAACAAGCCTGAATGCCCTAAATATGGATAATATCACAAGTAATTGAGCAGCCACTTATAATGGTTCAATGCAGAACTTATGTATGCCAAAAATTAAAGGAGACCAAGTCCATTGCAGCTAAAGCTGAAAGCAAAATCCTATACGCATATTTGTCAATTTAAGTAAAGAATCATTGCTTATAATAGCCAAATTATTCATCAAAATCATGATTAATCTGGCACAGAAGCAAATCAGCACCAACAATATTATCACTAGAAGAGAATAACCACTTCAAAATTATTTAGATATATCGAATCTTTTTGTTGCACTTATACAGGACAATGAAAACACTAAAAGCAAGAAAGGAATTACATAGGGCAATGTTTTTGACAATTTATTTTCACTCCTCTCCTTAAAAACCTAAGCAATGCCTTCAAGGAATGGATAATCACTGTATCCAAGAACAGGGTCAGAGGTGTAGAATGTGTCTCTGTTGTACTTGTTGAGAGGAGCATTAAGCTTAAATCTCTTAGGCAAATCGGGATTGGCTAAAAACAGACGACCAAAAACAACAAGATCTGCATGGTTTTCAGCAATAGCTTTGTTCCCATCTTCCTTGTCATAACCCCCAGCAACTAAAAAGCTACCCTTAAAAGCCTTTCTCATTGGCACAAGACTATGGGGACTTTCACTCTTTTCTCCAACTGTCTTCATTCTTGGCTCAACCATGTGGCAATAAAGAATCTCATATTTGTTTAAGGATTCAGCCATGTAAAGGCCCAAAGCTTCTGGATTTGAGTCTCCAGATTCCATGTAGTCTGCAAAAGGAGATAGCCTTATTCCGACTCTGTCTGCTCCTATCTCATTAGAAACAGCTTCAACTATTTCCAGAGCAAACCGACAACGATTTTCGAGGGATCCGCCATATTGATCCGTTCGATCATTCACTTGATCCTTCATAAACTGGTCAATTAGGTAACCATGAGCCCCATGGATCTCTACTCCATCAAAGCCTGTGTATAAGACAAATAATGACATTTTAATGAAGGTACTATGTAATAACAAAGGTAACCATGAGCCCCGTTGTTCTTTCAGATTTCTTTCATCAAGTACAAAGTATATTTCTTCATTCCCTTATACGTTTGACCAATCAAATATCATTTATCTTATATAAACACATGAAAAGAACTTACCAGCTTCAATAGCATTCCTTGCAGCAAGTCTAAAATCATTGACAATTTGAGGAATTTCCTCTATCCTCAGCCGCCTTGGAGGAGTGAAGTCTGCAACGTTAAATCCATTAGCTCGATTTTGAGGGGTCAAATGCCTGTCAGAGGAAGAAAGTGGGGCTTGACCATTTGGCTGAAAACCTGTAGACAACAATATAAAGAAAAATAAATATCCAATTAATTCAAATGAGTTTGATAAGAAATCATCAATCACCACTTAAAGAATTAGAAAAATGAGAGTTATGATCCGTTAAATTACTTTGAAAAAGATGTTTCTTCACAAAGATTTAATTTTTATTTAAAAAAAATATTATCTAAAGAGGTAATTGACAAGACCTTCATTGATTTGAAAACTACAAAAAAAAAAAAAAAAAAAAAGAGAGACAAAATTAGTACTTCTTTTGGATCATGAAGGCATAATAGCTCCATTATGTGTTTCACATGATTGTACAGTAAGGATGGGGCTCCATAAATATTCCACTCCAAAAAAGGAAATTTCAAGATCTTCTTACATTTTAAAAAAAGGAAAGCTCATGATCTTAGGGCTGTCTAACATGCCAAAAAGTGGTGTTTGGTTGTCTGTGACTACCATAGATATAGGACTCAATAATGATTTTGACAACTGATTTAGAGCAAGTGGTGTCTGCAAATCTAAAACAAAACTACGAAGATTTTGAAAGACCAACCAACTGAAAGAACCATGCTTTTGAAAAAATGGCATGCAACCAGCACTCTGGCCTTTTCTACTGAAATGACTAAATAATATTCTATTCAATGGTGATATAAAACATCCTTTTTAGCTGAAATGGCAACAACATTAGCTTTTTGTCCAGCCAACCACAGTGATTTGATTTTGTTAAAGCAGTGGGTGTCACCTAATTCGTATCCTAAAAACAAAATTACATTAACATATTAGACTTATAATAGAAGATGCCCCTTCCACTAGGCAATGATCATCATAAAAGCCCCCTTATAATAAAAAAAACCATTTATAGTAGAGAAGATAATGCAACATAATAATTATATTGTTGCATAAATTTCCAAAATGAGAGTCAATCCAATTAATGCTCTTCCTCAAAAAGTATGTTTCTATTTCAAATGTGACACTTATTATGCAGGGAATAGCATTCTACAGCACCAACAGATGGTATTTCAGCAGTCAATAAAAACTTCAATCCAATTTGATTTTCTACCAAATAGGTTCACATGCAATACTTCCTTCAGGATCAACAACAATCAATAGTTAAATAGCACAATGTGGTATAGAAAACCCAATCTACTCAATTCATGAATCATTTACCATATAGTCTTTGTAATTTAGCATATTACAAAACATTCAACTCTCTCCATCCATTACAAAAGTTTAATTGTCAACAAGCAATATTAGAAGAGAAGATATAAAGGTGGTCTCAGTCAAAGACAAACCTTGATTTGAAACCCTCCCCGTATGCCAAATTTGACAAAAGAAAACTCCACCTTTGGCATGAACAACATCTACAATGGGTTTCCAGGCTTCAACTTGCTCTTTTGTCCATATTCCAGGTGTGTCTGGATACCTTTACAATAGCAAAGAAACCTAAGAAGTCACAAAAATTTTCAAGGCAAGAAAGGGAACCCTCAAAATGGAGATTTTCTTTCAGTGTGAAACACGGTAAGAAATTGATTACCCTTGAGCAGTGTTAGAAACTCCAGTGGCTTCAGCTATCAGTAGACCACCTTTGGAGGTTCTCTGAGAATAATATAAGATAGCATGTGGTTGAGGAACATTGCCATAAGATCTCTGTCTGGTCAATGGTGCCAAAACAACTCTGAAAATACAAATTAAATGATAACTTGAGTAAATCAAGTAAGAAATCTTTTTAATTGAAGAAAGTAGTACCCTATAAGAATCAAATATATATTTCCTATAGCAAAGTTGGGAAGAATAATATGATTAAGCCCCTTTCTATATGTTATACTAGATACTAAAAAATAAAACAAAATAAGGCAAGTAACAAATGAAACCAAATCAAACAATTCATTTTTGAATATGGTGGCGATAAGGATAGCTTCACAACTTCACCTGTGGATTGCTAAAATATAAACTTTTAAATAAGGTTTGAGAAGCTGAAGAAAAACACAAAATCAGAAAAACTCTGCCTATAATATAATGCTTTTCCTTTTGAGTAGACAAATAAAAACCTAAATGAGAGAGTGACAGAGACAGAGACAGAGATAGAATGTTTGACTTGATCTATAATTTCTTTTTTTCCTTTAGAGTTTGTTCATCGTTAAAGTACAACCATATTGTCAAGTATTAAAGATAGATTTCCCAAAATGCTATTCTGGAGTGGGGTAGGAGAACCTCAAAGATCCTATAGGCCCTTCAATTATGACAACTTCTATATCATTCATAGCTAATTTGCCATGCACTTGAAATTTGAAAATACTTAGTTTCAAGTTCGGGGCCTACGTTGTTCTTAATTCGTGTACCTCTCTTTTCAACCTATGTTTATATCATAAGCTTACCTTTTTCCAACACCTACAAAGCTGCAGCAAAGAGCACTAAGTTTTTTTTTTTTTTTTTTTTTTGGGAAAAAAAATGAGTGGCACTTAGTTTAGGACTGTTTTCAAACATAAAACCTAACAATTCTAATGAGAGCATTTTGGAAAGAAGGCAAGTATATATTTGTGTAGTGGACTTCAAAAGTGACTGCTTATGACATTTCAACTCTTATAGTATCCAAACCTAGCCTAGACTTAGTGTACAATAAGTTAAATTGGTCAAGTCGCTTCCACTCCTGGTCCAACCCCTGTACAAGCAGACCAAACCGAATGCAGCAGTTGACCTCTGATATTTCTTATTTCAACAGAATCACAGTCGCTGCTTTTCTAAGGTAGAAAATCATATTTTGGCAGATCCAAAAGGAAGTTTGTACTTCCCAGTTGTCTAGTTTAAACACCCTTGAGTACTGTAAATTTGCCGGTGAGGGGCCAGTGACTTGTGCAATACATGCATGGCCACGTGTTACTTTGAGAAAATACTAGAAAAGATAAGTAAGAAACAAAATGAAGCATGTAAAAACTTGGAACAATTAATTTGATGAATTTTTATGCACAGAATAGGGTGAATTAGTTCTGTTAATCACATGTAGGTTCAAGATCATCAAATGATAACATACAGCATTTAAAGAATGACTTGGGTACTATGGCAGGGCATAGATGAGGGAGCCAAATTTGATTGCTCTTCATCATACAGAATGTGTAGTCATAGGTATCAACACAAAACTGATAAATAGAAGGATTTCATTCCCCCTTGACAGCCCCAAAAAAGTCAGACCAAAATTGTTGAGAACTGGTTTTATAACTATAGATTGATATCTTATATAATCAAAGCAACTGTAAATATATGTAAGCACTCTCAATCTCTCATGATGAAGCTACAAATACAATACTTAGAGGTTCTGAAAACACAAAGAACCCTGACAGTCAAGGTGATCAGATACCTTAATCTGCGAATCTAAAACCAATTTACACAACAGAGATGCTGTACAAGATTCAGGTAAACCAAATGACAGCTTGATTTTCCTTTGAGATCAAGTAAACAAAATCATCACTAACAACTCATGAACTGAGTAAAGCTCAGCAAGACAGCTAATACAGTTCCAACAAAATCCATCAATCTTGACATTAGCAAAATTAGCAAAGTCTCAGACTTTTAAAAGATTAATATTGAGAATTCTTGAAAAAAAAAATTTGTAATTTCTTGGTTAAAACACAAAACAAACACAAATGTGAACTGACAAGAAAATGCTCAAAAAGGCAAGAGTGTTACATAATGAAAACGACATATATAAATAATCAACTACGATTTCTTGAAAGTTGAAACCTTTCTAAACAAAACAATTCATAATCCCAACTGGGATATGTCACAAACAACTTTTTTTTTTTTTTTTTTTTTTACAAAATCAAAGTAAAAAAAAAAAAAAAAAAAACCATAACTTGATTCTTAAAAAAAAAAAATCAAAACCCATCACACATATTAACAATTCAGATCATACTAAACAACAAAGACAAAAAAAAAAAAAAAGAATTTTGCAAGGTGTATTGGTGTACCTATGGGAAAGGTTGAACTTGCCCAGTTTGTAAGGAGTAAGAAGAGGAATGGTGGGAGCTTCAGCAGCCATTTACAACGATTCTATTCTATTCGTTCCTGTTGAATGTTAGTACTTTACTTCTGTTCCTGATTTCAGACAAAAGTGGGAATGAAATGCTTGTTACACAAATGGGTATTTATAGAAATGAAAAAAGCATTAAAGACTTGTGTCCCAAAAAAAAAAGTCTCCTATAAGCTAGCAGAATGGTTCCATTTGGACAATGATGTTTCCTTTTAAAATGGTATTCATAACTTCTTTCACAGCGCCTGATGTCTGTGGTGACGTTTGGAAATTTGTGGCGGGAATGGGTCTACACTCTCTTTCATTTTTGTCAAGAAAGGCAACTATTATGACTTATGGGAACGACCAAAAAAAAAAAAAAAAACCCTCATAATTATGTATATACAGACTACAGTGGACTCCGGTGATGTGGATGGATCATCTGTTTTCGTATGATATGAATTTAGACGAATGGCTGTCGAAATTCAGATTAGACAGGAAGTAGTATAGAAAAGAGCTTCTTCTTCTTCACCAAGAAAAAACCAATGGGCGGTCAAAGAATGAAAAATTTAAAACAAAGACCAGCACAAAGTAACAAAGTTTGTCTCATTATTAAAGTTTGCATGGAATTTAAATTTGTGTTCTTATAAACTATTAGTTTTTGTATGGTCCTTAAATTATTAAAAACAATTTTACTTTCTGTTGATTTTCTATCATGTTTGTCTGATTTCAAACAAACTTTAGATATGAAACCAATATTTTCTTCCCAAAAGATAAAATCATAAAATTAAGGAAACACAAAAATCTACATAATTCTAGGATTTAAAACAATCATATTTTCTACTGGTACATATTTTTTTATGTGTTCAATCTGACCGAAATGTAAGAAAAATGAAACAAAGTGTAGAAGATAATGATAATAAGTTGCAAAGCCTATAAAATTTTCCAAAAAGAAACAATTCTCAGAAATCATGGTTTGAGAAGACAAGTCAAGTTGATATCTTTTTCAGCCACCTTGACCTCTAGATTGGTAAGAACTTCCTTGATAGGCTCCCAAAACTTAGCCCTCTCTTCATCACATATCACAAGCTTCAATTGCTCAAGATTTGTAGTTGATGGTGGCAACTCATTACGCAAGCTCAAGCACCCTTTCATGTGGATCTCCCCTAATTTACATAACTCACCAATCTCTTTTGGCAAGTGTCTAATGCTTAGGCAATCAGATATCCATTTTATCCACAAACTCAGGTAAGCTGTAATTCTTTGTTTGGAAGTTCAAAACTAGAACCTCAACTTTGGGTGCTTGAATGTTGCACCAAGTTGACGACAACGATTCATCTGCAAAAAGTATTATATACGATGTGAGAGGGCACTCAACATGTATTGTGTGCATGCGTCTTTGTGCATGTGTGATAGAGGGAAACATGAACAAACCAGTTGAGATTGATAACAAGCGGGCATTGATGGGTTGCTGATCCTGTTCTGTGCACCAACTTGGTAGAGTGTTTCCACTTGTGTCCATAATCAATCTTTGCCTTTGTGTCTCTGGTCCCTTTCAGCTTTCAAATATAGCTAGCTCTCTGAGAAGATCATGTTGTGTGACATAGTCTTCATTGTAATATTTGTTGATCTCACCTGCATCTTGCCTGGTGATTGGGCAAAAATTATAAGTCGGAAAAGGTTCAAATTATTTCTTCAAATGGTTCATAAAAAATTAAAAATTTCCTTCTTCAAATGTAAAAAATATATCTCAAATAATAAATGTTATTGCCATAAGAAGTTAATTAAACTATAACTTATAGGACATTACAATAATTTGTGCCTAAGGCTCTGTACAGAGTTATTACTAATTATATCTAGCAACTAGCAATGGTTACATGAAGAAAGAGGCTACAAGAATATCAGACCATAGAAATAAAGAGTCAGTATACCTTTTCCTCACAAGATTAGCTAGATTCCAGGTGGCAATTTTATGTAAATTGTAAATGGCATTGTTGCCAACTTCATCTAGTTTATGTAATTCTGCCAACATATCAATAAGGGCAGCCACAGGGATCCTTTGGTCTTCAGGAAATGAACCTAGATCCATGAAACATTCTTTGAAGATGACCTCATGATCTGAAATTTCTAGGCTTTTTCGAAGACAATCAAGCAAATCAGAATTAGAATTGAAAATATAATGACTATTAGACCAATTCTCAGCTATACTGCGCCAGGCCTCAACAGGGTTCTCATTGAGTAATCTACCAATCACTTCGAGCGCCAGTGGGAACCCGCCACAGCCTCTCACTATCTGCAATTTAAGGAACCAAATAAAATCAGTCATAGTTTGGAGGCTACAGGGGTAATATTGGCCAATGCTATAGTAACTCAAATCACATGAATTGTTTGGAAATATGAAACAAGGCTAGTAGGACCTTCTTATTTTTCTCCTTTTGCACTCAAGTTTTGGGAACAATTGGTTCAAAACAAAACAAGCAAGCTCAAATGTATGTATAAGTATGAAAGCATGATTTTGGCAAATACATATGTTTTATTTTTGGTTGGGAATAGGGTACATACGGTATCATGTACTCATCAAAGACCAAAACTAGATAGTATTTCTTCATTCATATGCATATACATACTTGAACCAATGGTGAAAAGTATAAATAAAATTAAGCACTTTTCATCCGAATATTTATGAAAGATTAACAAAGCACCTTGTTGATGGCTTCAACTGGTATGTTAGAACTCTCATGTTGCAGAGATGCTGGGTGATGAAGCAGCATCGTTGCGTAGTCATCATTTAACGGATTTAAGTAATATGTAAAGCTAAATCCTGAAGTGCAGTTCTTGAGGTCACCAGAATATTGTAATTTGGAATATCAAACATAAACTTCTTAAGACGGAATTCTGATCCAGACCAAACATCATTCAAGATCAATAATATAGGATTTGATCCAATTTTGGTCTGTCCTTCCCGTAGCTGGTTGATTGCATCTTCATCACTTTGGAACTCGGGCACCTGATCACTTATATATTGATAAAGTCTTCGCGCAATGACCATCAGGTTGAAATTTTTAGAAACGGGGACAAAAAAAATGTTGTCCTTAAATTTTCCTACGCAAAAACAATCCAGTTAGAAAGTTGCCATTGAGGCACATTTCATTTCTTATAACATTGTAAATTGAAAACATGGATGATAATGGCGGGCAGATGAAGTGAATTACACACAATTTCAATCGCAGCAAAGATTGAGAGGCGTGTGTATGTTACATTTTCTTTGTTACTACGCTTCTAAGGCAATAAATGCAGAGGATGAAATGTTCCAAGAACAGTGCTTCATGACTGTCAAGAGGCTTAACACAAAATAAGGAACATAATTAGCAAAGGCCTATCATATCGTACCTAATGAGACATAAATTTGTTTCAAATTGTAGTTTAATCTCACCTTTATTTTTTTTACTTTTTATGAATCGTAGTTTAATTTCACTTGCAGAAATCAAATCTTCATGTGTGAATGCATTACAATCCCATTTATTCCAATTACTCATCTATATATATATATATATATCTAAAAGCTAAAGTCTAACATTTATTGTTACTATGTTCCTATTAAGCTACCTCATCTGCTACATCATTGACCACACCATTAGTCTTTTTCATATTTATTTTTACCTCTAATTATTTTTACAATATTAAATATAAAATAATATTTGTTTTACAAATTCATTTTAGGCAGTTTTAACTTTACATATTCATCTATTTTAATTTTGATGTTATAACTAAATAATAAATCAATGGAAAATCAAAACAAAAATGTTGTCTATATATATTCCTCTCTCAAATTTTCTTTATTCAAATTTGTACATAGTACTATTAAGAAAATAAAAAATAAACTATAAGTTCTTTAGATATATTGTTTTTTAATACAATGAACATACTAATTATTGCTTCTAGGATTAAATATTGGAAATCATCTATTGTTTCTAAATACAATAAACATGTTAAGTATTGTTGTTAAGTGAATTTTAATTATTAAAGTTTAGAATGTTTTTTATTTATTAGTCTATGTCTATACTCTTACAATTATTTTATTTAACAATTCAACTTCACTTTGATAACAGTTGGTTTTTGTAATTTTATTAAGAAAATTTTTGTTGTGTTAACATTTGTTTTTATCTTCACCCAATCAATCTCCTATACCACACCCCTGGTCTTTTTTTTTTTTTAAAGAATCACCATCTATCTAATTATTTGATTCTTTTTTAGTGTTAACATTTGTTACCCACTAGCTGATTAACCCACGCCCCTAGTCCCCACTCAAGAAATAACAAATTAAAAGTACGATCAAATTCAGACACTCTAGTCACATATTTGGTCAAAAGTATAAATTACTTGAAAATTGTTATATCCATAACATTTTCACAATAAATCCTAAGTGCTAAGTTGTTACCGACTCTAATTATAACATCATTTGCAAGAATAAATTCTTAATAGGGTCTCTTCAAGTTTATATCAGTTGAGCCTAAAAAAAAATTAAAGTCAAGGCGTTCAAAATTTTATTTTAGGAAGTCAAAAATCACTCAAAACAAAAATAAATAAAAAAATATTATATAAAAAAAATGTGGCCATCTTAGGGGGTTTATTTGAACCCCCTGAACTAAAGGTGGCACCGCCTTTGACTCATGGCAATTAAATGTTCATTAAAAAAAAAAAAAAGACGATTAATGAATTTCTGTATATGATTGAAAAATTTGGTATGTTTTGCGCATTATAACAAAAAGGTGTTTTAAGAATTTTAAGTTCTTTTAACAAAATATTTCTACAGATTCGTAATTTTTCTAATTTCCTTGAGGTTTTTAAAAAGGTAAAAATAACTTTAAAGTTAAAGTTAAAATTTGGAATTTTTAGGAGTTCAAAACCACTATAAAAAAACGTTAGAGGTTTTTTTTTTTTTTTTTTTTTTTTTTTTTTACAATAATGCTTGTAAGGGCGGGTTTTAGATCCTAAGCCCAAAAAAGAAAAAGATTAAGGTCCAAAGAGCCCAATATAATGAATTTATAGAGAGTGAGCTGAAAACCAGACTTCAATGACTTGAACAACATTCACAATGAATTAAAGATGATAAGAAAACAAAAACAAACAAGTTTTATGCAAGGAAATTCTTCCTCGGCAAAGTCCAAGGAGAGTAGTTCTTGAATAAATTTCTTTTAGATTTGATTACAATTCTAGTTCCTGATGCTACAGTTTCTCTCCCTTCTATAAATTCTCCAATCCCCCCCTTGTATTGGGGTTTTTCTCCTTTATATTATTTTGTCTTATTTCATCTCAACTCTCCACGTGTAGGTCAAGTTGCCTGTCTTGATCCTTATCCTATTCGCACCTTCTTGAAGTCTTTAGGGGTAGTTATAAGACTGAATATCACTGTTTAGGTATCACCTCCACATTAATGTAGCCAGAAAGTTAGCTATAGAATATTTAATGTGGTGGTAGCAGCTTTCGATTAGACATTTTTTTAGCTTTCCTTTGTCCTATTCCCTCTTGATGTTTACCCCTACCAGAAGAATTGCCCTGAGGGTTGCTCTCGATGGCAGGTCAATCCTTCTGACCTCTACTTTGTTAAGCCAATGAGAGATTTCTCCTCAAACTATCTTTCCAAACCCTCACGACCAGAATCCTTCCATAACTCATTGATTTGTACTTCTTCACTAACGTTTACTTGTCCTCAAACTACTAAACGTTTTCAGACAAGGCCCACGACCCAATATACATTTTTGGACCTTTCACCTCTACAATGCTAAACAAGCACATGGTCATTTCTATTATAAAACAAACGCAATCAATAAAATGCAAATATTTATGTTATCATATTAAGGTTGAAAAGATTTTATCAAGAATTTTATAGTTTAAATTGTTAAATTACCGATTGCCTAAAAAATTTAAACTATTAAGATATTATAAATTCAATTATTTAACCATATAATTCTAATACAAATAACAAATAGAGAAGAGTTCAAATCTCTCCTCCTCTAGTATAACTATCAATTTATTTATTTATTTTATCAAAGTATAACCATCAAATTATTTATAAAAACTTGCGTGGAATCTCCACCAAACCATAATCCATAATTTGAAATTTTCCAAATAGCACCATGGCTTCACTTGCCCACACCATTTTTTTGTGAAGAAGCCCATCATATATGTATTTCAATTCCAACCCCATTTGCCCATACAGCCCACATAGAAAGTTCTACAAGCCCAACCCAAAATGATAATAATAATAATAATAATGTCAAAAAATTTTCTCTCTCAGCAAAATCAGCTTGAACGCTCGCCGCTCAGCTAGCCTTTGTTCTGTCACTGTGTGGGAGCTCAGTCAGTAATGTGTGCTCTGACTCTGAGACCATAGAATCCACCATGGAAATCCCAAGCCTTTACAAGAAGCTCAGGTACTTCTCAAACTCTTGCTCTGTTTACTCTCTCTTCTCTCACTCCCCACACCCATTTCTCTCTCCTAAAACCCTCGTCCCACCCAATTCCTCTCCAGAAATTTTCTTCATTTCCAATCATTTTCATTTTCACACAAAACCCACTTCCAGTTCTCTGTATCCACTCATTTCCTCATCTGGGCCATCCTTATTTTCCGCTATAACCTGCCCAATTCCTCAATCTTCACAAAATTTACATTTCTATAGCTGTAACAATAATGAGTATAGACATCAATTTTTGAATCTAGGTTTGGTTAAACCTTGTGTTAATAGATACATTCGTTGGTTTTCGGTGTCTTCTAAGGATGTGTCATCGGGTTCAGCTGGGTTGAGTGAGATGAATTCTATTAAAAATGTTAAATTTGGAAAAATGGGTGTTGATGGGATTAGGCCAAAACCTACTCGAAAGCAAGTTTCGGAAATTATTGGCTTGGTTATGAGGGATGAAAATGATTTGGAGTCTAAGTTGTATTCTATGAATGTAATTTTATCTATTGATTCAATTACTGAGATTTTTCGGGTTTTGAATTTCGAAAGAGTGTCCGCATTGCGTTTCTTTAATTGGATTAGGGGTTCGCGGCCGGATCTTTACTGCAATTCCGATATTTGTAGTATGGTTATTGATAATTGTGGTTGGTTAGATGACCACAAGGCCATGCTTTGTATTCTGAATGAGTTAAGGAATAGAAAAATTTGTCTGAACAAGAAGGCATTTGGGTTCTTACCTGTTTTGGTTTCAAACAAGGAATCCATTATGCACTCAGCAAGAAGAGTGGTAGAGGTGTTGAAGGAAGTTGGGGGGTCATGCCGGAACTCTGGGATATACTCATTGATTGAGATGTTTGTCTCTTTGGGTTCCTTTGAAATGGCAGAATTTGTGATGGAAATAACAGAGAGGAAGGCAGTTTATTACAATGTTTTGGTGAGGGAGAAGTGTCGAAGATGCGAATTTGAAGGAGCTAGAGAAGTGCTTGATGAGATGAGGCTAAGGGGTTGTTGTGATCGAATTGTCATTGGTTACAATTATTTACTTAGTAGCTTATGCAAGAATGATAAAACTGTTGAGGCTAGTCAGGTACTGGAAGAAATACAAGGAAGGGATTGGCTTCCTGATGCGTTAACCTTTGAGATATTTATTTGTTACTCATTTAGACTTGGAAAGCCCGATCTTGCTTCCCAGTTTCTTGACAGGATGGTGTCAAATGGTGTTGAACCTCGTCATAGCACACATGCTGCTTTTATCAAGGGTTATTTCAGTTTACTGAAATATGAGGAAGCATATAAGTATGTGGTTGATTCAAGTGTTAAGCATAGGTTCTCAAGCAATCTAAATTACAGCTTGCTTGCAAGCCTTTATCAGAAGAAAGGAAATGTGGTCATTGCACGAAATATTCTTTTGGAAATGATTAAAAAGGGTCTCAGACCAAACTTTGCAGTGTATATGAGGGTTTTGCGTCATCTAAATAATGCAGGCAGGGAAGACTTGGCCAGAGACTTAAAGAGCAGCTTCTCTAGTTTGAGTTTACAGCCAAGTTCAGAAACTGGATGAGTTCTGTAAGCTAAGACATTAGAGCATTTCCAGTGGATTTTATTTCTCACTTTAGTTGAACAAGTAATGAAGTTCTTCTCCTCTAAGTTTGTTTCATGTAAGCTTCAATTTTTTTAATTGAGTTATATTGAGCTTGAGGTTTCATTTTTGGTGATAACTATATACTGTTCTTTTGAGTTAAATGATTTTATTTTCAGGACACCTACACAAACTGAAAAAAAGACAAATTATCAATTTGTTTCTGCATATAAATTGTAGTGGCAAGTTCTACCTTCAGAACATTATGTTGTTCAACCATACTGTTAATTGACTTCTCAATTACTATTACAAATGATTGATATTATGAGACCTGGAGCTTGCTTATTTATTGTTGATATTTATTTCAAATTTGATGCCTTTTGTTAAATTTTTAATATCATTGATTCTACTACCAATCTTTATAAACACCACAACTGAGTGGGATATTCTTAGTGAAATTATTATGTCACAACTTCACGATCAACTAGAAAAGACAAGGGGCAGAACTTCATGATTAAATTTATGCAATTTGCTCACTGAATTTATCATTTTAAGAAGATATTTACTTCTTATGTCATAAGATTATGAATTATGCTGCATTTCTTTCAGAATTAGAGACATAAACAAGCTGCTAATAGTGTTCAACTGTTCATGTCCTGGCACTTATGTATGTGTTTGTCTAATGGATTTCTCTTAGTTACATGGACTCTGGGCTCCTGCTCATGGTGTATCCCTGAAATCCTGGGTGAGCATTATAAAGCTAGTTCAATTGATGAAACTATCATCTGACTGTAAAAAGAAAAATATTCACAGGTATTTGTTATTAATTCTTGTCAGGGCCGGCTGGGCCCTCAACGAATTTGGGGGCCCAAGGCGAAAGCTTTAAAAAATGTGTAGGACTAGGATCGATGCTTTAAGTGGGTCCATTCCATAGTCTCCTAGAGAATACTAAAGAAATCAAAATTTTAGAGTAAAAACAAAAAAGAGTAAAGACTAAAGAGTACAACAAAAGTTAAGCAAAAATGGAGAATAAAAACCCAACAACAAACCACGAAGAAGACCAAAGAGGCAAAGGGAAGACTGAAGAGAAAACAAAAAAAAGGAACCTGAAATGAAGATCTGTGAACACACCAAATCTATTGCCAACACCAATTGATGAGTAAGCCAACTAAAAAGAGTTTTTTTTTTTTTTTTTAGAATCAAGATGGAGAGAGTGAGTGTTTTTTTCTTCTTTCTTTTTTCTGCCTTTTGTTACTTGTCTATTCTTTCTTTTTTCTGCATTTTGTTATCTTTTCTTATGCATTTTGTTACTTGTATATTGAGAAAATCAGTGTCTCTCTTTCTCTCCCTCTCTACATTTCAAGTAAAAAACATGGGTTTTCTTAATGAAATGTGGTACAAAGGTTTGATCCAGAAGATTCTTGGATGTGGTGATTTTTTTTCTGAGAAAGCTAAAGATTTGGTGATTTGATTGGACTTCATGTCCTTTTTGCCTTTTTGCTTTGTGAGAAACGGTTAGAAATAACTTGTTTCTTCTCAATTTTCAATTAAGGGCTTAAATAATTTGGGTGGGTCTTAAATCTTTTGGGCGGGCCTTTTTTTTTTTTTTTTCACAACATTATATAATATATTAGTACTATTGGGGGCCCTCTTACAAGTGGGGGCCTTAGGCGGTGGCCTAAATGGCCTATAGGTTCAGTCGGCACTGATTCTTGTCAAGGTTTCTGCATGACAGGGCAACAACTACTGAGGAGAGGTTCTGAGAGTAGGCTGAAGCATGAAACTCAGAATTTCTTCTTTTTTTTTTTTGGGGGGGGGGGGGGGGGGGGGGGGGGGGGGGGGGGGGGGGGACACACAGTTTTTTTTTTTTAATACCACAATAGGAAAAGAATTTAAACACTGGGCTCTAAGTGATTTACAAAAAAAGCTGAGGCTTGGGCAGCCCAGCTGGAAACCACTGCCAGTATGCCATCCTTTATAATCCTACAGCCAAAAGCAAAACCCTAATTTCTCCATGTGTCCATGTCTTCCAGTAGAACTGAGCAGAAAGGCGCTGTTCTTATCTTTTCTGGTGCAGCCAATGTGTGGCTGCATTGAGTCAGCACTGTCTTTTTTGGATTCCTCTGGTCCATGCTTAGTGAATGGCTTCTCTTGCAGCTATCTATCTTATATGCTGGTGGATTTGTACCCATTTGGTGTGGCATCCTTCGAACATTAGGCTTCCATCTCTATCTTTTGCTGTATATGCTATTCCACCTCTATCGTCTTTGTGATTTTTGCTCCCATCAATCGGTAGAAGGGTTTGCCAGTCTGCTGGGATGTCTCCTGCTGCGACATTTTCTGGTACTGGCCCTGCTGGGACCCTTCTGTTCTTGTACATTTGTTGCCAGGCTGCATGGAATTCAGCTTGACTTGTTTGTATAAGCCTGAATGTTTGTCCAGGCCTTTTGCATGGTGGAGTAGACACTAGACGGCATCATCCAACTTAAATATACTAGACACCTTTTGTAACCAATGTAGCATGGAAAAGGGTATTGTTTCTGAGAACTAGTATTACATCTGTGAGAATCCAAATTTGAGTATAACAGGGGTGACACTCAAAGAGGGGGAGAGGCCAGACATTGTTTTATCATTATCTTATCATTGTCAAATAATTCTTGCCATCTTTGACTCGTGAGTGTAGCGCAAAAGTTGAACCACATAATTCATGTGTTTCTTATGCAATGCTCTTTTTTCCCTTAAGATCATTATATTGCTTCAAAAGTAGCATTACAAGCAATTTGGAGATCCTATGGCTAATGGGCACCCGGGAATTAACCATCTTTCAAATTAAAAGTCACTTCCAGGTTTTAATATTCATTTTACAGCTATGGGTGTTTCTTGAGTATTAGTTCTCATTTTCCAAGGTTTTTGAATCAAAGTTCTTCCTTATACCAGAAATATCCTACTTCCATGTGTATTCTAGAATCTGCAGAAGGTAAGTTCTTTCCACAAATCTGCTATATGGTTTACAACTAAGTACTTTGTTATTAAACAAAACTGTAAAAACCCTGCTACTAAAGAGTACTTGGTTGTTGTTTTGTGCTCAGTTCATATCCTTAACCTAATCAATTAGGCCAAGGGGAGAATGGTGATGGAGGCTAAGGGAATTGTTGAAGCATAAGCAATGGTAAAGTTGCATTAAACCTTTCCAATAAAGGTAATAGTAGAAGTGGACTTAGGTTTTCGTATGTTTTGAATATATAATGTGTAAAATTCCGTTGGTGCTTAGGTCTAGTAAGTTAGTCTATTTTCAATAACTAAATTCTGATGCTTTGCACCAAGCTGCAACTTTGTACAAGTAAATTTTCTTTGTCAATCAATTTTTTACAATCATTAATAAAGCAATGATTGACTCATTGCATTGTGAATTTGTAGATACAATCAAGTCCATCCCTCTTATAGAATACTTAGTGTTGCTTGCTAGGTCTCAACTCTATGTTAATTTGTGTATGTGTCTGTATGTTTTGGGTTTACATAAAGTGCATAAGTTTAAATTGTTGTTGTTGAAGGAGTTTTTAACATATATAGAATATAGTCACTTTTTAAATTTCCTGATACATAATTCTTGCAGGCGGGGTGGTGTATTTGGGGTTTACCTCGACAGGATTTGGGTACACGAAGTGGCCCGCCTTGAAGAGGTTCCTTGTCATAAAAAAAAAAGTCACTTTTTAAATTAGTTGAGCTATTTTGGATTCTGATTCATATGTTGTCCTCCCCCCCCCCCCCCCCCCCCCCCCCCCACACACATCTTCTCTTCTAATGTTCTGTATTGTTTTAGCTGTTTCTTATGTATCTGACAGGCACAAAAAGGCAGGCATTTATTTATTTTTATTTTTAAAATTCTGGCTATCCTGCTCCCAGCAATGCTTAATTGCAATTTCCTGTGATATCTCCCATACTAAGTTGTGCTCTTTATCATTTCGCTTTGAGATAAATTTGATAAAACCCAGATTGTTTGAATGCCTCAATCAGGAGCTTCTATTTTCTCACAGGTCAAAAGGCAAAGATATCAGATTTTTGTTTGAACAAGTATCAGCAATGGGTCATTGGCATCCTTAGTCTCAGAGAGTTTTTTTTAATTGTAATTTCAGTTGGGTTAGGAGAGATTATAATTCATCTCCCTTTCATCTTCTAGGTCCTTTTGTTTTAGTAAACTCAGTCTTCTAGATGTCTTAAGGACAGTTTGTGAGGTTGACTGTAGTGCCCCTATTTCCATTTGATTTATATATATAAGGGAAATGGCTAGAAGTGTATATTGTGGGAGCATAGTCGACTTCTTGGAATGCTTTACAGGGTTGGAATGCTTGAACTGCCCAAACATGTTCTCAATTAAAAAATGTAGCATTTCTTGTAGTCATACAGAATTTAATACAATTTTTGACAATTCTTATTGTGTATGTCATATGAGATACCTAATTTATTATATTTAATCAAATTAAAGAGCAAGTTTCAATTAGCTGAACTGGTAATATTTCTTACCTATACCAAAACTATTGATATTTTGGTTTGATGATAATGAATAATTATCATAAAGTAGACGTCATAGGTTTGAAATACTATAGTATTTACTAAAAATAAGTAAATCATAAAAAATAAAATTCGTATAGAATGAACCAAAAGTTACAAAGTCTCATAAGTTTATATATTTATTTTTCATTAAAAGAAAAAAGCTGCATATGTACTCATATGGTAACTGTATTCTACTAAACTACTATCATTAAGTTCAATTCATTGTACTCATGGCAGCCATAAGGGCTCTTGAGTTTGCTAGGGAGGTGGGCATCTCGGAAGCTGTTCTTGAGGGAGACTCGCTGTTGGTGATAAAGGCATTAGTAACCAAGGACGTTGGACTTGCTCCATTTGGTCTATTGATACAGGATGCCTATGGGTTCATTTCAGCTTTTTCTTTATTGTCTTACTCTCATACAAAGAGAGGGCAACCAAGTAGCACATGATTTGGCGAAGTTGACTGTTACTATCCCAAATTGTGTAATATAGATTGAAGATGTTCCATGGATGTTTTTGCTTCATATTATGCTGATTTGGCTGGGATTTCTTAATAAAAGATCGCAGCATTCATTCTCAAAAAAAAAAAAAAAAAAAAAAAGTTCATATCATTGTCTTCCACTTATAAACAATATATACTATCAACAATGAGCCATGAAGATAATGCCTAGTGTAGGCAAAACTGCATAGCAAATCTTAGGTTACTGCCAATCTATGGGTGTTTTAAACAAACGCCAAACAACTTCACTTGTTTTGGCTCGTCACGAAGATCTAGCTTGGCTAAATTGGCTTCTGTTGATATCATCCTGTCAACGACAATCTGTTTGTCACAGCACTCAATGCTACAAAATGTTTGATTGTCAAAACTGCATTTACATAATCAAGTTTCAGTGTCAAGTACACATATATGATATATTTTTGCTAATCTAAAACTATCAGAAAGAATTATATGATTATTAATGACTTTCACTCAAGGAGGAATAAGATGATGTATATATAGTATATACACATACACATCCACATACACATGACTTCATTTATCAACTAATGCATTAAAAATTATTGATAGAATTGTGTATAATAAATCTTAATTGGACATAAAATTATGACCTGTACAATTCTCAAGCACAAAAACAAGAAAATTATAGATAAAATCGGAGTCGGACGAAGTTACCTTGAATAAAGCTACCTTAAGTTCACCTTAAAGACGTGGTAAATAAGTTTATCTTGTGTGTAGATTAATTAATCAATCCAAGTGTCAAAGTCAATATTAGCAGCTCTAGCTAATGAAAGTTCCAAGTTTTTTTTAGAACATAATTACCAGTTATATTTCCAATTTTCTTTTTCTTAGCGAGTCTTTTTTAATGTCTTCTATATCTATACTTTTTGGCAAGAATTATTGTCTAGACTGTGAATAGTTATGGTCAAATAATAATGAAACAACATCAAATCCCGTCACACAGATATAGATAGTGATTAATATAATGGAAAAAGAAGAAACACAATGAGGAATAACATCATTAACATAGCAAATTACTGGCGTTCAAGAGAGAAAGAATGAGGAAAAATTAAATGCTGGAAATATTTGTGAAAACATAAAAATAAAGTTATTCTACTTGATCAGTCATAATAACTACTTGAATACATATAATGCCTAATAAAATTTAAGAATGGATAGACTGACTAAAATATTTGACGAATTGAACCAGAGAAGATCAAATAATCAAACAATTAATTATGGCATTATATTGAAATATCTCTAAATCCATCGGTCTTGACAAGAAGTTCCTTTTTTTTTTTTTTTTCCCAACTCAACCTCGATAATCAATATGCTTCATTTATAGGGACAAATTGCACAGATTTTCTTTATGTTTTCGAGATGTCGACACAAAGTGAAGTGTAAAATAGAAAATTCAAAATTTTCAAAGCTATTTTAGTCCTCCAAAAGAGGAAAGTCAATGTAAATAGGAGTAGTTTGAACTTTGACTAATGTAAGTATCTCATTCTAAATCAGAGAGAAAACTGCAATTTTCTCTTTGATTGAGCCCTTACCCATAATTACAGTATCCTTTCTCAGGCAGCCTATTCAAGCACATGTCACAAACACCACTCATGTTGGGATTTTGGGGCACTATGATATCATCGTTTTTGGGGGCATGATAACTTTTCATGTCAGACATGGAATCCCCACAAAAGTACTTGTCAGAATCTGAATCCATGGCAGCCAACAACTCAAACTCTGGTTCCACATGTACCTCCAGAGCTTCCGTGGCTTCCAAGATTTCTGTATCTTCAGGGAGGGTTAAAGGGTCTGGGTTTTTCGCGGCTTCGTTTTTCGGCATATGAACCGTAGGCACATTTAACTTATTTAAGTGGCAATAAGGCTTGTTTTCATCAAAGGGATTCATGGTTATGGTTAGGGCTGGAGAGAATGTTAGGGTTGAAGCCAAATTAGGGTTTTCATGGAAAGATAGATAATTTTTTTTGATAAACATATACACAAGCTTATATAACCAAGCTACAAGACCCAAGATCAGTGGCGTGACTCACGATGAACTCTTTTTAATTTTTAATTTTAAATTGTTTTTGCAAAATGGTCTTCCTAGTAAATCCATCTTATGAGTAAAATTAGGATAAATCTATAATCTATAATATTATTTTTTTTATAAAAAATATCTATAATAATATTATAAAATTAAAGGTGGGTGACAATATATATATTTTTAGTCAATTTAAAACTTCAATTAATTAGAATTTTTAGTACATGTACTTTCTTTATACGGTTTTTTTTTTTTTTTGAGAATGTACTTTCTTTATATGGTTGAATGTATATTGTTTGATTGTGTTTGATTGATACACATCATTCCATATATAAATATAATCATAATAAATTTCTATTAATAATTATTATAATTATTAAATTTTATATTTAGATTAAAAAAGTAAAAGTGAGAAATCGTTTTATGGCGCATTGCAAGAGCTACTATCTAGTTATATTTTAAATTTGAGTAATGTTAGGATATTACCATTTAAATTTCTTTATCAACTTTTAAAGTATAATAACACAAAAAAGTGATTGAAAATTTGAATTATTATTATTATATTATTGACATGGCACCAATCATATTTATTGTCACCTTAATTGATAAGGTTGTTTGAAAAAAAAGAATTGTTAGTAAATTTATCATATTTTATTTTATTTAGTTTTTTTAGTCAAGTTTTCAATTAAACTCAATAGATTTTAAAAAGTTTCATATTAGACTTAAAGTTTAAGAATGTCACAAATTAAATCCTAAAAACTCCCAAATCAAACCCGAAAAATCTAGGGTTTAATTTATATGATTTTAAAATAATTGAGACTAATCTAGGGTTAATAATTGAAAGTTACCCTTATAATTTTAAGGTGGATAGCTTCAATGGTTTCAAAAAAAAAGAAAAAGGTGGATAGCTTCAATTAATCTTGATATTAAATTCATAAATACCTATGATAATTTGTTTTGGAAGATCAAAAAAATTGAGGTTATCAATGATTTTGCATTGTAGTACAATAACAAACAACAAAACTTTAGTTCTAAATTTTTGAGGTTGATTATGAATTCTCGACAAATTAGTTAAAATCAGTTATATGATTTAAATTATTATATTTAAAAATATAAGATAAGTGAGACTAAATTGAGCATGCTTCCTCTGAACAATTTGAATGTCAGCTTCAAATGTGGGGATAAAAACTATACAAAATTGCAAATTATTCTATTAGCTAAGAATTTTATCTACTTGTTGGTCTTATAATGGATTTATACGATGAATGATAGAAAATTAGAAATACTCCTTGAACTTTCATCGTGACGGATTTTACACTTATATTGCAAGTTGTTCAATGCTGTAAACCGTGTTCTTTTGGTGTGGAAAAATACAGTCTCTTTCATCAAAAAGAGACAAAAAATACCGCCTCTCATTCGCCGATCTTGTGGTATACATAGGATTCAATTATCTAATCCACGATGTTACCTAAGCAAAAATGCAATAAAAGTATAAAACTAAAATTTATAGATGCCTTATTGGTCAAATTCTATCCAATTCTTTTGGGTCACAAGAGTGATCAAATATGAAATGGACACACTACATTTCTAGTAATTGGTAGGACAGCTCAACAATCCAAGTTATACATCTAAAGAAAATCAATTGCTCCTATCCATTTATATTTATTGGAACCAAGAAAATCATTAGTACAGTAATGATATTAAAAATAAATAAATAAATAAAAGGAGAGAGAAGAAAAATCAAACTTTATTGAGCATTACTACGTAAGAGTTAAGAGCAGAAATTCTCAAAAAGGAGTGACAAAAATACAATTAACCAATAAAAATACAATCAACTAAATTAAAAGTGGGTTCCAGTTAGCTCAACTGGTAAAGTATCTGATGGTTGTATAAGAGATCTGGAGTTCAATCCCCGCCTACACCAAAAACTGATTGGTGTCTTGGTCTGATGATAAAGAGCTATCATCAGGAGCGGACACCATAGGTTAAAACTCTCTCAAAAACTAAATTAAAACAAATATTTCTTTGCACTTCTCACATTAGTAACATTATCCATAATAAACACTTTTAGCTTATTGTCATTATCCATAATATTGGCAAGCTAAGAGCCTTGTAACTCAATTAGTTGACATATTTTGATGTGTCTATAACATCCAGGATTCAAATCCTTCTCCTCTATTGTAACTATCGAATTATCAAAATAGATATGTTACTACTAGCTAATGCGGCACTCTTCTATATTCTTTTAACATGTTCTCAATTAAATATAACATGTCTATTGCTCCTTCGGATTTTGATACAATTTTTTCACAAAATTTTCATTGTGCATGTCATATGAGATACCTAATCTACTTTATTTAAATCATAACAGGGAGTGGATGTTAGTTATCTCAACTGATAAAGTTTTTGTTATCTAATAAGAAATTTGGGTTCAATTTTCGCTAACATTCACTACAAAAAAACTGACCTATTGCGGCGGGCCAAAAAGCGCCGCTAAAGGTACATTTGACCTTTAGCGGCGGGTGCTATTGCGACGGTTTATCCCGCCACCGTTGCGGTGCCGCTATAGATATATTGCGGTGGTAAAAAAAAGCGCCGCTATAGGTACACCTTTTAGCGGCGGTTTTGGTTTATTGCGGCGGGCATAAAACCGCCACCATATGACGTCCAAAATTATGTAGATTGACATTTAGCGGCGCGGTGCGCCCGCCGCTATTGGTGTCCACCTTTAGCGGCGCTCTGTGCCCGCCGCTATAGGCAATTAATTAAGCCGGTCCAATTGCTCCTTTAGCGGCGGGTGGAAACGCCGCTATATGTGCGTATCTTTAGCGGCGGGTGGAAATGCCGCTATATATACATACCTTTAGCGGCGGGTGTACCCGCCGCTATATGTTCGAATATATAGCGGCAGGCACTAAGCGCCGCTATAGGGTTTTATTTAATCAGGGAATGTAAACCTATTGCGGCGCTTTTTGACCGCCGCTATAGGTTCCTTTTTTTTTTTTTTTCCCAGGTTGCTTTGAAACCACTGTTTTTCCGGAACATATTGTTCAAACCTGTTATAAATATATTGTTCAAACCTATTTAAAACCTGTAATAATTTTAACTCTACTAACACAATACCACAAATATAATTAATTAACAATACTACAAATGTCTCCAAACTAACGTAATATTAACATAGAAATATATTATCAAATACATAGCGTTGTCTATAACCACCATCATAAGATTAACAAAAAAAGATGTGGTATTTTGAATAAAACAACCGCTCAAATTAAGCTAATACTATAATCAAAGTTCTAAAGTGTTTAAAAATATCCTTCAACACTTGCAAAAAATGCGGTTGTTCTTCTGTAGTTCTTTGTACAAAAAAAAGTTCTCAAACACCAAGATAAAACTTATAAGCTGCTTGGTTGATAGGATGCGGCTGACGATTTTTGGAGAGCTGGAGATTGTTGAGCCGCAGGAACATCCTACATACAAAGTATAATCACTCAATAAGTGCGCATAAATAGAATAGAATGACAAGAAAATATTACCAAGGCAAAAAATGGGAACAAGTTAAACGTAGACATTTATACGCACTCACAACAACAACAAAGTGCTTACAAAGAGAAAAACATTGACTAAGTCTTTGTTAATATACCTGATTGCATTGGGATTGCATTTGTTGGAACATACGAGCCATTCTTTGCTCCATTCTTTGCTCCATGTCTTCAAATTGACTAAGTCTTTCCTTCATTTCATCAAAACTTGCAAGTTTATCCTCCATAGTAGCCAAGGAAGCCTTCAATTGTGCAACTTCGTTGTCCCTTGCTTGACTTGAGTGTATTTCAATGTCTGTGAGAGCACTCTTGCTACTTCGACCACTTGGGCTTGGACCAAATCCTACCCCACGAATACGACCTTTGCGCTCCTTACCCATCACTTTGGCAAACACATCATCTGTTGACCATGCAATACTACCACTCATATCAGATGACTGCAAATGATTCGAAGAATCATCCAACAATTGCTTCATTTTGTCCTGATATTTGGGTTTGAACAAAATAAAAAAAAGTTAGAAATCATATAGTTAAAATGACCTCACAACATATACATACATATATATAGGATGGGACAAACAAGCACCAATATGTACCAGTAACCCTCAAGAGAAAATTGACAATCTACAGGCAAGTCACCACATGAACCTCTCCAAAAAAAATATATATACAGTTATGCTTCCAACACTATTTTTATAGAGAGAGATGCTTTGTGCATGAGATTGAGATTTTTGAGTGACTATAGCTAGTCAAGCACTCCATGGAAATGGATTTTTTAATAGTTATATTCCACCACAATTTAACCCGTCAAGCACTCCATGAAAATTAAGTAACACAAAATTATCTACGGCAACCAAATGCATCACTTAAAGCTCGTCTAACTGGTTGTTATTTTGGACTTTGTCTTTCCTCTAGAAAATGTTAGGCTTCTCTACCTTGCGATTTGAGAATGTTTATATATTGAAATGACCTATCTCATCATAACCAGTTGCATTTCTACGAGGTCATTATGGGTAACAGAAGCTCTAATATTAGTTCTTGTGTGATAGTTGAAATAGGATTTGAAATTTACAGCATTTACTCTATGCTGATTGTTCATTCTCATCAAGTCAAGAAGCTAACAAGTTTCTTTTTAGCATAGGTAGAAATCCAAATCCCTTATACAATAATAAAAGATTTTACTAATTGAGTACATTGTTAGAATTCGCGTATCACTAACATTTTGATTTTGAGGTTTTCAATTTGCATATTCTATGATAATAACTAAGGTACTCTAATAGTTCATCTTATGTTATGAAAATACTTATATTTCTAGCCCCAACCAAAAAAAAAAAAAACACTAGCCAATCCAACAAGCAATGAAATAATATTTTGTAGATATCCAATACATCAATGAAACATGCCTAAACATTACATTAGATGTAAATGATTCTTAATAATATTACATTAGAGATATTGCCACTCTTATTTATTGTCTGCGAGGTGATTACTTCTTATTTATTGTGAGTAAGCAAAAACTCTTAATTATTATGATAATAATTGTTATGCACCATAATAAGTTGCTCTTATTCCTTGATGCACTTAATAAAGCCCTCTTCTTAACTGAAATTGACTTGGAACTTGGGCTGTTTGTTTGGAGAAAAGAGCCCCCAGTGTTTCTCAAACTCTGGAGTCTTGTTGTATATATATATATAAGGAAGTCATATGTATGCTGTAATATAACAAAAGAACTAAACATAGAGGATCATGCTTTTTGAAAGGAAGTCATATGTATGCTTTTTATTAAAGTTTGGATCTCTTAAAAAGAATTTTCTCTTTTGAAAGGATCATGCTTTTTGAAGGCAGAAATCCAAAAGGAAAAGAAATTACTTTTCTTAAAGTGCATCATTCTGCTTATTGCCTGTTCCTCCTTGATATTACATGCATATACACATGGTTCCCAGCCAATTTTACTTTCATGGTGACTTGTTTGTAATTGTATCACAAGGAACAGTTCTATTGACTTTATCAGTCTCGTTGTTTCCTCTGCATTTGCGTAAGGCAATGTTTTTTTTAGCCCTTTACATATTATCAGTAAGAATAACATTTTTACTATAAAATGGAGTTTGCTATGTAATCCAACAATCAAATGACCCCACAATAAAAAGGAATGTGTATTGGCTAACAATTATCATTGAGTTCCTATTTTATTTACCCCCAACTACAATGGAGAAATTACTCACCATTTAAAAAATGGTCATAATACTTATTACCTTTTTTGCAGCGTGCACAGCAAAGGCACAAGAACCAGCAGTATGTAAGTCATCTTGTTTAGAACGACGCTCCTTATTCTTCTCTGACTCTATCTACATTCAACAAAATTACATGTTTATATACAATATGTTTTAAGTAAGATTCAACAAAAGTGACTCTAAAGCCACTTTTAGCTAAATAAGATTACTCAAAGTTGACATATGCTTGACACAAAAAGGTCACTCATTTATAGAGCCATATGCTTAAGTTAATGATAATAAAAAGATCTATCATAATCATGACATTCTCACATAAAATAAAAATTAAGTATCATTCATTAAATTCCAATATGTCATTTCAACTTTGCATAACATAAAAACATGAATAAAACCAAAACAAAAAACAGTCTATTTTTGAGATTTTCTTCATTGCTTATTGTTAACACAAATAGTAAAATAAAGTCATGTGCACACACATACCAAAGCCTTGTCTTAATTCTCTTAGACTTATGCTAAAAGACTAAAACCATCTAACAGTTTGCAGTTACCATTATTATTTTTAACAAAGAGTAGAATTCCCACATTCGAACTCACTGAGTTGGGGGCCTCTCCCTCCCCTATTTCTTAGGAATTGTATTGATGTAGTCCCAAAACAAAGAAAGCCTTATAAATCTCTAGTTTGCCTTTCATGTGCATAAAATATGATCTTCACACACCACATTGGCAAGCATCTTCATCACAAAGCAAGCATGGCAGACAAAATTAAATGCTTAATCATTTCTATAAATACACTAAAACCCAACTGCAAATCTTCGAAAATATAACAATGGCGAAGCCACAAAAGGAGTTTAGCATAAAACAACTACAAGCCATTTTGACAAATGACAAATAAGCTAATTCAGTACTAACAAACTATAGACCATCAAAGAGCTTTGTTGAATCTTTTCCTATGAAATATGAAACACAACTTCTCATAAATACCAGTTTCACAAAAAGTCCACATAAAACTAACAAATCCTATCTGAAAGCAATCTAATATGTATTCTCTCAATTTCTTAATAATCATTCTCATTTTGGTATGATCCATGATAGAAAAGAGAGAGAAAACAAACATACCACTGCATCATCAGTATACCAATGATCAACAAGTATTTCCCAATCTTCTTTTATGCATCCTGTGTCTTCTTTGCTCTTTACCCGTGCTTTGTTTCTTGAATTAGGTATATAGTGTTGCTTCTTCAGCCTAGACTTATGATCCCTCCAAGCCTTCCCAATTTTTTGTAAGGTAAATGTCTTCAGAGCCACATATGCAACAGGATTAACAGGGACACAGTATTTTCGCTACAATCAAATAATTGAGTTATCAAATTACAAATGTTTTCATGCTAAAATACTTATGTAAAACTTAATACAAAATGTCATAATTACAAATATTATAACTTTTTTAATACCTCCACAAGACGCCAACACTCTTCTTTAAATTCTTCTAGCATGACCTTCCAATTAAGAAATCTAATCGGGCACATGTGGGGTTTCCGCGCAATTGTACCCAAGAAACCAGTGAAAGTCCTCGCCCCATCATCAACTGGCTGATGCATACTATTTAGCGGCAACTCAATCTCTTCTTCATCAGGAAGATTCCAAATATCCAAGTACTTGCTTTGCCCACGAGTGACACGTACAACTGGCTACACATCTGAATTTTGAAGGAGATAATATCAACCAATGTCAAACAACAAGGCATGCAAAGCTAAGGATAAGTCTAAATATTCTATTAAATAAGTGGTCATTATATGCTAAAGAAAATAAAATATTAGAAACATGCTGAATAGTACATGTTTCCAATCAAGAGATGAGAAGGCATTCAAAACTTTGAAGCCTGCATGGTTTTAAGAATAATTCAAAACTTTGGTTTAATTAAAAAATTGAACCATGCAACATATAATATATATATATATATATATGTTATGAAGCAGATTTATCATAGCCATACTCTTAGCTATTAACATGTTTCTGGTGTGAGTCAAATAGCCTTTTTTTTAAGGCTGCATAATGCAAAATCTCAAAATTAACATTCTAAGGAGAATCCTAGAATTTTGTGGTAGGTAATGGTTGAGAGGAAACCAACTTACATGCCAATTTGTTTCATAAAATTTCATATAAGGGTTCACAACTTACATGCCCATATCTTGTGTATGAATGGTAAACTATTGAGTAAAAAGCCCATATCTTGTGTAGAAGCTTCATGTGTTTCTTGGTCACCCACTTCATCCACATCTTGTGAAGAAGCTCTTTCCAATGTTGCACTCTTGGAACGAGTGCGCAACTTTGTCTTTCACCTTCCCATTTCAAGTGTCAAAGTCTAAAATAAACAAGTATATAATTAGCACAATGACAATTAATGGTACAAGTAATTGCAACACTAAAACTTCTCATAAAGCAAATCTATATAAGACTACCCTTAAAGTATTAATATAATGAATGATACAATAATACTACCCTTAAAGTATTTTACAAGCATGGAAACCAAAGCAAAAAATATAATGAATGATACAAAAGTATTAATAGAGTCATCACCACTAAAGTCTTCATCACTAGACTCATCATCATTGGCCCTATCATCATTGGACTCATCATCATTAGACTCATAAACATCATCACTAAGCTCTTCATCATCGATAAAGTCTTGTTCAAGCAATTCATCCTCACTAATCAACGGTGTATCATAAATGGTTCCTTCTTCATCAACTCGAGCCTAAGCATGGTTGTCATTTGCATCATCACATGCAGCATCGGTAGTTACATTATAAGGGACATTCTCCATATATGTATCCACTTCTTCATCATCATTTACAACTTCAATACCAACATCAAACACCTCCCTAGGTTTTGTTTTGACCACCACCATCCAATCTTTATGTCTCACATCCTCCACGTAAAACACTTGCGAAGCTTGAGATGCTAATACATAAGGTTCGTCAATCAATCGATCACCCGTGTGTATCAATCTTGAAAAATTGACAAGGGAAAATCCAAAGTCATCTTTTTTGCATCCTCTCCCACTAATAACATTAGCCCATTGACATTTGAACAATACAAATCGATACTTGTCAGAGTAGTTCAACTCAATAATATCGATTAGTTCACCATAATAAGTAGCACCACCTTCAGTATCAACACAAACCCCACTATTTTGAGTTTTCCTAGTTGTCTCAAAATCTTTGGTGCGAAACTTCAAACCATTTATGACATAACGCTTGAACCGTTTTGCTTCATTATCTGGATATCGAGCAAACCATCTAACTTTATCAGAGAGTTTCATTCTCTCAGAGGCATCCATTGACATCACCTATTATAAATGAATGCTTTTATTATAAGTATACTATCTAAAGTGTTACAACCGAAAATAGTTCTATATATATATATATATATATATACTTTACTTACATATTCCCTAAACCAACTGCAAAATTCCTCCATGTGCTGCTTTTGAATAACATCATCAGTCACATGAAAAGGGAAACCAGCCTTGATCTTCGCTATGTGTACACTGTGTAGACAAACATGTTAGTGTTAATCTAGAGTATTGTATTGGAATGTCATTCACGAATATGCAAGGACATATCACTTACTCGCGAAATGGGGTGATTTCTTCAAAATTGAATAACACATAACGATGTGCTTGGATCCATGAATTTGAATCTAGTGTAATGCTCACCACTGCACCCATGGATTCCTCAATATTCCTTACAGGCCGATTGAATGCAGTCTCAACAGATTTAAAATAGCGTGAGCAGAATGTTAAGCATTCCTCTGCTATATACCCTTCTGCAATTGAGCCTTCTGGATAAGTTTTATTATGCACGTAAGACTTAAGTCTTGACAAGTACCTATTGGAAAAACCAAGATTAACAACGAAAAATTGTGACGCAACAAAACCAAATAGACCAAGTTAATATGTGTTACCTCTCTATGGGATACATCCAACGATAATGAACTGGGCCAGGAACTTTGGCTTCGTTAGCCAAATGCATGACTAGATGTACCATCACTGTAAAGAAAGACGGAGGGAATATCCTTTCCAACTCGCACAATGTCACTGCAATTCTCTTCTCAAGAGCTCCAAGTTCCTCCACATTTAGTACTTTGGAACATATCTCCCTAAAGAAACAAGATAAGTCAATTAAACTCCTACTCACTTCAGGGGGCGTATTACTATTGGAAAAAGTTGCTGCATTAAGATGTGATTATCATGGCTCTTCATCCCACTAATCTTGCGTTCTTTGAGTTTAACGCAACGTGAGATGTTTGAAGAATATCCATCCGGCACTCTTACATCTTTCAAAACTTGCAAAAAACCATCTTTTTCACTAGCATTCATATGGTAGCAAGCATGTGGCATACGTGTCTGATCATTCCCAACCTTTTCCAAGTGAAGTCCACTTCTTATACCCATATCCTTTAAATCTTGGCGTGCCTTGAAGTTATCCTTTGTCTTTCCATCCAAGTTCAATAATGTGCCAATTATATTATCAACTACATTCTTTTCAATGTGCATCACGTCAAGATTGTGACGCAACACATGGTCTTCCCAATAAGGTAAGGTGAAAAATATACTTCTCTTCTTCCACACAGTTAATGCTTCCTCCCCTCTTTTTCTTTTATTGGTCAAATTAACTTTTTTCTTCCCAAACACATGATCCGCTATAGCATCTGTTTGTAACATAATTTCCCCTCCAGGTACTGTAATAGGAGCTGGTCTCATATCAACACGCCCATCAAATGATTTTTTTTGCTTACGAAATTTATGATCACTATCCAAGAATCGCCTATGTCCAATGTAACTAAATTTCCTTCCATATCTTAACCAACGAGACTGACTATCATAGTTACAAGAAGGACATGCAAGAGAACCTTTGGTACTCCAACCCGAGATATCACCATATGCAGGAAAATCATTTATGGTCCACAATAGTGCAGCATGCATTTGGAATGATTTTTTGGAAGACACATCAAACGTTTCTACTCCAACATCCCATAACTCCTTTAGTTCTTCTACTAAGGGTTGTAAGTACACTTCTATATCATTCCCGGGTGAAGTTGGACCGGGAATCAATAATGATAGCATGAAATAAGACTTTTTCATGCACATCCATGGAGGGAGATTGTATGGGATCAAAATGACAGGCCATGTACTATGAGTAGTACTCATATTTCCATACGGGTTGAATCCATCGGCTACTAATCCAAGCCTTACATTACAAGGCTCGGGTGAGAACTCTATGTACTTAGATTCAAATGATTTCCAAGCCTCAGAATCAGCAGGATGCCTCATTAATCCGTCATTCACACGACCATTAGCATGCCACTTCATATGATTGGCTGTTTCAGGAGACATAAATAGTCGCTTCAATCTTGGTTTTAAGGGGAACCACCGTAAGATCTTTGCAGCTTTCTTTTTTCTTCTCTTAGAGGAAGCATTAGTACTTTGTTGACCTTTAGACTCATTACTTTCCCATCTTGAAAGGTTACAATTTGGACAAGCTTCAAGATTGGCATTGTCCTTCCAGTATAAAATACAATCTTTAGGACAAGCATGAATCTTCTCATAGCTCAAGCCCAGATCCTTAATAATCTTCTTAGCCTCATAACAATCTTTTGGCAACTTAGCATTTGAAGGAAGAAAATCAAGCAAAAATTCCAGCAACATGGTAAATGATTTATTAGTCCAACCATTAAGACACTTCATGTGGTACAAATGCACAATAGCTGACAATTTGCTAAAATGCTTACAACCTTCATAACAAGGTTGATTAGCATCTTCAAGCAATTTCATAAACTGAACTGCATCTTCATTAGGACCTTCTGTGGGTTGGTGCACACTAGGGACTTCTTCCGTTGACCCAGATGCCATATCTTGCATGGGGAACATGTCATGCAACATGTCACGAAGATCGGCATACTTTATCGGATTTTCTTGGACATGACTATTAGGAATTTCAGTAGAAGTCTTTGCAACCGATGATTCCCCATTAAAAATCCAAGGGTTATAACCCCTACAAATCCCTTTTGACACTAAGTGAGCCTGTACAACATCTATAGGCAATGACTTTGTATGCACGCATTTTTGACACGGACATGAAATCGTTCCATTCGAATGTGCATGGTTAGATGCAAAATTCAGAAACTGTTGGACTCCATCTAAATATGCTTGCGACTTTCTATTGGTAATTTTCATCCAACTCTTATCCATTGCAATAAAGTGGTTTACAAGAAATACCTATAATGTGATTTCATGAAAACACAAACCAAGAGTTAACACACATTTCATTTACCCAATTTCACTTTAATTTAAGAAACAAATCATCTTTAATCATTCAAGATTAGCTATGTTCTAATCAAACAATGAATTTAAATGCATAGAGAAGTTATCAATGCATTTGGTAACTATAACATCATTACTAGCAATATTATTTAGGAATGGACATCTCTTTCAATATGCAATTCCATTTTAGTGCTCCACATGTGTGAAAAAGATAGAGAGAAGCCCTTAAAATGAATTAATCAAATAAAAACAACTCAACAACAATCATTCAATATTACATAAAACAGTCAACACTCCTGATGAAGTCAAGAGTTTCACCAATGAGCCGCACGGTACCTACGCGCTTGAATATCAATCTGCACAACACAAAGAAGGGGAAACCTTACAGAGAGCACCGGTGTGGTGCCGGCCGAAGACCCTCCGAAGGTTAAGTTAGAAAATATGCTCACAACTCTAGGGTGCTAGAGAGGGTAAATTATGCGTACCTTAATGTGTGAGGGTAGCGGGGCTTTTATAGTAGTAGAGGGTGGACTTCTTTCACTTGGAGTAGAAGTCTTTTCCATGTAGGAATCCTTTTGAGCGTAGATTGCGGAATCGTTTCCATATAGGACTCCCACATCAAACGTGGACCGCAAGCATCTTATACCAAGGATCTTCATGGCCTTTGGGCCTGCTGTTATTTCATATTGGGCCCTTTTACTATCGGCCTACAGTAACTGACCGTCAGCCCATCTTGTGCCCAAATTCGTCCTCTTCAACTCCTAATATTAATCAAGCTATTTATCATAATTAATTTTATTTTATTTTAAGTAAATTAAGTATAATATATTGTTTCTTAACCATCATCAACTTTTTTTTCCTTACTGTATGCTTGAATCTAACCTCACATATATAATCAATTTTATAATGACAATTTATCTCTCCAAAAAAAAAAAAAAATTTATAATGACAATTTAGATTTTTTTCTTTTCCTTATAATAAGCAAAAAGGGAGTATTTGAACCCAAATTTTCTACATAGAAGAGACCGCACCACATACTACCTTTGAGTCACAGTTTTTTAACACAATTTTATTCTAACAATTTAATGTTCACAATAAAAAAGAAACAGATATTGCATAATTACAACCATCTCAACTGATCTTGACACAGAGATATATATTAACCTTTATAGTAAAATAAAATTGGTAGTTGATACATTCTAAATATTTTGAATGCTATAATATGCATTAGTATCTGTACGTTGCTGTAGATTTTGCATTCCATAAAGACATTAAACATTCTCACCATGAAACAGAGAATAGTTTATGCACCCATTAAAGGGTCTTTTACTTTTCAGTTTTCACCTAAAGTCAAGACTATAATTTACTTATAATTATGCCTTAAAGTCACCACTAACCAGCGTGATGACATTAATTAATTAAGACTTATTCAAAATTCTATCATGCTACTTTGTCTGTCCAAAAGTCTGTGTGTGTGTGTATATATATATATATATATGTTTTGCGATTTACACTCATGTTGGTCTCAATTATTATTCAATCCCCTTCTAACAAATACAGTAGATTACACTATGAGATTAATCCTCCACTTTTTATAAATGTGGAATTTGATCCTAGATGCATATTACTAAAGACAAGGCCAAGAGATTTCCAAAGTCATATTAACTTAAATCTCATTTTTAAACACAAATCTTATTTACGATGCATATGGGTGAAAATTGCATGCAACCTTGGCTTTGTTTGAATGTGTTGCATGAAATGTTGAACGGGGATCATTTTCTATTTTTAATGGGGATCATTAAGTATTTTGATAATTCTTCGAACAGTCTCAAATAAGTTGTTACTAATTGACCAATAATTATACGAAATTTATTAACGAATCATTTTAGAAAAATTTTGATACTATTTTTTATAAGATTGAACACAAGTTGTTGCATCCAAGGGTAATGATTGAACACAATGGGTAAACATAGTGGCCGAACAAAACCATTTGTTTGTATCTTGGGACTACCATTCTGACATACATCTTCTCAAGTAAACTGAGAGGACAACTAGCTAGCAAGTCTACTATTAGATCATACCAGGAAGCGCTAAGGAATAAGCTCAAATTACTGGACTGCCATTGTTAACAAAAAGCTGATTGGTTTGATTCATTTGAAAGCATTTATTCCTAGTTTTCTTTCCCTTAACATCTAATCTTCAAGCCTAACCTTCTCTCCCTCAAACACAGAGGGGGAGTGTCAACGATTAGGAATAGGTCCTTACATTATCATCAACCAAAATATTTTTCGAAATCAATTCCAGATGTTAATAGCAAGAATGAAACTAATCCATATATCACCCCCACGAATTCACCTAAAAGTTAAAACTAAACTGAACTTTGAAATGCCAAAATAGATAATAAGTTAATGACAGCTGGTACGATCAAATATTTCATAGAAAACTCATGATACGACAAACAAAATGCAATCATATAGAATATCTCAGTACATTACTTTCTTTCTGTACCTTTGTAATAAAGCATAATAGCAAGACATCAAAATTTAAAACAATTTCACAATAAGCAAATTAATATGTATTCCAATAATTACAAAGTTTGGACTTTGACAACTCATTATCTTAAATTCAAAGAATTTCATCCTTTAATTATCTGCGAAATCAGAAACTTCCACAACTGACCCCTAAAACAACTGTTAAGTAAATTTAAGAGAACAAAATCATTTCTACAAACACAAGTCTCAAGCTTTCTTTTTCTTTAATTCAGCATCCCTTTTTGCCCCCAATCATACCCCAATACAAGTACTAAGCTTCCTTCAGTTCAATTTGCCAGTTCTTTTGGAAACCGAAACAACATATAAAAACATAAGACACCAATTTTCTCTTCCTTTTTTTTGTGGATAAGCCATAGTATACCAATTTTCTTTGCTACCCTTTTCCTCACTTTTCTCAACAACTATATTTTCTTGATAAGTTTTTCTTAACAAGTACATTAAGTTTCATTGTAAATCGAATTTCCCACATTATTGCATATGGAATCCTTGAGTATAAAATTCTCCCCTTTTCATTTCCCAGAGAACCAAACAACATTAAAAACCAACAAAATAGACTTTCATTCATATCCCAACAAAATAAACTGACTCAATTTGAACTTACAAACCTATTGGAAGCTATTGACAGTCTTGCCAACACTCTTTTCTACTTCAGGCAACTTCTTGGGCCCAAAAGCCAGAGCTGCAACTCCAGTAATAACAACCAGCTCAGGCACTCCAAGACCGAACAAAGCATTACAAGTCAGACCCTTTCTTGCTCTCTCAACTCTGGTCCTGGTTGTAGCTCCACCCAGTACCACAATGTATTCATTGATCAAATAATCATTCCCTAATAAAAATTAATTCCTATATTTTGTCTCTCAAATGGGTTTATTAATTTCATGCTACTAATCTCAAACTTGTTCAGATTGAAAAATATAAATAAATAAAACCCTAGAAAAAAAAAAACCCAAAATAATTGTTCTCTTTTAAAACTAATTTTCCTTTTTCTTTTTCTTTTTCTTTTTTTCTCTCTCAAAAGGGTTTATTAATTTCATGTTTTTTTGCTAACCCTAAAAAAAAAAAAAAAAAAAAAAAAAAAAATTTCTCAAGAAACAAACAGAAATAGAAATACCTTTTGTGGTGGGTTTGAGAGGAGATGGGGAGAAGTCAGAAACCTTGGTTTTGATGTTGTTGTTGTGCACCCAGACAACACCCAAAATATACTCAACCACACAACCTAATGAAAAGTGGAGTGCCCATATAAAATCAACTATTAGAAAGAAGAAAAAAGAATTGGGGGGGGGGGGGGGGGAATAAACAAATGTAAAAGCTTAAGAGACATCCACATACATCTCTACTGTCAAATGCAGTCAAGGGAACAATCAATAGCTAATTAATAGCTCATAGGATCTTATTACATATAGTAATTCTACAAATAAAAAAATGAAATAGTTTACTGACATGCCCATCTACTTTTTAAAGGTAAAAAACCAGAGAGCACAGGGATTAACTTTTATTTTAGTGACATGGTCATATGTTTTTGTTTGCTAAAGTTAGAAAATTCTTTATGAGAGAGAGATAGAGAGCTTTAAATTGTACCACACAGCGCACTGAGAGAGAATTTAAACGAGCCTAGCTAGAAATCATAGAAATTGTATTTGCATTTCCAAGTTTCCAACTCTAGACAAATGCAAAGAATGAAGTTTAGGCCAAAGAGGAAGCCAGTCATACAGTTCTTGCAAAATATGAAACTTTTATATGAGCCTAAATAAAGCAGCCATGCTTAATGGCAAGTTAGCTGAAACATAAGCATTCCCAAGCCAAGGAGTCACTCTCAATGTAATAGTCAATTTAAAAGAATGATTACAATACAAAGCAATATATCAGTTTCTAGATTAATGTCGTTTCCTAAAGTCCATAATACCAAACTCTTAAGACCAAATCACTTAATTAAGCAAGAAAAGGTCAGCAATTGTCAACAACAACCTTGTACACCGTCAGAGATGTGGATTAAAAACACGATGTTGAAAAAATAGAAAGAAACTTAAGAAAAATGAGGTAATTAGATTTTGAAACTAAGTGGCACCAAGAGAAAATCAGCAAAGCACTTAACACAAAAAGTCCATTGTTGAGGTGCTTATGCATCGAATCCCAGACAACAAAACACCCCAGATCCATAAAAAAATAAATATTAGGACCACAGATTTCTTTTTCACAATTACAGACATATGGCCTGATCTAGTTTGTGTATATTAAAAATAGTATTACTTGGTCAATTCCTACGAATATCATATTCGCATAATTAAAAAAAAAAAATTATTGAAACAACGAAAGAATATGATCACATATCCGATATGCAAATAAATAAATAACCAACTAAACTACTTCATTATCTAAAGACACACGCAACTTAATCCTTAAATAAACAACTAAATAAAAATCAAAGTTCTTGTTTTCAGAGACAAACCCAATCACTACAGTACAGTACAGAAATCCAACAATAAATAAATAAGTATACCCAGAAAGCAAACCTGGAGCAGAATCAACACCCTTTGAGTCCACCTCCTTATTCCTCACCACCCTTTCCTGTGTAACCCAAACAAACATATAAAACACCATACATATCATTATAGAAAGAAAAAAGAAAATTTTAAAAAGAAGAAATAGAATGAAGCAAAAAGCTCACGACTGTGACTGGGTTTATGAGAGAGTGCGAACAAAAATGATAAGTATTTTTTTAACAACATTGAACGAAAACGAAAATGAAAAACTACAACTCCACTTTCTCATAGATCCTGACAAGCACAATTAACAACATTGAACACCTTACATAAAACCCAATTCCTAGATAGTAAAGAAGACTTACATCTGACCTTTTCTAACCAAAAAAAAAATTATAAACTATTCTTTGGAAGAAAAGAATAAACATGAGAATCCAGCTCTTGAAAATTAATCTTAGCTAGCTGCAACACTAGACTTCTCAACTCCCAATCCCAACTCGATACAAAACCTGTCACTTTTCCGTATTATTTGAATACTGAAAACCTATCATAAAGTCATAAATTGGGCATGTAATTGCCACATCAATCATGATATGAGTCCAACTGAATCTAGTTGAAAAGGATAGCGTGTTTAAATTTCCTTTCTCCCAAACAATTAATTTAAACAAACCTCAGTACTGTTCTTATTCAATTGAACAACTTATCGGTTTATCAGTCAAACTTATCAGGCCTTACACGAAGTTTATGTAAAGCCACCAATTCCTAAATTTATGATAAGCCATCAATCATTAGAGCTGTGATTGCTAATTCAGTGAACATGTTTACCATTATCTTGTAAAAACCACCGAATTCTACCAAGCCCATATCAAACAAATCCAAATTAATCAAGTTCTAGTATCACATAGTCAGCTATTTCAAATTCACAAACTATACTCATTAAGAAAAAAAATTAAATTAAAATCTTCACAGCTATGAATATAGTATATATTATTTCGAACAATATACCAGTAAGCCAAATGAAATCTAACAATGTTATATTAAAATCTTCACAGCTCTCGTTTTCTTTTTCTAAGTTGCCAAACAGAACCCGAATTCAAAGAAAACAAATTAACCCCATTAATCAAAATCAAAACCCAGAAAGCAAACCTGGAGTAGAATCAACACCCTTTGAGTCCACCAACTTATTCCTCACCACCCTTTCCTGTGTAACCCAAACAAACATATAAAATACCGTACATATCATTATAGAAAGAAAAAAGAAGAAATAGAATGAAGCAAAAAGCTCACGACTATGACTGGGTTTATGAGAGAGTGTTGTTGTGAAATTTTAAAATACTCGCAAGTGTACGAACTGTACCGAAGTATAGTTTGACAAGAACGAGGTCGAACCCACAGGGACTTGAATGAACGTAGGAAAATTAAATCAAATCTTAACCAAATTAATCCTAATCTAGTTTAATAAAAATTGGTTATTTTGAAATTAAATAAACTAAGCAAATAATAAAATTAAGCAAATAGTTAAACTAAGCAAAAGATATAAAGCAATAAAAAGATGTAAACAATCAAGGGAAAGGAATTAAGGTTTTGGAATCCGCCTTGCAAGTCATATTAGCATATATTTATGATCATTAATTTTTCCCAACTCACTACATGATAATCTAGAAATCAATCTTGCTATCATGGAAAATATTCTCATTAAAATCCTTATTTTAAAAGTCAAAAGCATGTTCTTCTTCGCTTCTTAAGTATAAAATAAAATCATCAATTGTATCCGTAGCCAAACAAATCACAAGATATATCCAATTCTAAAAATCAAATCATAACTTGTATCCATTGACAGACAAATTACAAACGATATCCAATTTTATAATCAAGAATTAATAAACCAAGCATTCAATTAATTAAGACAAATCCTAAATCATGAGAAAAACATGATTGAACTCATATCTAGAATCTCATCATAGTCAATTGATATGAAGTAAGAACAATTTAAATCATTAAAGAACAACTATTGTGGGAAAAATCAAATCACATAAATATTATTAATAATCCTTAACAAGGTTTCATCCTCAACCCTAATTATAAATTTAGCTACTCATGGTAATTGAAATAAAACAAAAGAATAAAATACTAAACATTAAATTAGACAAATAAAATAGAGAAAGAAATAGTCACAATGCTATCATGGAGAAAAGCTACAGAGAAGCCACATGCGGCACTGCCTCTTGCTCCAATTTTCTGTTTTGCATCTCAGCCCTAGCACTAACCTCCCCGAATTTTGCCCTAAAAAACCTTTAAATAGGTCAAGGAATCCTATTACAAGTTGAATTCCCGTTTGGAGAAAATCCCAGATTTTTAGGCTTCACTTAACCGACTATTTTGGCCCATTTAACTTCAGAATTCGGGCTCCTGGTAAATTACAAAGTTGTAGCCCTTTAAGTTAACTTTCCAGCCCAACTTGAATCATCTCAATTGGATATCTGAGCCGAAAGTTATGCCAAAAATACTAACTAATATGCAGGCTAGAATCCTAATCCGAATTGGACTTGGATTTGGTGCAAATTTCTTTTGATTCCTTACTCCAATTGGACTTAAATTTAATATTCATGCCTGGCTGGATGTAAGTTGGCTTGATTCAATTGGCCGAGCCCCACTTTGCATGTAAAGCCCTTCTTACCTGCAACACAAAGATATTACATAATCAATCACAAAATAACATAAAAGTAAAGCTAAATATGTAGATATGTGAGTATTTTATTGTATATATTTCATGCACATTAAATACCCCCAAACCTACATTTTGCTAGTCCTCGAGCAAAACAGATAAAGAGTAAAACAAAACAAAGAAATTAAAAACAAAGAAAAATGAAATCCTAACTAATCCACTTTCGCTGGAAATTTCGATTGCATTTAGCGTATGCAACAAGCCTTTAAACCCCTAGCTTGCACTAGTGGACGAGTTGTAGTCTCGTGAGGGTTTGCAGGGAATATACCCACAAAATTCTGAGAATGAATACTAAAATAAACAAAACAAAAAAAAAACAATTTTTTTTTTTCAATTGCCTTTTGCAAAGAGGATTAGTTCAAGTTCAAAAACACTACAAATGCTAAAGAAATTTCTCATGCCATCAAAACTCAATGTGAGTGAATAGTGGTAGCCAACCCAAACATGCTCTTAGTTTTAGAATAAACTTGACTCGAATCTCTATTTGAAAGTATGCTTCAACTCAAATCTTTCTGGTGTTATCACTCAACAAATGAAATCACTCTGAAATGGGGTGTAACACTCTCAACAATATATGTGAGCAGAATAATGTAAGCAAAATCAAATACCTCACATATAAATCACATGAAAAACGCTTAAAAAAAAAAAAAACAAGTAGTCTCATGAAAGGATGCCAAAAAGAATTTATACCACACTTTTTATTTAGTCATATCAATATCTGAACTATACAATCTTCAAGATCAAATAAGGACTTTATTAGGACGTAATGTAGGGTAAAAGTAAAGGGAATGAAATAAAAATGGGTAAAGGTAAATAATAAGAAGTGTTTTCAAGATTAATCGGAATGTCAACTCTTTTTGAAATTTCCATTCAACATTTTTTTTTCAACTCTTCATCTTCAAAGCAATACTCATTCTTTACATTTCACTTCTCAAAATTTGATGAGAACCCTTTTTATTTTCTTCTTTTTGACACTTTTCTTTTTCTTTTCGTTTTTTTTTAATTCATTTTTTTTTCAATTCTTTTTTTCTTTCTTCTTTGAATTCTCGCACAAACCACCACATTGAAACAAACTGATCAAATTCCATCTTGAAACACTATGGATAAGGGTTTTAAGAAAGAAAGGCTAATTAAAAGGCTCAATGGAGTGACTAGCGGTAATGTATCAAAAAAAAAGAAAAACACATATATGGCTCAAAGTGGACAAAAATGGCCTAATCTCATCTCTTAAAAACTAGTATAGTTCATTCAATATCAATGACTTCAAAAAAATTCAAGTGTGGCATAAAATCATTTTTTTTTTCTTGGCCAAAAGAAAGAATAATGAGACTACAACAAGGGAAATATGTTACGCACTTCCAAATGAACATTAAGATTAGAAACAATAAATAACCCTCCAAAAATAATGATTGGTTCAAAACTCACAGGGGTTACAGTCTCCACATTGTTATCATCAAGATTTTCTAATCACTTTTATCATTCAACAACAAGTTGTGTTTGAATGGCTACGTGCATGTGCAATGAATTGAGCATGAAAGCAATGAAATTCTTTAAGCAAGAGTAGTGTAACGAACTCAAAACATAAACCTCAAGCTAGGCAAAAGAAATTTTTTTTTTTTTTAAACACATCAAAACAAAAACAAAACAAAAAGATAGAAATCTATATACATCCCCCCCAAACCTAAACCAAACATTGTCCTCAATGTTAAAAATGATACTCTCAAATATATGTCTTGAATGAAAAGAGAGCAAAATAGTAATATGCAACATGAGAACCAAGTAGAAACAAGTAAGGTAAGGAGAAGGAGGAGACATACTTGATCAAGCTGATTGTTATAAATTTTAATTTCTGTCAAATATCAGCTAGAACAAAAGAGTATAAAACTAAACAAGAAAATAAACACAAATATTAATCTAAAAGCATAAAATAAACAAGAAAAAGATTTTTTTTTTATTGCAAAAAGATTTAACAAAAATGGAGATCAATCCTAATAAACAGGATCATCCAAACCTCAACAACACCATGGAGATAAATAATGCATATTACGAATGGACTAGTCCAATGATATTGTAACTTACCTGGGTCAAAAACATGTTGAGAAGCTTTTGCAGTGTCTTCCAAGTGAAGTCTTTGCACAACCATAGAAGCATCAATACCCTTAATATCAGCAATTGTCCAACCTAAAGCTTCATTATGCTTTTGAAGTACACTTATCAGTTGGTGTTCCCTAAGGTCATCCAAATCTGAAGCTGGAATGACAGGTAAGGTCTCAGAAGAACCTAAAAAGACATACTTAAGTGTGTCAGGTAATGGTTTCAACTCCAACTTTGGTGGTTCCATAGCAGATGGGGGTGGGGATGAAGAAAGTGGAAGAGGGGTCACTTTTGGTTGCCAGCTATTAATACTTAAGAGAGGAATAGAATCCAACAATGCATTGACCTCCTCAATTGATTTTTTAGTATCCAAATTGCAATCAACACGGGTTAAGCAAGCCTTTAGGGGATCCTCACAACTTGATTGTAGGAAAGTATCATGGACTAGGCTCCCAATCATGTTACCCTCACATATATCCTCATTGTCTAGGTCTTGCTTACTTATGTCAAAGATATTAAGCTCAACTGTCATATTCCCAAAAGAGATCTTCATCACACCACTTCGACAATTGATCAAAGCATTGGATGTGGCTAAGAAAGGGCGACCCAAAATGACATGGATTTGTGTACTAGCATTTAGAGCAGGCTCAGTATCTAACACAACAAAATCAATAGGAAAGTAGAATGCATCCACCTTAATCAGCACATCCTGAACAATACCTCTAGGGATTTTTACAGACCTATCAGCTAATTGAAGTGTCATGGTTGTGGGTTTCAACTCCCCCAAACCTAGCTGTAAATAAACTGAATATGGCATTAGGTTCACACTTGCCCCCAAATCTAGCAAAGCTCGCTCAATGAGACGGTCCCCAATCTTGCATGAAATTGTAGGAGATCCAGGGTCCTTACATTTCACTGGATATTTATTCTGAATGATTGAACTAACTTGCTCTGTCAAAAATGCCTTTTTAGGGACATTTGTCTTTCTCTTCATTGTCACAAGATCTTTTAGAAACTTAGCATAAGCAGGAATTTGCTGAATTGCATCAAGAAATGGAATGTTTATTTGCACTTGCTTAAAAACCTCTAAAATGTCTCCAAATTGTGCACTTTTCTGAGGACTTATTAACCTTTGAGGAAATGGAGCTTTAGGAACAAACCTCTTATCAAGGGGGGAACTAAGATCCTGAATTGGAGTGGCGGGTGGGTTATCCTTCTTTTCCCTATGATCATCATGTGAACTATGAGTTCCTTTTTCCTTTGACACAATATTTTCATCATCCTCCACTTCTGGCATTTTCACTTGATTATCAACTTGCTTACCAGACCTAAGGGTAGTAATAGACTGAACATGTTCTTGTCCATGAGTAGAACTAGAAGAACCATTGATGGCATACTGTCCTTTTGGGTTAGGTATGGGTTGACTAGGAAACTTTCCTTTTTCCCTCTCTCCAACTTGGGTTGTTAACTGGCCAACTTGATTTTCCAACTTTGAAATAGCTTGAGTATTCAAATGGGTGGAACTTTTCATCTCTTGAATGGCTTGGCTAGTTGATTGCATGAAAGTTTTGAGAGACTCCTCCAAAGATGATTGTTGTCTTGGTGGTGCCATAAATTAAGGAGTTGATTGAGGAATGGAAGGAAATGCTTGAGTAGGTGGACGAAATTGACTTTGTTGATGCACTTGTTGTCCACCTATATTTGTGGGGGAATGGTTCTGCCTCCAAGAGAAATTAGGATGATTTTGCCAATTTGGATTGTATGTCTCTGAAAATGGACTAGCAAGTGGTCTTCCATAATTATTCAGTGCATTTGCTTGCTCAGTATAGTATTCAGGGTAACCAATTGTGGAAGGACACATTTGTGTTGCATGCATAGGACTGGCACAAATAGAGCATGTTTCACTTTGAACTTGATTGACAGAATTCATCCCTCTGCCCAAAGCTAAAGCTTCAACCTTAAGAGTGAGATTTTCCAATCTAGCTTTTATGTCTAAATCTTCACTGACTTCATACAATCCTCCTTTCTTAATTGCAGGGGCAGATCTCTCTCTACGATTGGAAAAATCCCATTGTTGTGAGCTTTCTGATAAATTCTCAAGAAATTTGTACGCCTCATCATCTACAAGACTTAAAAATCCACCACCATTCATGGACTCAATCATGTTATGATTTGTCTGAGTCAAACCATTATAAAAATATTGTACTAGTCTCCATGTTTCAAAACCATGATGAGGACACTTTAAGATCAAGTCCTTAAATCTCTCCCAACTCTCATAAAATTTCTCTTGTTCATCCTGATAAAAATCTGCAATTTCTCTCCTCAAAGCATTGGTCTTGGCCATTGGAAAAAATTTAGAGAGGAATTTTGTGACCAACAATTCCCATGAAGTTATAGATCCAGGTGACAAAGAATTAAGCCATGCTTTTGCCTTATCCTTCAAGGAAAAAGGGAATAAACGCAAGCGAACAGAGTCATCAGAGAAATTCTGGAACTTACAAGTAGCACAAATCTCAAGAAAATCCTTCACATGCATATAAGGATCTTCTCTATCCAATCCATGAAAAGTAGGAAGAAGGTGGATTATTTGTGGCTTCAACTCAAAATGTGTAGCAGTGGTTGCAGGCAATACTATGCAAGATGGAGGGTTGGTGGTTATGGGTGAGAACAACTCCCTAAGAGTTTTTGAATCATCTCCTATTTCTCCCATTGTGGATAAATAATCAAAACTAATAAGACGATTTTCTTTATCACGTATCCAAGTTCTCATACACCAAGCAAAAAGAATTTTTTTTTTGTTTTTTTTTTTAATTTTAATTTAAAAAAATAAAAATTAACTACAACTAGTAGAAGGAAAAAATTCAATTAAGACCTAATTTATTTTCCTAACCAAGTTCCCCGGCAACGGCGCCAAAAAAACTTGTTGTGAAATTTTAAAATACTCGCAAGTGTACGAACCGTACCGAAGTATAGTTTGACAAGAACGAGGTCGAACCCACAGGGACTTGAATGAACGTAGGAAAATTAAATCAAATCTTAACCAAATTAATCCTAATCTAGTTTAATAAAAATTGGTTATTTTGAAATTAAATAAACTAAGCAAATAATAAAATTAAGCAAATAGTTAAACTAAGCAAAAGATATAAAGCAATAAAAAGATGTAAACAATCAAGGGAAAGGAATTAAGGTTTTGGAATCCGCCTTGCAAGTCATATTAGCATATATTTATGATCATTAATTTTTCCCAACTCACTACATGATAATCTAGAAATCAATCTTGCTATCATGGAAAATATTCTCATTAAAATCCTTATTTTAAAAGTCAAAAGCATGTTCTTCTTCGCTTCTTAAGTATAAAATCAAATCATCAATTGTATCCGTAGCCAAACAAATCACAAGATATATCCAATTCTAAAAATCAAATCATAACTTGTATCCATTGATAGACAAATTACAAACGATATCCAATTTTATAATCAAGAATTAATAAACCAAGCATTCAATTAATTAAGACAAATCCTAAATCATGAGAAAAACATGATTGAACTCATATCTAGAATCTCATCTTAGTCAATTGATATGAAGTAAGAACAATTTAAATCATTAAAGAACAACTATTGTGGGAAAAATCAAATCACATAAATATTATTAATAATCCTTAACAAGGTTTCATCCTCAACCCTAATTATAAATTTAGCTACTCATGGTAATTGAAATAAAACAAAAGAATAAAATACTAAACATTAAATTAGACAAATAAAATAGAGAAAGAAATAGTCACAATGCTATCATGGAGAAAAGCTACAGAGAAGCCACATGCGGCACTGCCTCTTGCTCCAATTTTCTGTTTTGCATCTCAGCCCTAGCACTAACCTCCCCGAATTTTGCCCTAAAAAACCTTTAAATAGGTCAAGGAATCCTATTACAAGTTGAATTCCCGTTTGGAGAAAATCCCAGATTTTTAGACTTCACTTAACCGACTATTTTGGCCCATTTAACTTCAGAATTCGGGCTCCTGGTAAATTACAAAGTTGTAGCCCTTTAAGTTAACTTTCCAGCCCAACTTGAATCATCTCAATTGGATATCTGAGCCGAAAGTTATGCCAAAAATACTAACTAATATGCAGGCTAGAATCCTAATCCGAATTGGACTTGGATTTGGTGCAAATTTCTTTTGATTCCTTACTCCAATTGGACTTAAATTTAATATTCATGCCTGGCTGGATGTAAGTTGGCTTGATTCAATTGGCCGAGCCCCACTTTGCATGTAAAGCCCTTCTTACCTGCAACACAAAGATATTACATAATCAATCACAAAATAACATAAAAGTAAAGCTAAATATGTAGATATGTGAGTATTTTATTGTATATATTTCATGCACATCAAGTGTGAACGAAAATGATAAGTATTTTTTTAATATTATTTTTGGTCACTGCAACCTTCCCCACACAACTCTTCTAACTTTAAGAGGTGATTTTTTTTTTTTTTTTTTTTTTTGGGGTGGGGGGGGGGGGGTGGGGGGAGATTAATTTTTGAAATATGAAACCTGCAGCACTAAATGCAACTTTTGAAAAAATTGTGTACTTGCCAAGGATGACAAACCTTATAAAGGGCATATCACTGTTACATGAAGTAGTCAGCTTTATACTTGCAAACAAAATTTATAAAAAAAAATTAGCAGCTTTATTGTGGACAGACTGGACAGGTTCATTCAGACTAGCATACTTGATCCATTCAGAAGCAAATTATCGCCTAGAACCCCTAAACTTTGGTACACTATCTGTTTATCTTCCAATATAATTCTCATATGGTGCAACAATAAATAAAAAAGATGGTCAAACAATCTTGACCTATCAAAACTTGCTTAGGTAGGTATATTTTTGCTGTTAATGCCTATTCCCCTAGATTGGCCAACATAAGAAAACAGAAATCCATCATTGTCCAGACTCCAGATATTACCGCTTTATCACAGCAACTCATTAAGAAGTGCACAAAGTCATGTTCAGGATGAGCAATTATGAAAAATAATTAAAAACAATGAATAAAATTATTCCACAAATATAGGAAAAAAAGTAAACAAATATTTCTCCAGGTAAGGATATAAAATGACATGTAGCACTTAAGATTTTGACAATTAAGTTTACTAATTTTATCCAAAGTTCATTTCTTGATAAGTAACGATATTTCATATTTGCATTAATTTTAAAGGAATTTTACAACAGGTCAAGGAAACAATTTTAAGAACACAAGCTATATCAGCTACTCCTACAAACAAATCACCAGTGCAAAGAATCCAAAAAATCAATAGCATAAGAAGGTCTACTATCAACTACAAACATTTAGGAAAATAAAGGAATGACAAACCGAGACTTTATTCTCTCAATTGGAAGGTACTATCTCTAAAATAATTGGCGCTGTAGAGACATAGGGATTCGTAGTATAAGCCCACAGAGACTTTCTGAGAATTTGATGGTAAAATAATTCTAGAAGCTAACGAAGAAGAAGAGGTGAACAATTACCCATCTCACTTCAAATACCACAAAAACAAAAGTCCATGGTTCGATACATCAAACCAAAAAGACAATCTTCTACCATCACCAACCAAGAATTTAATATATATATCTGTAACTTTGATCTAATCGCTTTCTTAGCACCCCACCCCCTCTCTTCAACCACATATTTAGCTACTACCACCCTTCTCTACAAATCCTATTCAAGAGCTAATCTGTGTTTGAGGGGAGAAGGGGAGAAAGGAGATCGGCGAAGGAGATTACTTTACCGTTGGCTGGGGGTGTGACGGCGGCGTCGGCGTTCTGTGGTGGCAGTGCCGGATTGAGGTGATGAGATCAGGTAGCTCAAGCAAAGAGGGAAGGTTCTAGATTAAGGGGATGAACCACTAGGGTTAGAAATGATAAGAGAAATGGGTTAGGCTAGACCTGACCCATTTCTTTTTGGACCTAACTAGGCTCGATTTTTGGGTGGTGGTGGTGGCTGTGGTTGGGGGTTGGGTGATGGTGGTGGCGGCTGTGGTTGTGGGTGGGTGATGGCTGTGGCTGTGGGTTTGTGGGTAGTGGTAGAGATGAGACAGTGAGGAGATTTTCAAAGTGTCTGAGAAAAACAGTATGTGTGTGTGGGAGAGACTAGCTAAAAATGAAAAGGCGCTAAAAATGAAAAGGGACAAAAAAAACCAGAGGGAAAATTTAGGTCCAGGTGGGGGAAAATGTAAGGATCTATTGCGGCGAGTCGCTATATCTAAGCTTGGGGCCGCTAAAACAAGTCTATTACGGCGGGTCATTGGCCTGCCGCTGTAGTACGCCGCAAAATACTAGAACTATTGCGGCGGGCCAATAAAACGCCGCAATAGATCTCACGTACAGCGGCAGGCCCAAAATGCGCCGCAATAGGTGACATATAGCGGCAGTTTTTGCACCCGCCGCAATAGGTCGTTTTTCTTGTAGTGATTAAAAACTAATAAGTATTTTGGTCTGATGATAAAAAACAATCAACATAAAGCAAATAACATATATTTGATGAATTTTGAAGTACTATGGTATCTATAACCCAAAAAAAATCATAACAAAGAAAATTCTTATAAGCCGAAGAAAAATACAAAATCTCATAACTTTATATATTTATTTTCATTAAAATAAACAAGCATATGTACCGCATATGGTAGCAATATTCTAAAAAAACAATTACCATTGGTTTCAATCATCGACTCCCACTTAACGATATAATATATAACATATATTATCAACAATGAGCCATGAAGATAATGCGGCCTAATGTAGGCAAAACTGCATTGCAAATCCTAGATTTTTTGAAGTTTGAAAACAAGGTATAACATTTGAAGTCTGAAGCATGAAGAATATACGAAGATAATGTAATTCAATGGTGGTTTGATCAAAATTGGCGTTCTATTAAAAAAAATATTGAGCAATGTAATATTACTTAAAGTTAGACCAGGTGTAACTTGAACCCAACCCAGTAGAAGTCTTTGTTCAAACTTATTCAAGTAGATTTTGATAATTTGTTAAAACTGGCTTGTATAACTGGATATAATTTTTTTAGAGAAGAAAATATGTAGTATATTAGTGGATTAACTATTTTATGTCCTTTATTTTTCAGCCTTGTTTGTAAAACTTGGAAATTATTTTCTTATTGATGCTCTTTTGTCATTTAGTTTCCTAATTTGAACTCAATGGCGGTCCAAAAGGCTCTCCGACATAGAGAAATGGTTAGAAGATCCGGTGGCAAAGAGCAATAATATGTAATTCTCTACCGGATTTCTTAATTCAACTTGTTTTGTAACAATCAGTTATGCGTATTAGGTCATCATGTCGTTTTTGGACATTTATTCTTTGAGCAAAGGATAAGGTTTCTTCCTTCTTTCGCTTCTTCACATTCACAAAATTTTGCCTATTTATAATTATAGAGCTTCTTATTATCCATGCAGGTTTCCTTTCCTCATTGATCTAAATACTGGTATTTCATTGAATGAAAGTGGTAAGCATGAAGCTTAGTCTTATTTTCAGATTTCGTATGAGCAAATTTGTTGATAATGGATGCCTCAACTATGTATTCTCATTCATTGAGTGTGATTATTGTTTTTTTTTTTTTATAAAGAGTGTGATTATTGTTTTAAAGGTGATTCTTTCTCTAAAATTATTTATGTTATCCCTTAATGCAGTCCCAATTAGTATGTATGGTTTTATGGTCACAACAATTAGCGATAAGCAATAAGATTCTTAAAGTGCCAGTAGATTTGTATAGTAGCATACTTGTTTGGAACTCATTATAAAATGCCATGCCGGAGCAGGGCTGAGGGGGAGAGAATATTTATTTATGTTTTGTTCTATTTGGCAATTGGCTTGCCATTTAGGGGGGGAAAAAATTATGGAGGTGCCTAAATTTAAGGATATGGATGAGAAGTTATAGTAGTGATTTTATAGTAGGAATTTTTTTTTTCCAAAATAAAGAAGAGATTTGGAAAAAAGAAAAATAACCGTAAGATTAGAGTAAGAAAACTAGATATTTTATTGAAAATAAAAAGGGACAAAAGAAACAGATAAATCTCTCTTTTTTAAGGTAGAAACAAATAAGTCTTGATAAAAGAAAAAAAAAAGTAAAAAATAAAAATGTGGGGTGAGTGGAATATGGGAGAGATAGGAGAGTTGAGGTTATGGAATAGTAGCCATTTTTTTTTTTGGATAGGAAACACACTTTTAATATTAATCAAATAACAGTAGAGTTTACATCATGCAGAATTACTAATTCTAAGAAAGTAGGACAATTCTCCATCCATATACACTGATTAACTATGCCCTTGGCATAATTTGCTAACAAATGAGCTGGGGAATTTGCATCACGCTTTACATGAGAGAAATCCACGTTATGGAACTCCAAGGCAGCCAATCTAATACCCATTATCAATGCATCAATTGATGCCGGAGCAGAGGAAGAGTGACTCAACACCCTTGAGACAATGAGGGAATCACCTTCAACAATGAAATCCGAAACACCAAGCAGCTTTGTGAATTGTAAACCAACTTCAACAGCCTTTGCTTCCACTTCAAGTGGTCCCAGTGGTGCGTGAATTAGCTTACACGTTGCTGCCACAAATTGGCCACTCCAGTCACGTACTAGAACACTAACACCCACAGAATGCAACTCTGGAAATATTGCGCCATCTACGTTGAACTTGAAACACGGTGCATATGGTGGATTCCATCTCGTAACGTGTTGAACAGGTTCCGTAGCAGCTGGTAGTGAATCCACAACAGTCTGATATTCATCCAGGTAATGCACCGCCCATTGTAGGAGCTCACTTCCTTCTTTGCGCGTTCCACCGTAACGAACAGAGTTCCTGTTACCCCACATCGCCCACGCACAGGTCACCAGAAGCTCAATATTTTCCGACGAGATTTTTGCATCCATCATTAAGCACCAGAGTAAGTCCTTGAAAGAACACAGTCGGTCCAACACGGCGGGAAAAACTAGCTTCGATGCAGACCAGACTTCTTTGGCACAACTACATTTCCAGAAGAAATGAATTGAATCTTCAGCTCCAACGTTGCATCCCTCACATGTATTAACCTGCAAAACATTTCTTTAACCAAGTTAGTTTTGAAAGGTAGGATGTCTCGGCAAGCTCTCCAAGTGAAGTACCTTATTTTATGAGGCACATTGAACTTCCATATCTGTTTCCAAAAGCTCTGTTCTTGGCTGCCATCAGAGGATGAACCCATGGAATCATTTAGAGACATTTGTGAAACAACCCAGTAGGCGTTTTTGACAGAAAAAGCTCCATTAGAACTCCAAGCCCAAATCTGTTTGTCCTCAGGCAGATTAGAACTTATAGGGATGGCTTTTATGGCCTCTGCTTCATGCGGCAAGAACAGGGCATCAACAACTCCGATCTTCCATGAAACTTCTTCCTTATTTATCAACTCACCAACCTTCATATCTTGTGGCATGAACAACCTAGGAGATGAGACCATAAAAGTTGAAGGCTTAGGCAGCCATTTATCACTCCAAATCTGGATATTCTCACCATTACCAAGTCTCCACCGTAACCCATAATTAACAAGAGGTTGAGCAGACATAATACTTCGCCAAGTAAAAAAAGGATTATTACCCAAAACCGCCTGTGAGAAATCAGATGTGGGAAAGTATTTAGCCTTCAAAACCTTGTACACCAGTGAGTCATGACCTTGTTGAAGTCTCCATCCTTGTTTTGCCAATAAGGCCATGTTGAACTCCTTAAGTTTTTTAAAGCCCATCCCACCACAGCTCTTTGGAGTACATAATTTCTCCCAACTCATCCAAGCTATTCTCCTCTCTTCATTTCTTTGCCCCCACTAAAAATTCCGGATCATACTAGTCAAATCCTCACAAAGAGAGTCAGGCAATTTGAACACACTCATAGTATACGTCGGAATTGCTTGAGCCACAGCTTTTATCAATACTTCTTTCCCTGCCTTAGACAATAACTTCTCTTTCCAGCCAACAAGCTTTTTTCTTAATTTGTCTTTAATAGAGTTAAAAGTGTTCTTCTTATTCCTACCCACCAATGATGGCAAACCAAGGTATTTTTCATGGTGCTTAATTACCTGGGCCCCAAACCTCTCTTTAATGACTTCTTGAATATCAATAGAAGTATTGGCACTAAAAAACAGAGAAGTTTTAGCACAATTTAACTGCTGTCCCGAAGCACCCTCTTACACCCTCAACGCCCTCTGAAGGGCTTCACATTCCTCCATGGAAGCTCTACAAAATATCAAACTATCATCTGCAAAGAACAGATGTGATATTTTGGGACCCCTACGGCATACTGCAACTCCCCCCAACCTTCCATTTTTCACCTCTTTCTTAATAAGAGCAGAAAGTCATTCCGCACATAACAAGAATAGATAAGGAGATAATGGATCACCCTGCCTAATTCCCCTACTTGGAATAATATGCCCTTTAGGCTTTCCATTAATCTTCACAGAATAAGTAACAGTAGTGACACACTTCATAACCAAAGCACACCATTTATCATCAAAACCCAGTTTATGCATGATTTTTTCCAACCGTATCCATTCTACCCTATCATATGCTTTACTCATATCAAGCTTTAGAGCCAAATCACCCACTCTTCCACTCTTCTTTTGACTAATATGATGCATCATCTCATATGCTACAAGAACATTATCAGTGATTAACTTACCATGCACAAATGCACTTTGGGAATCACTAATAATAGAATGAAGAACTTTTTTCAACCTATTAGCAATGGCTTTTGATGCAATTTTATAAACCACATTACAAAGACTAATGGGTCCAAAATCTGTCACAGTTTTTGGCTCTTTACATTTAGGAACAAGGACAATATGAGTATGATTGAAGTTTGGTGGAATGATACCTAAATTAAGAAAAGCCAAAACTGAAGAAGTAACCACACCACCAATCTTGGGCCAAAAGTGCTGATAAAACAGTGGAGGCATGCCATCCGGTCCAGGGGAATTCAGAAGATACATTTGCTTAAGGGCATTTTTCACTTCAACTTCTGAAAACTCCCTTACAAGAGCTTGATTCATCCTGGGGGTGACTTTATGTTGAACTGCATCTAGAATTTCTTCAAACTCCGAAGGATAACTACTAGTAAAAAGCCTCTCATAGTATTGCAACATCATCCTCTCCACATGCTCATCACCCTCCAACCAACTACTATTCTCATCCATTAAACCCTTTATGAGATTCTTTCTATATCTTGTTGAAGCTTTCTCATGAAAAAATTTGGTATTTCTATCACTAGATTGCATCCAGCTAATTCTTGATCTTTGCTTCCACATATCATCCTCCTTATCCATCCAACAATTCAACTCAATTCTAGTGTTCCTTAAAGATCTAATTATATCCGGAGTTGAAGTTTGCAGCTCTAACCATTCTAGCTTTTTCTGTAATTCAGACATTGTTTTCCCCACATTACCAAATTCTACACCATCCCACACCTCAAGTCTAGCCCGATAACTCTCCAAGCATCTATTCAGAACATCACCCGACCCTCTAAACAAGCCATCATCCCAAGCTTCCTCCACAATAGCCCCACACCTTGGATCTTTTAACCACATTGATTCAAAACGGAAAACCCGACCCACCCTCTTTTTTCTTGGCTTTGCAACCAAGTGAAGAACAAGAGGGGAGTGATCTGAAGCCGATGATGAAAGATGGGTAAGCTTAGCCATAGGAAATAAATGAAACCACTCCACCGTAGCCAAAGCTCTATCCAACCTCTCTCTAATTTGAGTCCCATCCTCTTTTAAATACAACCAAGTAAACAAAGGCCCCGTAAATGGCACTTCCTTAAGACCACAACAGTTAATAATATTAACAAAATATTTCATTTGCTGCCTTGTTCTAGTACTTCCCCCCTCATTTTCAGCCATGCTAGTAATTTCATTAAAATCCCCATTTGCTAACCACGGTGAAGAGGATGTTCTATGTAAATGCTTGAGTTTTTGCCATGACTCCCATCTCCTAGAAGTATCAAGTTCACCATAAAAACCTGTAAGATGCCACCATCCAATACCATCCTCCCCATCAATCCAAGCATCAATATGTGAATGAGAATAAGTCTGAATATCAAGCCTAATCTCTTTTTTCCAAAATAAAGTTAAACCACCACTACTTCCCCTACTAGGAACAATAAGACAATTTTTATATTTACACCAATCACGGACCTTTAACATCCAATCCAAACCAGATTTTGTTTCCATTAAAAATACAATATTGAGATCTTGTTTATTGATTACCTTGACTAAGGCACGAACTGTCCGACGGTTCCCAAGCCTTCGGCAGTTCCAACTTAATAGATTCATAATTCCCGATGGGGTTGCATAGCAACCTCCGCCGATATAATCTGTTCCTCCCCAGAAAGAAACTGTAAACTTTCATTGTTACTGACCTTACTTTTCTTTTTAGCACATTCTGTCTTCTCTGCATCACTTAAAAGCTCCATACTCCTCCTCTTTGGACCTAGTGCACTTTTAAGAGGCAACAGCACACCAGGCCGTGACTTATTATAAGCCCTCTTCCATGTACCTTTCTTGAGCCCATTCAATACAAAACAATTGCTTTTGCCTTTCTCTTTAGCTACACAACCTTTCTTGAGCCCATCCAACTGATGGATATTTTCTTTGCATTTCTCTTCAGCAACACAAGAAACAGTAGCCTTTGAAGTGGGCTTTGTAATTGTAGCACAACCTGAATTGAGAACGGGTGGGCCTTGTAAAGTAGCCGTTTTTTTATAGTGGGAGTTTTTATTTTTTCAAAATAAAAAAGAGAAGATTTGGGGGGGAAAAAAAACTTGAGACTAAGGTTAGGATAAAGGATTAAAAAAAAAAAAAAAAAAAAGTAAAAACGTGGGGTGAATGAATTATGGGAGAAATGTGAGAGTTGAGTTTGAAAAACTAACTGGAAGGGTGATTTTATTTTGTAGGGAATTAGAGATGAATTTTTACCGAAAAAGTGATCCTATTTTTTAAGGAATTAGAGATGATTTCCTAGATTCCTCTTCTCATCCTAATTCCTAACCCTAACCCTAAAGTAAACCCGCCCCCTTATTCCCAATTTTGCAACATCAATGTTCATCAGGAGGGTCAAGTTCAGGTTCAGGTTCAGGGTCTGGGTCAAGGCAACGGAGTTTTGAGATCGTTTTCTGTTGGTATCATTTGATGCACCAAGAATACATAGATTGGCATAGCTTTAAGATCCCTGACCCAAAGGCAGAGTTAAATGGGTATGATCAGCAGCGGAAGAAGAAGCAGCCGCTGTGGGCGCAGAAGCAGCAGTGGAAGCAGATGTTAGATGAAAGGAACGGGTTCCAATCGTTTTCGAGGATCAGGCTCCACTCTGTATAATATTGGATTTATATGATGTAGTTGTAGGTTTTAATGGATTTATATGATGTATGATAGAAACACTCCTTTGAACTTGCATCAAGACTAATTTTTCACTTATATTGCATGTTTGCTCAATGCTGTAAACCATGCTCTTTTGGTGTGGAAAAATACAGTCTCATTCATCAAAAAATACAGTCTCTCATTCACCAATCCTGTGGTATATATAGCATTCAATTATCCAATCCTTGATGTTACCCAAGTAAAAATGCAATAAAAATAAATTTATAGATGCCTTATTGGTCAAATTCTATGCTATCCAATGCTTTTGGGTCACAAGAGTGATTAAATATGAAATCGACACAACATTTTTAGTAATTGGTAGGACAACTCAACAATCCAAGTTAAACATCCATAGAAAATCAATTGTTCCTATCCATTTATATTTATCGAACCAAGAAAATCATTAGCACAGTAATGATCTTAAAATTAAATAATTAAAAAAAAAAAGGAGAGGGAAGAAAAAAGGAGAGCAATACTATCTAAGAGTTAAGAGCACAAATTCTCAAAAAGGAGTGACATCCACCATAACCTACTAAAAAAAAGTGTTAAAACCGATCCTACAAATTATCAAATATCAGATGACATTCACATAAAATTTATTGGTACTTCCATAATATTCAACAATTCGAGAAACTGTTATTACATCGCCTTTGCTCTTCCTTTATAGCCCTCATTTTGGCCTCCACATCTTCATAGTTGGGAAGCTTTGGATGGACATGACTCAAGCGAGCTGGGCTGTCTTTTAGCTCTTCATGATTTGAAGTATGAAATGAATGGTGATGATTTTTGACCACGCTATGAGTCTTCTTTCTCTCACTATTCCAAGAGAAAGGGCATGATTGAATGTCACTTTTGTTAGCTAAAGGAGTAGTAGTAGTGCTTGGATGAAATGTGTGTTCTTCAGCTATTTCACTCATCAATGTGACAATCTGATCAATAGGTACCACATATTTGTTTAGATTCTGCCTCATTTGGAAAGACACAAGATGTCCATGTCCTAATTGGACATTGACAGTCTCAAATTTACGACCATAGCGCCCTTTGAAATAATGACTGAACAAACGTAGCTCTGGCAATTCACCAAGCCTGGACGCAGCAAATATCAAATTTGCCAAAGCTTGGCGTACATCAATGGGCAAGCATCGTATGTCACTGCAAATATCAACTAGGACTTAGAGCAACATTTTATTATTGTTTATGAAACTATGAATACTCAATAATAAACTAATCAATGTCGATCACATGAAGGAAAACCTTTGAAATTTAATAAAGTTGAGTCCAAGTTATGTACCTCTGTTGGCAAATATGGGAGAAATTGGTGAGGATGCATTCACAGCAATCGTTAATTTCATCATATGCTGCCAATATTTTCTGATCCTTGAAGACTTTCTTGACCTAAATATAATTTTAAAAGGGGGGAAAAAAGCATTCATGAGCCCGAACCTCCAGAGAAAAAAGTCTTGACCTACGTACAAATATTTTAGAGTATACTCAAATGGTAATTTTGCCCCTGATTAGCTTTTGAAATTCATAATAGTTAATAAACTATAAATTGAAGGTCTAGAGGTGTGCACAGGTCAAGTTGAAGGATTCTTTCAACCCAATCTAACTTTGTAGGGTTGAAAATTTTCCAACTCATTATATGAGTAGAAACCAAACCATCCCAACCCACATTGGCCAGGTTGAGTGGGTGGATTATATTTATATGTTTAATGACTTATAAAAATTTGGATTTTCATAAAATAGTTAAGCTTTTAAAAAAAATTTAACATGTCTAGCTAAATTATATTCTAAAATTTTAAATAAAAAATTCTCAAAATATCAAAATAAGTCATACTAAAAATTAAAATAAGAACAATAATATAAACTAATATACATATTCTAGAACGAATGGGTTAGAAAAACTATTAGCCTAAACCCTAACCTAACCTGATGTTCAAAAAAAAAAAATCACAACCCAACCCAACCCAACTCATGAAAACCAACAAAGGTGTCAAGTTACTTTGGATTGGATCAGATCGGTCTCATAATTTTGGTAGGTTGAATGAACATCTCTTATAGATCTTGAGTTTGTGCAAGGACCATAATTTTAATAAAGAAATTAATTTTGAAAAGAATTTCAACCATATAATTCCAATAACAAAAACTTGGTGATTAATGTCACTATACATATATGAGAAGAAATCATACCCTAGATAAGGCATTTTCTTGCTGGCCAAGCTGTAGGAGCTGAGCAATATCAGCACGAGACTGTCGTATAATTGAATTCATCCTTTTCTTCAAAATAGCCAGACGAAGTTGAGCCTCCTCTATCGCACGCTTGCTACAACAAAAGCATAATTAGTGTGTTATTTTTAAGACAAGTAAGAGAAGGAAATGAATGGACAAAAAGATTATAAAAAAAAAAAATGTAATGCTATATAAAAAAAAGGCACAAATAGTAGGCCAAAAAATATTGATGGGGCTTATAAAATTAAAATTTGGGAAACCTTTGTGAACTCATTAAGGCTCTACTTTCTATATTGGATCCTCAATACAATGGGTACAAGGGTTACTACAACTAGTCTCTTCCCTACCCTTTTCATAAAAGTAGAAAGAATAAATATATATATATATATATATATATCTATAAGAGTAGCATATTCCATTCATGTATAAGATTGAATTTTTTTGTTTAATGGATAAAAGGTTATAAAATATTAAAATGCATGTTTAAGATTTTGAATCATAGTAGTGAAGTTTTATGAATAAAAAAACAAATAGGAAGATTAAGTAGAATTATTTACCACTTAGAGGCTTTTCTCCATCTTGACACTTCTGTCAATAGGACTAGAAGGGCTGCATAATACACTCGGAGCAGCATTGATTTCCCCATTTCTCTTCACTCACTCAAACAAAGGAATGAAGAAGATTTTTGGTCTCTCTTGGTTGAAGAAGAAGAATAAGAAGAAGGAAAGACCACCAATGAAATGGATTTTGGCTTTGGAATTGTGATTAAGAATGGATTCATGAGAATTATATTTATAATCTAATTCTCACATTTGTAATGCGGTAATGTGATAATGTCCATGGTAAAGTATCTTCACCATATCATTATTCCTATGTTTTGACAAATAATATGATCACGCAAATATTTTGAAAAAATATTTGTAATATTTGACCTAGTAAGGTCGATTCTTATATTGTGTGAAAAATTGGCATAAATCACCATGTGATCTTACAAGTTTATTGTAATTTGGATTCTAAAATATCAAGCAAAATGTTTGCTTAAGTTTTATTTTGAATTATAAAGCACAATGTTCAAGAAAATATTAGTTTATTATTTTCTGGGATTGTTTCCTCTCATGAAGAAAAGATTTTGATTTTAATCCCCTTTCCAAAAAAATTTTGGAAAAATGTTTAGGAAATATTAATCGTGAGTATACTGTACAGTGTATACAATACAGTAACAAATACATACAAGTCAATAAAATATTCGGAATATATATATATATATATATGTATATAAAGTCAACTTCTCTTTGTCGAAGAAGAAGAAACTGAAGAAGACCACTGACTTTGGAATTTTGATTTAGAATTGATTCAATAGAATTATACTTATAATCTTTTTGATACATGAATTATACTTATAATCTAATTCTAACATTGAAATGCAGTACAATGTGCACGGTGAAGTATCTTCGTTGTGTCATTCACCATACTGCCCAAAAAAAGACACACCATTTGTTTTCATGTAAATTGAGATTCCTAAGTTTTAACAAGGTGAAAAAAAAATATATATATATTTGCAATATTTGATCTACGTAAGGTCAAGTTCTTTATTGCGTGGAAAAGTGGCATAAAAATTACCTATTATAAAGATCATTGTGATTTGGATTCTAACGTATTAAGATCATATATATATATATATAGATATATTCTTTTGTCTGAGAAAAATTAAATAGGTATATAATTAAGGATTATGTAGGGTTTTGGGTCCTTATATTCTTTGGCAAGACAAAACAAAATCAAGGTCTATGAGCACTCTACCAACTCTTAGCTCATGTAATTTCCATTCTCATACAGGTTGAGTATAATTACTATATAAAATCTAGAGAAGAGTTAATTAGCAGTGGGACTCGATGATTAAGTTTTAAATTCTACTGCTAAAAAACATTCAAACTTCTCTTAAACATGCTAATTGAAAGACTTTAACTGTTCATTTAGTCTTGCTGATTGTACAATTGGATTTTTCATTCTATTAAATGTTTTTGGTAAGAGATGGAAGTTTTATTTTGTATTATAAAGCAAATTGTTCAAGTAAACATACTTTTATTCCTCTAAAAAATATATATATATATATATATATACACTTTTATGTATTTTCTCGGATTGTTTCATCTCGTGATAAAAAAAAAAAAGATTTGATTTTGATCCCTCTTTCCCAAAAGTGAAATATCACAAAAGAGTTTATGACAATCATGAGTATACTATATTTTATATATGTATATATATATCACATAATTTTATATCATATCAAACTATCAAATCAAAACCAATTATTTACGTGTTTTTTAACATCACCATTACATGAAAAGATAATTTAAAATATTTCGTTACATAACAAGATAACAAGGAGTCCATTAATTTAGGATGAATCAATAATTGAGTCTAATAGGACTAAATTTCAAAGATCAAATCAAGAAAAATTAAGAATAATCAAATTAATTTCTGAAAATTTTCACGACAATATACAATATCAAATCAAATTTCAAATTTAATAATTTAATAAAAAGTACCCATAAAATGTCAATATTTTGTTCACATATTGGCCCATATCAGCATTTATCGAAAATTGAGTGAAATGGACCTAAATGGGTGGAATAGACTAAAATGGGGTAGGAATTTAGGTTGAGATGGAATTTGGTTGATTCTTACCGATTGATTAATTAGCACATAATTTTTTCACCGGAATGGAATGGAATTGATAACTTTAATTTTATTCCATGTTCTCCACATGAAAATGACTAAACAATGTCATTAAATTACACGACTCTTAGTTAATTTATATCTTTTACTATATTCCAATTTAGTAGCATGCATGCATACTTATGTTACCTTAATATTATTTTGTAAGATATTATACAGAATCAACTAATAAGCATTTAATATATTTTGTGTATATATATTTCTCAATTATATTTTGTGTATATGTACAAAATCAACTAATAAGCATAATAAGATATCATGTTTTTATTAAATTTGAAATGTTAGCAGAAGATTTGACATACTATCGGTCTATCTTCTGAAGTTGATGACAGCCTTATGATCCATACAAGCGTGAACTTTTTATACAATCATTAATTTCTGTCACATATTTTAAGCCCTAAATGTTACATTTTTTGTAGCTGCTTCTACAAAATATGTATCTCATATGCTTGAATTACCCCTTCTAAGGTTCTCCTTTTGGTTTCTTGCAATTTCTTGAGACCATAATTCGTGCCAGCTTGAAACCTTTTCCTTGAATTCATAAAATCCGGTGCAGGTACCTTCGATTGCAAATGTGATGAGTATGATAAGTGACAGCCTCAGATTCCTGGCTTAGGATAATTCACGAATCCCCTTGAGTTTCAATTTCACCGCCAACTTGGCATCTTCGGTCTGCATTGCAATCAAGTACAAGTCACAATCACAATGCATACACAAACTGATCAGAGGTGAATTCGATGACAATAAAAAACAGAAGTCAATGAGGTAACATAAAAGCCTAGACGAATTTGGGCATGTTAATCCGAGGTAATACTCATGATCAATTGTTCATAAAATGCTCAAATGTAAACAAGTATATACTTAATGTTTAAGAATTAGTAGGGGGATAGTAATTGAAGAGTAACATAGAGCATATCGTACCTTGGTTCTCTTCTTGCATGGGTCAGATCTGCAGATTCTGATGATGCAATCTGGAAATGTTGATCAAATTGTTATATGATGAACAATTTCATGATTTTTTATTCAAATTAATAAAAGAGAATAAAATAAGATAGAATGGATAAGGAATAAAATTATGTCCTAATATTCTGCAGTAATTTCCAAACCCTTAGCAGAAAGAATAGAAATATGACCTTAGGAACTGTTTTTGGATTTGGAGCCTTGTGAATGGTGAACAAGGTAGATGATGCATATTTTGAATCTTTTCCAAGACCAGCATTACTTTTCTCGTCTCCCTGCACACATACAAAATACAAGCATGATCTGTGCATCCAACAGTGAAAATTCCTCTATATATATAACAAACAGAAGAGTGTTCATTATCAGAATGCACGCCTCTTCAAACTAAACATAACAAAAACATAGTTTCATAAATCAGTCATGTCTTAGGCATTAAGCTTATAGATTTACAATTAAACTTGAGTATTATTAAACAATGTGATAGAACCTCCTCAATCATAAAACTACATTTCATCATCCGCACCATAAATCTCTTCAAGTAACAAGCCTACAATTCTAGCAAGAACCAGCACAACTTTTCATTGTCATTGTATTGATGTCTTGGTAGGCCACATTTGTGATCCAGGTGATGGAGGTGTAACATACTGTCAGTAGTACCAAATCTCTAACTAAATCAGTAAAGATGGATAAGAAATTAACTTACCCATCTTCTCCAAATTCAATAGGTAGTAGCCTAGAAATGATTAGAGATGTCATGAACCTATAATAAATACTTTAAAATGATGCTTCATGAATTAATTTTGTAAATGAAATCCTTACAACCAAAGTTCTCTATGATTCTGAGATTCCTAGCGTATGCAAGATCTTTTGACCATTTCAATGTGTTCAGGCTAATGGAAGCTGAGATTAGGATAATTCTAAGTCTGATGGTCCAAGCTTCCTAGAGGAACCTAGTTAAAACGATCACATCTTTAAAATGCAGAAACCGACATACACAAATGTATGCATGCTTAACTAAATCATATCTGGCAGGAATTACCTTTTTCTGCAGTCCTTTGACATTACTCTTTCGCTCAGCTTCAACTCCATAATTTTGATTTACATTATTCTGAGCACGAAAGTTCATAGACCTTCTGTATTTCCAAACCATTAGAATATCACATGAAGCAAAGAAAAATCAGAAAAAAAAAAAATGGTGGTGACAGTATCTGAGGAAAACCAATGCAAATGGATAGAGCACATTACATTATTTTTGGTCTCTGGTTCTCAGATACTCTGCCATTGGCTCTAATTTGGCAGCCACTAGGCTCTAAAGGCTTTCTACCAACTCCATCAAAGCTCCTAAAAATGAACAAACAATCAGATTAGTGAGGGAGTGAGGGGAGGGAGAGGGGTTTGGGGGGAAAGGGGGTTGTTGAGAGAGAGAGAGAAGCATTCTAATTGGTGAAACCAGACCTCCTGTTATCCAGAGCTTTCTTTCTCAAACCACCAGTAACAGAAGCCTCCTTTGTAGTGCTCTGCATATATAGTTGCATGCAACCAGCAAGAAAAGCCATCAGCAGAGGAACTAAAATTCAATATGAATACAACCATGATAGTCTACCTGGGTGGATCGTTCATGGAGTGGCAACTTCGTTAGTAACTTGTCTACTGACCCTTTGGAAGTTGAAATTGCCTTCACCTGACTAACTATACTAATGGTTGAAGATGTCACTGAGCTAGCCCTCACCAATGAAGTGCGCAGAACAGTGGCATTGGGGCGTATTTCCGTATTTTGTCCATTTGAGTAAACATTGTTGGAACTAATGTCTTTTGCAATCTTAGGTGTACTTCTTTTGCTTGAAACAAGACCGTTATCTTTCTTGGCAGCAATTTTATCATTAATAGACACTTTTGGCTTCTCAGATAGCTTAACGGCACCTTTGGTAATTCTGTAGTCCAAATGTGTTCTGTTTTCAGCAGAAGCAACTGTCACCTGGTAGAACAACTTAAAACTGAGTAACAGAAAACCACCTATCTATTGCACATTAGCAAACTTTAGCAACTAACCACAAGTGCAATCAAAATATAAATGGGACCATAACTTGATACAGCAAGAGAGTTCCAATAAACAAGACCATGCATACAGTAGTATAACAGCTATTTAGTAATCAGGTCTAAACACACTAAGAATTTTGTTTTTGGCAGAGTTTCACCATGACTATGAGGCTGTCAAAATCTTCTTCTTACAGTATTTTAATATTGTTTCTTACTTTTCAATCTCCTATATAATTAATGGAACCGAAAAATAAGAGACCCTCATTTTATGGATCAGCAAACATGAGAACCACCTTGCAATTCATAAAAGAAAATTTTTTGGCCTCTAAAGTCAGTGTTAATAAGTTATGCCATCCTGAGCTCTATAGATTAATTCAGTAAACTATCCACTTGAAAGGATTATTAGTAAATAGTCCTCAAGCAAGGTGAGAATCTTTTCACAGATTTTTATATCATTGGCTAAGGGGAAATGAGACGCAAATTAGAAATCCAACATTTTACCTTAGCATTTAGACTGGATGATTGTTTCTTTTGCTTGTTGGCATCATGCTTGGCTCTGTCAGAGACAGAGTAGTCATGCTGGGCAGTTTCTGAGCTCTTACTGACTGATGAAGCGGAGGAAGCCTCTTTTACAAAATGTTGGAGTTCAATGTCAGATAAGGACACACTGGTTTCATCTGTCAGGCTAGTTTTGTCATTGTCATTACCACAGCAACCTAATTCTTCTTTGGTAGCATCTTTTAAACTATCCAGAATGCCTCTAGTTGCATCATTCTCTAAGACCTGTCTTTCACTGACATTGATAGGCTTCTTTTCCTCTTTCATGAAGTCAGCATTGCCAGCATTTTCCACTTGTGTGATGGTGCTCATTGCCACCAGGCAAGAATCAGGCTGTGTTGTCTGTTGCTGTTCTGCTTGTAATGCCTTCATAGCTCTAACTTTTTTGTAATATTCTTCAAAGTATGCCTTCTTTTGAGCAACAAATCCAGGGGCCTTAAACTTCTCCAGCTCCTCCTGACGTCTGTTGTGGGAGAACACTGACCGCTTTTCCCACGCAAGTGATTCGACAGCAAATCTTCCAAAAGATATTGAACCATGATCCAGAATGTCAGAGATGGAAACAACCCGCTTGCCCAAGTAAAATTTAGATATAATAACAAAGCCATACAGCAGAAATGTTAACATAGAACCCAGTAAAGTATAATAAAACCATCTTAGCACATTTAATTTCAAGATTTAGGACCATCCAGAATTCCCCACATGAGCCTTTGGACTCAAAAAGGCTAGAGAAAAAGAAAAGTGGGAAAAAGAAGAAGAATCAGTATATGTTTAAATGTCAACAAATATAATGCTCCAATTATTTTTATTTTCATTTTCTCCAGATATTTTGGAAACCAAGTAGACTCTTGAAGAGTAGAAATTTGCTATAGTTCTTACAAATTTTGCTTACCTATAAGTCTAAGCCCACAACCAATTTCACAACTGCTAAGGTGGCAGCCCATGATTGGTATGCAGTAAAAGTGATGTTATTGGGGCTCCTGTGTGAAAATGATATATTACAAATCACAATCTACCACCTCAACAAGAAAGTGAAATTTGTTATGCCTGCAGCATTGTTAAATTCTTACAGATTACATCTAAGTTACAAACTGACATGGCTGCTATATTGTCATGCCATGTGCATCACACAATCCTGCATTCCACAAATTAATTTGTACCACCACATAAAAGCCACTGCAGTTTGCAACAAAATTGTAATAAACTTTGTTTCACCCTTACCATTACTCTAAAGAATATTTAGATGTCCATGTAAACTACAATCAATCTATTTTCACAAAACATTTATCAAAACTCATTTCTCAAGCTTTAAAATTTCTCCAAAAACAGAATAGCCTCACATCAGAACGATATACTTGCTAATAACATTCCAAAATATTACATAACTTAACCAAGTCAACCAATTCTTCAAAAAAAATTTGTGAAAGTTTTGATTTTTGTTCTTCAAATATTAAAAAGGTAATAATTTCATCCTTCCTTCTATTTTTGTTAAAGCTATTCCAAGTCACATTTGCTTTTTAGGAAAAGGATTCTTTCCATTTGAAAAAAAAAAAATCTAGTTCATATTTCAATTATACATCACAAATCTAAAGGTGTACAACTTCATTTAAAATCAGAACCTTGAAATGGTCTCCATTTCTAGAAACAGAGAAGAGATCATGTTCTAGCCTTTTAATATACAATGTCAACACTTTGTCTATCACATAAAGAATTTCTTTATAGGTAATCATATGGGTATATTACACCAACCTTTCTTAAGGTTTCACAAAATGACACTCCCCCCCAAATAATGGACAAAATCACACTCCCATTGATGAGAAATTATCCGGTACACCATGTGTATTACACCTCCTTCTCACATGTGGGATCCACCATTTATGTGAGAGGAAGGTGCAGTACACCATGTTCATTGCTTCTCAGTCAAATTAAATTGCAGCTGTTTAACTTTAAAGTATGAAATCCAAATTTGACCAAGTTTTAAGCCTTTCCAAAACTACTTCAAATAGTACGAACAGCTTAATTGAATACTTCACCAATCATTCATATATTTATTTCACCATCACAAAAAGCAACTCTATCTTGGACCTTAATCACTTTACCTTTTATTTAATCAATAACTCACCAACAACCAAAAAAAGGAAAAAAAAGAAAAGAAAAAAAAAGACAGCTATTGAAATAGTAATTTTAGAGTGTACCTGAGATTGTTGGCCCTCTAATGGTACCTCAGTTTGTGACCATTCATTGCCACAATAGCTATGATGATAATGATGATCCATATCAGTTGCCATTTCCCAATTACTCTCTACACTCAAAATACTCTAACAAAACCCCCTGTCCAATAATAACCACCAAAAGAAAATTTAGACAAAAAAAAAAAAGGGACCAAAATATTTTCTAGATTGTACCTTACTACAATAAACTTCAACTGTTTCATGAATTTTACAAAGGAAAAAAAAATGCAAAGAGTACTCACTGTCACAGATAGAGATTCCAAGGTCTTTTAACAGTTGAAAAGTTAGTTACTTCAAACTCATTGTGTATTAAGGATGTGTTTGGCTGTTTATTTTGGGGTTTTGGTTTTGAAGGTTACAGTTACCAGATTGTGGTGTTTTGGTTTGTGAGAACTGAGAAGTGAGCAAAAAATGGAGAGACAAAGAAAGAGTGACCAACCAAACTTGTTCTTAAGGGAGTGAGGTGACGTGGCTATGGTGCGGTTACTCACAACCGCTTTTTTTTTTGCATCTGGGTCCTACTGCCGCCACGTTGCACAGTTGATTTTCTGTGAAAGATATGGGTCCACGATGAAGGGTCGGGTCCAGTGGTTGTTTGTAATATCTGGGATTTTAATGATGTAGTGACACGTGTGTGGTTACTATTAGTTGGTGGGTCCCGGCTGCAATATGAGTATATGGGTGTGGTTCTGCCGAATAAGAAAGTTTTGTTTATTTGGTTGCTTTTTTGTTTTTTTTTTTTTTCCTCTCTTTAGATGGAATCTTTATTTGTTTATTTATTTATGGTTTTTGTGTCCAATGGTGGGTGCGTACCCACGTGGATGGACTGTGTTAACAAGATGGGTCTTGCAGAAGGCTACATGTGGTGGAATCATTATGGTAGCCGCTTAGCAACAATATCACGAGCACATTCATTTTTTCTAATTAATTCTATAATCTTTTGATTTGTGTGATTGAAAGTGATCAATCAAAAGATGTGGATCCATGTAAATAAAAATTGAAAAAAAGTGTCACTACTCATAGTCATACACATCAACATATTATAAAATTAGACGTAGAAGTGTGTGTTTTCCTTAAATTAAAGGATTGTAAATTAACCAAATTGTTTATAAACAATTTGAGCTTAATTTGGATGAAAACTTGTTTTTGTTTGTTTGTTTTGTAAACAAGCTATACTCAAGCTTAAGATTAGACTTGACTATTAAATGATACAAATTCAAACATAATAATGTATTTGTAAACAAGCTTGTGAGTATAAGGTTCAATTTAACCATATGTAATTATATTTTTTATATGTACAATTTTCTAGATTTTCTAAAAAAATAGTTATATATTTCAAAATTAGATTGTATACATTTTGTAAATAGAATTATATATGATATCAAATTATTATTTCTAGTTTATTGATAATATAAACAATCTATTCATAATAAAAATTCATAGATATATGAAGGGGTAAAAAATTTAGTCATAGTTTTACAATATATGAAAATGAAATAAGTTAATCAAATAATCTGTAGACAAGCTTAAGCTTGTTCAACAAGAAAATGATTGGGGTGTAACAAAAACTCTAAGATCCCAAGCTCAATTCATCATACTATTAGTTCATGGGGTTTTCAAAGTGTCTCATAGTTAAAGAGTAGAATAACTTAATCAAAGGTTGGGACATTATTAGGTCCTAATCACATGCAGAGTTTTGCATCTTTCACAAGCTTTTCTGATAGATCATGGCTACACAAACTTCCAACCTTCTCTTCTTTTTCTTTTCTTTTAATTTTTTTTTCTTAATTTTCTTCCATTTAAACATGTGATTAATTCTTTTTGAAGTTATGGGTTTCGATATAATTTTTCTTTGTATTTTACAAAAAAGACACGATGCATTTTTTTATTATTTAATGTAAACAAATGAACTTGATAAATGCACAATTTGTTTAACTGAGTTTAGTGACTGAGATTTATATTTGACATGACGATTCCACCATGCGTTTTGTTAATAGCACAAGCCTTAAATTCCTTATTTTTATTTTTATATATTTCCATTCATTTTAACATAGGAAAAGTAAAATGAAGAATTTCTAAAATAGTTAAAATATTACATATATTTAGTGATCAAACGGGTATACGGAAAATAAAATATAACTTGGTCTATTAATTGTAGTGTTTATTTAGATTTAACTGCAGTCACATGACACCCATGGAGTATATATTGTTCGTGGATAGTATAATTAAGCTACACATTTCAATCACATGACACCCATGAAGTATTGTTCGTGGATAGATTATTAAAAGAGGGATTAAGCTCTCGCAGAGTTCCAAATGAATTTAGACATACTTTTTAGACATTAAAGTAGCAAACACTTTCTTCAATTTCTACTTTCTACTGTTTGAAAAATAAAAAGCAAAAGTAGCCTCAGAGGCCATAGGCTTTCGATCCCTGAATTACTATTTTTTTTTTTTAAGAAACTTCCCTGAATTACTATTGTAATTATTATATGAATGTATTAATATTTGGTACATGAGTTGACCAAGAAGTTCTATAACTTGTAATAATTTGCTTCCATTTATGTGGACTCTAAACTAACCACAAAATTAAATTAGTAATTTTCATCAAGATTAGATCCTGGTCTCCCTCATTAGAGGTTGGTTAGGGTTTTTGGATGACAGCTCTTGCTACACCTGATAAAATGTTCATAGTCTTATAAATAAAATATTTCAATTCACATTAGTGAATATTGGTGGAGGAAAGGTCCATGTTTACCCTTTTTGAGAACATAGTTTAATTAATACTCTTTTTGCGTAAGGAAAGGTGGTGACAAGACCAATGACTTTACATTTTCAACTCAAACCCATGTTAGGTAGGCCCAAGTAAAATTTGGGCGGCGTGTCTAAGTCCAAATGAAGTTGGAGTAACGAATTTTTTACTTAAAAAAAAAGAAAAGAGAAAAAGAGTATATTTCATAAAGGTCAACCCTACTTTTATTATTTTCAAAATTTAAGTAATTTTATTGAAACTTTCTACCGAAGAATTTGCTTCAATCTAGAAAAATTACCATTAAAAATCTCTTAACTCAAAGGTTTAAACTCTTTAAGTATTGACCCAATTATGTTATACTAATTCCTCAAGTTCTTTGTTTTTCCACTATGTGAAATTTTTAATTACTCGCATGCATACAAGCATACCCAACAAGTGAATAATATCATTTATTTATTTTTTTATCATTCTAAACTTTTTAATATGCAAAGTTGTGAACAATGCCAGGTTCAATCACATGACATTAAGGATTTGTTTAGATACCACTTATTACTGAAAACTGAAAATACTGTAGTAAAATAACTTTTGAATATGTGAATAGTATTGTAGAACCCAATTTTAAAGTTAATTTTGCTGAGATCTGTACTTGCGGATCCCGTGAACAGTACACGGGACCCACACAAAAAAACGTAGACATGCCGTGGGACGCTATCCAAACCCAACCTAAAATGACTTTTACAATGAAATCTTCACGGGATCCACATACAAAAAACGCAGACGTGCCGTGGGACGCTATCCAAACCCGGCCTAAAATGACTTTTACAATGAAATCTCATTAATCGTTTGTTCATAATACATAGAGGATGTGATTAATTTTTTGAATGTGATATCAAGAGCTTTGTAGTTCTTTTTTTTTTTTTTTTTTGAGAATCAGAGCTTTGTAGTTCTGCTCAATTGATTGATACATACATACATATATATATATATATATTTTTCTCAAAATATCTAAGATTTAAATACTTATTGTAACTATCAAATTAAAAAAAGATCGTTACTAGTTGGTGGCAAAATGAAAGTTAAATAATGGTTTACCAAAAAAAAAAAAAAAAGTTAAATAATAATAAAAAAAATCCCTCCAAATATCTTTTTTTTTTTTTTTTGTCAGAGATTGTCTTGTTGGAAAAAGGTTGGACTTGTTCCACTCCCTAATTTAAGTTGGAGACAATTAACTATTCACCTTTTTAGCTGCTTGGCAATTCTATACATTCTAGGAAGCTGCTTGCTTTGAGAACCACACCAATTCTCCTTTTTTTTTTTTTTTTTTTTTTTTTTTTTTTTTTAATCTTTTTGAGGAAGCACCAATTCTCCTTCAGTTCGAAAACATGCAGCCTTAAATTAATACTTTATACATGTTGTAATTAGACAACCAAATGGTTGACAGGCAGGAAAGCCAGACAATATGAAACCTGACTTGATCAGTCATTAGTGTTGAGTATTGGTTTTGGCGTTTGGAATTTTCACATTCATCAATGAAGAAATATAATTCCACTCTTCCTCTTTTTTCATTGGAGTTCCACTTTACAACCATAGTAATCTAATAAAGTACGCATAAATAAAATTCGAAAAAAAAAAACACGTGCTAAATAAACCCCATTTCAAAATTCAGTAGTGTTTTTCATTGTCTTTGACCACAATCATTCAACCACTGTGGTTAAGTAAATTGACTTCAAGATCATTATATTACTTGTTAATTGTAAATTTTTGGTACACCTAGAAATTGTTTTAGGTTTATTTATTTGATTATTTTAAAATTAAGGCAGTTGTGTAGATTGTTGTTACTGTTTGAACTTGGATACGCAGATGAGAGCCAATTATGCAAATAAAGTACTAGAACTCTTCCGTTAGAGCTGATTAATATTAAAACTTGCGACAAGAAGCTAAATATTGAAGTGAACAATATGTAATAGGCTTTATTAATTGGTATGAATAAACCACTTATTTTACATAAGTAAAACAAAATACATAACTGTTTTAACAGTTGCTACATACAAGTAGCATAGGACTGAAATGAAGAGAGAAAAAAAGCCCCCAGAAAAGATATGTAGTAATAATGTAATAGTACCATAAAACCCAATAAAAATAGACTACTATGTGAGAGGGCTAGAGCTAGTAAAAAAGCAAAACCCCAATTTGATGCTTAAATAAAGCTAGCCTCCATCCAAATTCTTAAAAGCTGCTCCTTTGATGCAAAACTTGACCCACATGTGTCTCTTCCTGACTCGACCACAATGATACTTTGTACCAGAAAAAACTTGCACATACTTGAACTTGAACCATCCTCCACTGAATGCCTCAAATGACCAAACTAAACTATAGAGGATTGAGCTAAAATGTATTGAAGTAAAACCTTTCTAAAAGGGGGGGAAAAAGTTAAGAGTTACTATAGTTAAAAGACTTCTTTTTGTCTTAGGTACAACTCAATGACATATATTGTTCAGTTCTCTAATAAAAAAGAACTTGTGTTCAAATCTCCCTCTCCCATTTGTTGTAAGAGAGAAATGGTGATGAATATGATTGCTTACGAGTCCCAAATGGACTCATATTGCAATTCTTCCCAGTCACTGAACTCAACGTTGTTGTCATACAATACCATATTCTCCTCAAACAAAAGAGCTCCTGTCAACTCCATCCACATCTTTGGTGAGTCCAAAGGTGACTCATTAATGGCTTGAATTTGGCTAGGTGAAAGTCCCACCCTGACCGGCATCACATTAGCCCCAGAGCTTCCCATCTCAGGCCTTCTAAACCGCAATGCCGCCTCTTGAGCAGCCATTTGCACATCCTCAGCTCTCGAGCTCTTTGGCCTCGGCAAGCTATCAACCAATTCAGGAAAATTAAGGCGTGCCCCACGTCCTCTAAGGTGCAATGCCGCCACATCATAGGCCGCGGCGGCCATTTCTGGCGCTTCATAGCTCCCCAACCATATCCTTGTTTTCTTCCCTGGCTCACGAATTTCAGACACCCATTTGCCCCATTTGCGCCTTCTTACACCCCTGTATGTTGGTGCAACAACATTAGGATTGGTTGGTTCTTCCATGTGTATGTGTTTGAGCTTTTGTGAGAGAACAATATTGTTGAGTGTTTATCAATGAGCTAGCTAGAGAGATACTGGTTTTGGTAGAGAAGAGTGTGAAGCAATCATGATATAAATATAGGAGATGGATGTGAAGTATCATTAGTGTGAATGAAATTTAAGAAACCCTTTTTTTTTTTTTTTTTTTTTTTTTTGAGATTGAAAGTGAGTTTCCGAGTAGCTACGTAAGTGGGAAGATGCTGTCAATGGGCGCAAGCGCACGTTTCCTTTGGTTTTGCATTATGGAGTCATACCATGCCACATGTCTATTCCTATTTTGTATTTATTTGGTTTTGTTTAATTTTTTTAAGCACATATAGGAAGTTTAGAAGAAGAAAAAAGAACTAAGTTTTCTCACAATTGATAACTTTAGTTAGAGAAATATATTATTATTTCTATCCTTTGAATATATTCTTTTTTTCACATTCCTTATTATATATATGGGTCTTACATCCATTCTCTCACATGTTGAATCTCACATATAATATAAAAAGAATGTGAAATAAACTAATATAGGTGTGAAAAATTCATAGTTTTTAGAGTATTCAATTCATGCTAAAGTGTTTTTTTTAATAAAAAGCATATTAAAGTGCATTATATACAAATTATTTTAATTAATAAATGGTAATGATTTCTTAATGCTAGAACCTCATATTGTCTACGAAAATTGATCCCAAATTACCTTAAAACAAACCAAAGAGTAATCAACAAACTAAAAAGAATATAAACTTATACAAATTATATATATTAATTCTATCTAACCACTTTATTTATTTATTTTTATGATGACTTTTAGGGAAAACTTTCACTAAACAATATAACCAAGTCCATTGATTAGATGGTTTTCTATTACATGACGCGTTACAGGTGTCTTTAAAATGGTCCTAAATAATGACGTGATCTTCTTCTTCAAATTGTTTTTTTTTTAATATATTTTATTTTGCCCACTCTCTCATTCTATGCATGTTTTCTACATGGCCTTGACAGCATATATACATATATATATATATATATATATATATATATCGGTGTATTGAAAACTTTAAGATACAGATTTATAAAATCATCGTACTTAATTGCTTTTAACAAAGTTTAATTAGTTTAAGAATAAAACGTGCGCCATGCAACAGTTGAACTAAGAGAAAGTTTCTAAGCCAAGGTTTTTTCTGCCTCAAAAATGTACTTTATTATTATTATTATTATTATTATTTTGTAATAAAATATTTGGACATATGTGTATGTAGAATTTAGGGTAAAATATCATTTTCGTCCCTAAACTATCACAAAAGTTTGTTTTTCGTCCCTAAACTTTCAAAAGTTCTATTTTCGTCCCTAAACTATCACAAAAGTTCGTTTTTCGTCCCTAAACTTTCAAACGTTCTATTTTCGTCCCTAAACTTTTCCAAACGTATTGATTTTCGTCCCTCCTACATCAGCACCCTGACAAGCCACGTCAGCACTCCGTCAGAACTTTTAAAAATTTAGGGACGAAAATAGAACTTTTGAAAGTTTAAGGACGAAAAACGAACATTTATAATAGTTTAGGGACGAAAATAGAACTTTTGAAAGTTTAGGGACGAAAAGTGAACTTTTGTGATAGTTTAGGGACGAAAATGATATTTTACCCTAGAATTTATTAATAATTATGGTACTTTGCTTTTAGAAAAGTTTAATCAGTTAACTTCATGGTCATAAAAACGTGTTATATCATGCACAAATTGAAAAATGTAAAGCTTGTACTCTTTTTTTATGTCCAACATCATAGTTTGGCCTTATTTTTTTTTTCTATGAAGAATGTAGAGTCCTCACGTCTGATCTCAGAAGAATAGACAAGAAATAGTTTAAAGGTTGATGCTTGTGACCCATATTGATCAAATTCATTCAAATATTTCAGGAAAATCACCGCCCAAATTGCTTAAAGAGGGGACATATGGTCAAAAGGAAAATGACCCCAAAAAATGTCACTTTCGCAAACAGAATGGGGGAGAGGGGATGTGGGGTAGTATAAGCCACTAAAATTTTATCTCATAATTTGTATTTGTAGCTTTCTAATTTATATGTTCCAGAAGGGGGGGGGGGGGGATTTTATAAAAAGTTTTAAATTTTATATCATACATTTTTTTAATTAGATTTTAGGTTTTTTATTTTGTTAATTGAAATCTTAAATTTGTGAAATCCTTTCAATTTAAGGTATTTATCCATCACCATTATTTATTTCCGTTATTTTAAACAATATTACAAAATCTTATCAACAATTTCTCAATTTTTTTCTTTAGTCCATTACAATTCAAAATAATATAGCTCAATAAATTTGTTTTTTTTGTTTTTTTTTACTTATTGAATAAGGGATCTAACTCATCTAATTAAGTTCAAATTTTAGTTACACAAAAGAAAAAATAATTAATATTTTACTTTGATGATAAATAATAATCTTAGTAGAAAGGCTGCTATAAGATTAATTAGATCTTAATATATATATTTTAAATTTGTGTCCTCAATTTCTAATTTATCAAACTTATAGTAATTAATTGGTTTATCATAAAAATAGTATTAAAAATGGACTAATAGTCTAATTACAAAAAACTATATCAATTTATTCAACAATTATAAAAACATATAGTGATGCAAGCATTTCTATTTCTAATTTCTATTTGCCATATTCTAGCGCAGTTTATAGTCTTTGACACTTTGACACATTCTTATTTTCCTAAGGTTGATCTATCTCCACGAAGTACGCATTTTCAATCTCGAACGACATCCTCTCACATCCAAAAAACACGTGCATACATCTATATACAAGGTTGTTTAGGACGGCAACCAATTTGACGCTTATGTTTACTTATATTTAACTAGTTGTCTTTCACTTTCATGTCACTTTTATATGAACTCGGAATTTTTTCCCCCCCTCAACTTAAACCGTATCAAATAGTTATGAAAGTGAGTGAAATTGGTTAGAGTATTGGTTTTAATGCTTGTATAATAGAAATCATAACACATTTTAGCAAACTAAGTTTAAAATTCACCTATATCAAGTTATGTGCAAAATTGGGTGAAAACATATGATTACTATACATAGACACTATTTATTTTACCTTTATTTTTTTATTTTTTAAATGTATTTTGAGAATAAAACGAAAGAGTAAATGAAAGTTATTATACGTAAAAAAAAAAATTAATAAAATATAATGTAAAATAAATAGTTTAGTAAGAAATTTTTAGTAACGTTTATATTTTTTAAAAACACATGTAAGTGAAAAAATATATAAAAATACGTGTAATATTGTTTAATCACTAAAAATTATTATTTAATTAACAATAACAAATGACTCAAAGTTTGTATAAAAAAAAATGGAATGTTATTATAAATTTTTAAACGTGCTGATAAGAACACTCCTGTCATCTTAGATTTTTTTTTTTTGGGGGTACATGCACTGTGAAGAAATCTTAGACTGCGTCGAGAGTCGATACACACACACTTTGCTCTAAACTGCACATTGCAGATAGGTCAAGCCCTCGTGGAAGCGAAACAGCTGGATCAAGCTAATGCTAATAATTGAGCTTCGGTGTTCCATCAAGGTCAAGTCATTTATCACCAACAACCTTGATAGAAGAAACAACTTAACTTTTTGGTTCGACTGCAGCACTAGCTGGCACCGCCTCCCCCTCTCACCTCACCGTACACCAGTACGCTTTGCGCGTTTCTGGTGACCGTAGCAAAAGAAAAATATCGTACCATGTACGGTCTTCCATATCTTTTTCTTTGTCAACATTTTGCTTCTTTTCCCATCTATATATATATATATATATATATTTTTTATTTTTTTCGATCCATGCACTTTCACAGTTCGCTAGTCAATGGTCAAAAACATGCTAAGCTTTAGCAGTTTAGCCCATCTTCTCTGTGGGGTTTCCTACTTTCCTGGGTATATATATATATATTAGTTTCGATCAATTTAATCAAAGTATACTTTTTTTTTGGGTAGGCTAAAGTATACTTTTAAGTATGTTCTTTGACGCAGCTGACGGAGAGTTTTATGTTCATTATTATTCATCAAGTTTTATGTAAAATGTGTCATGATTGGATTAAAAAAACAATAATCATAGAACATATGCCATAAATTTTCTCTAAATAGACAAAATGTCGTAAATTTTAACTTTTACGATATCTATAAAGATTAATAAAAAGAATTTCTCTCATGGACTATGATCTATGAAGGAGGAAAAAAATAGATCGAAGAACAATCAAAAAACATTTATGCAACATGAAAAATATTTACATGGTTCACCATTTGGACTATGTTAGTAAAGTTGTAGCAATTTTCACTATATCAGAGAGAATAGTACAAAAACTGCTTGTAGTCATAAAACTCTAATTATGTAGTGACAAAAAACAAGTTAAAACCCTATTTAAAACTGTAACGCATACACTTCCAAGTCAGTTCTGGTCTAAACCCTATCAAACATAAAATTAGGCTCCATACAATCTAGTCAATTTGAGACATATCAAATCCCATGATAAATGAAATTTTTATGAAAAATAAAACAGTCTTTGCAAATATTTTTCGATGAATATTTGCGCTTTAAAGTAGGCAAGATTTGAATCTGTTAGAATTTTACTTGATTTTCGATAATTTTATGAAAGATATTGTATTTTTTTAATAATATAGAACGGAAGGAATATTGGAATAATATTATAAAGCTAAAAATATAAAGTTTCAAGATTATTATACTAAAATAATATCAAGCGTGTTTGGGACCTTGGGTTGGTATATCCCACCATACCTACAACCCCATTTCCGGTGTCTTTAGGCCTATTGAAAACTTTAATATGTATTTCCTGAATAGGGCTACAACCCATAACTTTTCCCAATGGGCCTTTATTTTTTATGTTCTCTACTTTGGGTCTAATATGGGCCTTTCCCATGATTTTTTACTTTTTCGAAATGGTTAAAAAAATAATGCAGTTTAACTTACAGCTTGAACCCATGCACCTGGTAAGTGGAGAGGTACCATTCCACCTAATACTGTTATAATGTTTTTAAAATTCTATCCATATATCTTAAAATGAATTAGATGAATTTCCAATATATATATACATATATATCATCACCTTTGGCTAGATTATTTCACTTTCTGTTTATGAGATATCTTGAAAACCTCGTGAATTGATAGTGTGGGAGATTGAGCCTTAAACCTTCAAGTTACGTTATATTCTAAACCAATGAGCCCACTACTTGAGTATCTCCATAAGAGTCAATCAACTAAAATCTATAATATTGAAATCAAACAAAAGTCATATTAATTATCTACATATATTTCTAATATGAGAAAATCTATAAAGACAACAAAAATATCATAACACATATAACAAGTGTTATAATATTAGTTCACTTATGCTTCACAAGTGTTAAATTAATAACATTATGTATTTTTTTTTTTTTTTTTTTAAGAATCACAATCATATGATTTTTAAACAGGTGGGTTTCCGAGTGGAAAATAAATGTATCAATTTGTTGCTTATATGAATTGACTCAACCCTCCTCAAATCTATGGCTTTTGGAACTAATATAAAAAGTACAATAATTATGTCGACGACTAATCAAAGGAAACTCATAAACAAAAGGAATTACATGTAAAAAAAAAAGCCCTCAGAGATTGCCTCGTTAATGCATGCCACAGATATTAAGCCACAAACTTAATTGAAGTTCAAAACAACTTATACAAAACCTCAACTTTAGGCTAATCTTTGGACTTAGCATGGGGCTCAAGAACTTTCAACAACTAGAGCAAGGCAGTGCAAATAGAATGCAAGCAGTGGCAAGGGACAACACATATTTAAAAATAGCTAATTTCTAAGGACCATGTTGTCATAGCAGCTATACGATGCTAGTACAAAGTTATTATTATAATGCAGCTCAAATTAGTCAAAAACTCATCAAAGAAAACTCATAAACAAAAGGAATTACATATAAGCAAAAACACTTTGACTAAAACCTTCATATATTTTATTAAATTGCCCTGGATGTTATATTTTTATGTATTTTTTTTCAGATTATCCATATACATTAAATGGTTCCTGGTCATTCTGCGCAAATGAGGTTGCTCTAATGGTTTTACTAAATGGTGTGAAGCCTAGCATAGGCATTAGATAGCAACAACCATAATTCAATCTACAAACACACTGCTTATCATTGAAATTTTTGGCTGTCTATTGCGGCTAATTCTTGTGATCGAATTTTAATTGCTCACTAAGTAAATAAGGTATATGGTTGGAGCAGGAATTAATTCTCAGAACTCAGAAAGGCTAAATATAACTGTTCCTATCTCAATAATTCTCACAATTTACCTCATAAATGCCACATTATAATAATCTTTTTGAGGCATCTTATCAAAAACATATAATGTGATTAATGAATTACCAACAAATAAATCCAACTCCTTTCATAGACTAAGCTACTCAAACTCTTTATCAATACCCAACTCTGAAATTGAAGCCCAATCTACATTTAAATTAGTTTTGTAAGCTACTACGTACAAACCAGCAAACACGTACAGTCAGATTAACAACTTTGGTTCTTAAGAACCCTTACAATAACACAACCAAGAAAAAAAAAAAGAAAAAAGAAGAAAAGGCTACACCACAACAGAATTACAAATAATCAACTCATTATCTGATGATGCCGAAAATATCAATAGTGAGTTGCACAATACTCGTACCCTCGAAACGACACCTGCACAAGGAAAAGAGAAGACCTAACAGAGAGCACCGGTGTGGTGCCGGCCATATACCCTCCGAAGGTCAAGTTAGAACTTCTTTCAATTCTAGAGTGCTAGAGAGGGGTTAATTATGCGTACCTCGATTTGTGAGGGTATTGGGGCTTTTATAATAGTTGAGGATTGACCTTTTTTCCTTGGAGTAGAAGTATTTTCCTTATAAGAATCCTCAAGAGCGTGGATCGCGGAATCCTTTCCTTATAGGACTCTAACATTGAGCGTAGGACGCAAGTAATTTCCTTAAATACCACGCATGGTGGCTGAGTCAAAGTTTTACCCCTAACCGTTGGCATCGGGGTCGTCAGCTTTCCTTATCCCCGTCAGCCATGTCGTTGTCAGTTCTTTGCCTCGCTGCTCAAGGGTTCCGAATCCCCATCCGTCAGCCTTGGATTCCTCTGCTTTTCCAGTTGTCCGAGGCTGTCAGCTTAAACCGTAGGATAAAAAGCTGACGGGTTAATCATAATTTATCTTTACGTATCAGTTGCCCCTTACTCCATATCTCCGTTAGTTCAAGCTGACGGGCTATGGAGTTATTTTTTGTTGCTGACCTTCATTTTACCTAGGAGAGAGAAAATAATACAGTTGGAATTAAATGCTTTGGACACGTGGCGAGTTTCGGTTGGCTCCGCTTCTGGACGAGGGCGTCGCTTCGTCTTCCGTGCGTTTCCCTTATATATATATGTGGCCCACCTCTCCCCATTTCTTCCTATTCGCTTTTACTGATTCTTGGAGAGCAAATCCGTCGCCATACTCCGTCAGTACTGCCATCATTTCCATCGTCACTTCCTCAACCGTCACTTTTTTAAAAAACTTGTAAGTTTCTTTTCCTTCCTTGCACACTTTATTTCAATTAATTTCTTTAAAGTGAGGTCGTCATCCTAGGTGCTTAGTTTACACCCGTCACTTCTAGGTAGTTAGATGTCTAGTGGCGCGTCGAGTGACCGGTCGTCGGTCTGCGAAGGAGCGGGCTACGACGAGGTATTTGGTTCAGGTAGTGAGTCTGGGAGTTTTTCCTGGTCGTCAGAGAGGGAGACGTCATCCAATACTCCCGTCGAGGAGGTAGGAGGTCAGGGAAACGACGGCCAGGAAGAAGAAGTAGGTGAGGAGAGTGAAGTTGGAGTAGAAGAGAGAAATAGTGACGGGGATGAGGGTGACGAGGAGTCTTGTGAGGGGACTTCTGGAAGTCCTGGAGGTAGTCGTCCCTTCATCCTTCCCAAGGAGTGGGCTGTGAATAAATTCCTCCTAAAGATGAAACTTAAAATTTTTAAGGAGTTACGTACCCGTTTCCAAATCCCCGACAATATTCCTATCCGTCTGCCTAGGGATGGTGAAAAATGTTATACAGGAAGAACTGCAGATGTTGGCATGTATGATGCCATGTTTGCCGCGGGTTTGAGACTGCCTCTGATGGCTTTACACCGTCAGTTGGCTGATTTCCTCGATTTATCCGTCAGTCAGATTGCTCCAAACTCGTGGAGAATCTTTATTGGTGCTGAGATACTATGGGGTCGTCTAAGTGGAGGCCACCGTCAGCTTTCCTTGGATGAATTTTTTTATTGCTACAGACCCCGGCACCTTTCTTCTTCAAAGGGGATGTACCATTTTGCCGTCAGGGAGAAGGAGTTGAGGCTGGTGTCTGAGATGCCAGATTCCAATAGGGCCTGGAAGAGTAGGTTCTTTTTTGTCGAGGGGACGGACTGGGTGTGCCGTCAAGAAGAGTGGGAGACGATACCTCTTAGTTGTTTCGACAATACTTGGGCGTTTGCTAGGGAGTTAGGTTTTAACCGTCAGCTTTGTCCTCGTCAGTTTTTCTGCGTATCGCAATTTATTTATTTTTTGAAAAGGTTTTAACGTCGCCAATTTGTTCTTTTTCAGCCTTCACTCGCCCACTGATAACCGACGAGCAGGAAGATTTTATCCGTCGCGTTTTGGAGATACCCATAGAAGAGCGATCGTGTCGGGACTTAATTACCCTCGACACTCTCCACGCGTATTGCGGAGGTCCCGAACCGACGCTTGAAGCTCGCAGACTGGAAGAATTTTCCCGTCACCGTGAGTTCCTTGATCTCCTTATTTGGTTATTTTTGTACTTTTAGTCGTCAGTTTTCCTTATATGTTTTTTTCTGCAGAGATGGACGCAGCTAAGCAATGGATCAGGGCTGTCACTGCCCGCCAAAAGGAGGAAAAGAAGGCGAAAGGGGAGGTGACGTCTACGTCTGCCCCCCAGACCATCACTAAGGGTTCTCTAAAAAGGAAACCTGACGGGGAAGTCAGTCGACCCTTGAAGAAGACAGCCGTCACTCCCGAGCTCCCCGAGAAGCCGACCCCCAAGTCAGGCCATGGAGCAGGGAAGGGTGTCATGACTTCTTCCGGTCCCATCCTGAAGGGGCCCCGTAGCCTGTTGACGCACAAGGATTTTGCCGTTGAAACAATTGAAGCCCTTATAAGACCGACGAATATAGATCCCTGTGCTCAGCTGGGGACGGAAGAACTGGGGTCGCCTGCTTTGTTTGATCTCTCAAAAGGTAAGTTATCTGCCTTCAACTGATCCTTGCTTAATCTTTCTTGTTTAATAACTGACGGTTGTATTCTTTTCTAGGCCTTGGTTCGCGTAAAGGCGCTTCAAGACCGGTGCGTGGCCAAGAAGGGGGTCGTCACTCGTGTTAGCAAACATAATGCTAACATGCGAGACCAGCAGGCTCAGTATAAGGAGGCGGTGCGTGTACTTAACGTCGAGCTGAAAGAGGTAAGGGAGAAGTTGGAAGAGGCGAGCCGTCAGAAGGGCGAGCTAGAGAGAGAGCTGACGACTCTTCGTGGTCAGTTGGAGATGGCAGGGACTGACGCCGTTGAGAAATTCAAAGCGTCAGACTCTTTCATCGATTCTTGTGGTGGCTACTATGGCACAGGATTCGATGACTGTCTCAAACAAGTTGCGTCAGCTTTCCCTGAGCTGGACCTATCTGGAATTACCCTGGACGACGCTCAGCCGATGACGCCTGCTACCGACGCCATTACTGCTGGTGGTGACAACCAGGAGGATTCTCCACATGCATATATTGGAGTTGTTTTAGCCCAACCTACCGCGAATCCTCTCGTCCACCCTTCACCTGAGATCCTTGTAGTGGAAGACCCTTCAGCTCCCCAGAAGTAAAGAGGCTCCAAGTGACGTTCCTTGTATTTTTTCTTTTTGTAGTTGTATTTTGCTTTGGATAATATTTTTTAAGTGCCCCCTTTGTTTTTGGGGTTTCAATTTGAACACAGATTGACTTCCGTCGCTTTTTATGTATGTTATTCGCTCGAGTTTTGCTTTACAAATTTACTTTCTTTGCTGCTGACTGAGACCGTCAACCTTTAAATTACGGTTTTAATAAGGCCGTCGCTCTCCTGCTTGAAAAACTTTTTTGTTTATTCCTTTATTTTTAATGTTGGGCTCGCTTAGTTTTTGGTCATGATCAATAGAACGCAGTTGTGATGCCTGTTTAATATAGTCGTCAGTTTTATTCAAACCGTCAGCTTTTGAGCTTTAGTTTCTTTGGCTCTTACTGGACCGTCAGCTTATTTTTGCTCATTATGTGTATGGCAAATTGTCGGTCTTTATTGTAACCGTCAGCTTAATTGCTGAATTTAACCGCTTTTTCAGTCTTTTATTTTGATTGTCAGCTTGAGAGCTGAGTTGATTGTGGACTTTACCATTTTTCAGTCTTTTAAACCATCAGCTTGAGAGCTGAGATGATTGTGGACTTCACCACTTTTTCAGTCTTTCGGTTAGACCGTCAGCTTGAGAGCTGAGTTGATTGGACTTGACCACTTTTTCAATCTTTTAGACTGTCAGATTGAGAGCTGAGTTGATTGGACTTGACCACTTTTTCAGTCTTTTAAATCGTCAGCTTGAGAGCTGACATGATTGTGGACTTAAACCACTTTTAGTCTTTTAGACCGTCAGCTTGAGAGCCGAGTTTGTGGATTTAACTAGTCTTTTTAGACCGTCAGCTTGAGAGCTGAGTTGTTTGTGGACAACCACTTTTAGCCTTTTAGACTGTCAGCTTGAGAGCTGACATGATTGTGGACTTAAACCACTTTTAGTCTTTTAGACCGTCAGCATGAGAGCTGAGTTTGTGGATTTAACTAGTCTTTTTAGACCGTCAGCTTGAGAGCTGAGTTGTTTGTGGACAACCACTTTTAGTCTTTTAGACCGTCAGCTTGAGAGCTGAGTTGTTTGTGGATTTAACCACTTTTACAGTCTTTTAGACCGTCAGCCTCAGAGCTGAGTTGTTTGTGGATTTAACCACTTTTACAGTCTTTTAGACCGTCAGCCTGAGAGTTGAGATGATTGTGGACTTAACCACTTTTTTAGGTTTTAAGGCCGTTCACGTTTTGTTAATTTGAACTTGTAAGTAGATACTTCAGTAATTCTGAATAAAGTCTCATTGTCATGTATCAATATAAAAAGTAGTTCGAAAACAAAATCTGCCCATTTTGGGCTTATTGTGGCAAAAACATAAGGAGAAGAAACTGCCCATTGGGCTTATTGTAGCAAATACTTAAGTAGGAAAAAAAAAGACTGCCCTTTGAGCTTATTGTAGTAAATACTTAAAAAGGTGATCGATAAGTCTGAGTGCACCCAAAAAAGGGTGGTGTTGTTTTTCGTGTCGCCGCCCCTACTGGTAGTACTTCCGCAAGTGTTCAGCATTCCATGGATGTGGTAACTTCCTTCCGTCCAGTGCCTCTAGATGATAGGTGCCCTTCCTTTGCCATGCCGTAACTCGGTAGGGTCCTCCCCAATTTGGGCCGAGCTTTCCTTGGGTGGGGTCCCTTGCTGCGCCCATAACCTTCCTCAGGACGAGGTCTCCAACCTAGAAGTCTCTGTGTCTGACCCGGGAGTTGTAATGCTTGGCCATGCAGTCCTGGTACCGTGCAAGCCTTTGTTCTGCTGCCATCCTGACTTCGTCCACCAGATCAAGTTGCAGATGTATGGCCTCGTCATTCCTCTTTTCGTCATGGTTGTGCACCCTGTAGCTTGTAAGGCCGACTTCGGCTGGGATGACTGCTTCGTTCCCGTATGTTAGTCGGAATGGTGTCTCTCCTGTTGGTGTCCTTGCTGTTATCCTGTAGGCCCATAGTATGCTCGGCAACTCTTCAGCCCATATGCCCTTTGCCCCCTCGAGCCGGGTCTTAATAATTTTTAGCAAGGATCGGTTTGTGACTTTGACCTGTCCATTGGCTTGGGGGTGGGCGGGGGAGGAGTAGTGGTTCCGTACCCCCAACTGCGAGTAGAAGTCCCTGAAGGAGTCGTTGTCGAATTGCTTCCCGTTGTCCGAGACTAAGACTCTAGGAATGCCAAACCTGCATATGATGCATCGCCAAACGAAGCTCCGTACATTTTTCTCTGTAATGGTGGCCAAGGCTTCAACTTCCACCCACTTCGTAAAGTAGTCAATGTCGACAATTAGAAACTTCAGCTGTCGTATTGCCGTAGGGAGCGACCCCATGATGTCCAACCCTCACTGAGCGAACGGCCATGGTGCCGTCATCGGGGTGAGTTCTTCGGGTGGTTGTCTGATGACATTGCTGAACCTTTGGCATTTGTCGCAAGCCTTCACATAAGCCTCGGCATCCTTCTGCATTGTTGGCCAAAAGTACCCGGTTCGTACTAGCTTGTGTACTAGTGATCTTGATCCTGAGTGGTTTCCGCAGATTCCCTCGTGCACTTCTCTCATGACGTAATCTGCTTCTTCAGGACCTAGGCATCATAGGTAGGGGCGGGAGAAACCTCTTTTATACAAGACATCTCTTATCAGAACGAACCTTGCTACTTGGACCTTCAGTTTTCTTGCAGCTTCCTTCTCATTCGGCAATATGCCGTTCTTCAAGAAAGAGGTTAATGGCGTGGTCCAATTGCTTTGGGAACCGAGCTCCTGTATGTCGACATAATTTATGAGTGGAGAAAGCTGTGTGAAGGAGAGTATATTACTAATGGTGGCCATGTGTTTGGCTGAGGCGGCTTTGGCTAGGCGGTCGGCTTGTTTGTTTTCTCCCCGGGGGATTTGCATAATTTTGACCTTCAGCTCGTTTATCCTCCTTCTTGCTTGGTCCAGATACTTCTTCATTCTTTCGCCTTTACATTCATACTCCCCACTTATCTGGTTGACTATGACTTGGGAGTCACAGTAAACGATCACTTTTGCGGCTCCTGCTGCTTTTACGAGGTCAAGCCCTGTTATCAGAGCTTCATACTCTGCCTCGTTATTGGTGGTAGGGAATTCAAGGCGGACCATACACTCTACCGTGTCTCCTTCGGGTGATTGTAGTACGACGCCGGCTCCGCCGGCCTGCCTGTTGGAGGATCCATCTACATGTATACTCCATTGCGGGGATTCTTCTGCCCCCCTGTCCTCACCATTCGTGAATTCTGCTATGAAATCTGCAACGACCTGTCCCTTAACGGCGGTCCGCGAGCGATACTGGATGTCAAACTCTCTTAATTCTATAGCCCAAATTGCCAAGCGTCCAGTAGCTTCTGGATTGCTCATTGCCCGTCGCAAAGGCTTATCAGTTAGGACAATCATCGTGTGGGCCTGAAAATACAGCTTCAGCTTGCGTGCTGCCATAACCAGCGCGAAGGCAAGCTTTTCCATGGGTAGATATCTTTCTTCGGCTCCGCGTAATGCCCGGCTAGTGTAATACACAGGTTTCTATACTTTCTCTTCTTCTTTGATCAAGGCGGCACTGATGGCGGCTGGGGAGACGGCGAGATAGAGAAAGAGTTCTTCTCTTGGTTGCGAGGGACTCAGTAGTGATGGGGAAGAGAGGTAAGCTTTCAACTCCTCAAACGCTTGTTGGCACTCAGTGGTCCACTCAAAAGACCTTTTTAGTGTGCGAAAGAAGGGTAAGCATTTGTCCGTTGCCCTGGAAACGAACCTGTTTAGCGCTGCTATCTTGCCGTTGAGGCTTTGTACTTCCTTCACATTCTTTGGTGGTGCCATCTCCATTATAGCCCGGATCTTGTCTGGATTGGCCTCGATGCCCCTCTGGGAAACCATGAATCCTAAGAATTTTCCTACCGTCACCCCAAAGGCACACTTCCCTGGATTAAGCTTCATGTTGTAAGAGCGGAGAGTGTTGAACGTTTCCCTGAGGTCTTCTAAATGATCTTCTTCCCTTCGACTTTTAACCAGCATATCATCTACGTACACCTGGACATTTCTCCCGATCTGCCATGCGAACATCTTGTTCATAAGCCTTTGATATGTTGCGCCCGCATTCTTTAGACCAAACGGCATTACCTTGTAGTAGAAGAGGCCTTGGCTGGTTACGAAGGAAGTTTTTTCTTGATCATCGTTGTGCATCTTGATTTGGTTGTAGCTAGAGAAAGCGTCCATGAAGCTTAGCAGCTGGTGTTGAGCCGTAGAGTCTACTAGAGTGTTGACTCTCGGGAGAGGGTAGCTGTCTTTAGGGCATGCCTTGTTTAGATCGGTGAAGTCTACACATATCCTCCACTTCCCGGAAGCTTTCTTGACCATCACTACGTTTGCTAGCCAATCGGGGTAGTAGACTTCTCTAATGAAATTTGCCTCTCGTAGCTTGCGGACTTCTTCAGCTATGGCTTGATCCCGTTCTGGGGTAAAGACCCGCTTCTTTTGCCGGATGGGCGGAAAGGGTGGTGATACATTCAGCTTATGCACCATGACTGAAGGGTCTATTCCTGGCATGTCCTCGTGACTCCAGGCGAATACGTCCTGATTCTCTTTGAGGAATGCTGTAAGTGTTTGCCGGATTGCAGGACTTGCGAGGGTTCCAATCCTCGTTGTCTGGTCAGGTCTGGAGTCATCCAGGGGTATTTCTTCAAGCTTCTCGACTGGCTCCGTCGTGCTTCGGTGTTCTTCTATGCTCATGGTTTGGAGGTGATCATCCATTTCCATCATGGCCACGTAGCATTCACGTGTGGCAATCTGGTTTCCACGTAGTTTTCCGACTCCGTACTCAGTTGGGAACTTGATCATTAAATGATAAGTCGAAGTTGCCGCCTTCTATGAGTTGAGGGTGGGTCGCCCTAAGATACCATTATAGGCAGATGAATGGTCGACCATGAGGAACGTTACATCCTTCGTGATTTGCTGGGGATAGTCGCCTGCCGTTACAGCCAACGTGACCGCGCCCAGCGGAAACACCTTTGTACCTCTAAAACCGACAAGTGGGGCATTCATTGGAACCAGTTGTTCCCTGCTGATTTTCATCTGCTGGCATGCCGAGTAGTACAAGATGTCTGCCGAGCTGCCATTGTCGACCAACACCCGATCCAAGTTGCAGTCCCCAACTTGTAGGCTGACAACAAGCGCGTCGTCGTGCGGGTGGTGAAGATGTCGCGCATCTTCTTCCGAGAACTCGATAATGGGGCTTTCCCTTCGAGCTACCTTTTGCACTGGACCCGTCAGTTGGACGTTTTGGACCATCCGGAGGTACGTCTTTCGAGCCTTTTTGGACGGCCCGGTAGCCATTCCTCCTACAATCATTCGTATGTCACCGACGGGAGGTCTTGGACGGTCATTATCTCGTCGGGGGGAGGGGGGTGCTCTAGAGGTGCTGGATCCGCTCTTTCCTTGCTTACGAACTTCTGCAATTTCCCTTGTCTTATAAGGGTCTCGATTTGTTGCTTCAAGTCGTAACAGTCGGCTGTGTCATGGCCGTGATCTCGGTGAAAGCGGCAGTACTTGTCTCTAGAACGCTTGCTAGGATCTCCCTTCAGCTTTCCAGGGAAGGTCAGAGCCCCTTCGTCCTTAATTTGCATTAGGACTTGATCTATTAGGGCGGTCAGCGGGGTGAAGCTTGTGAATCTTCCTCCCGGAGGTTTAGAACGCCTTTCGTCTCTTCGATCTCCTGTTCTGGGCCTCTTCCTCCCTTGGTCTGATCGTGCATCTTCCTGCTTCTCCCTTTTTCTCGGCTTCTCTTCCCGGGCTTGCAGCGCGTCCTCAGCATTCATATACTTAGTAGCCCTGTAGAGTACTTCCAACATGGTCTTCGGGTCATTTTTGTATAGGGAGAACAAAAACTTGCCCTTTCGCAACCCATTTGTGAAGGCTGCTACAAGTATTTTGTCGTCGGCTTCGTCAACCGATAGCGCTTCCTTATTAAAGCGAGTTATGTAGGATCTTAACGTCTCATCCTCTCTTTGCTTGATACTTATCAAACATTCCGTGGACTTCTTATACCTGTGTCCCCCAATGAAGTGTGTAGTGAACTGAGCGCTTAGCTCCTTGAAGGTGCTGATAGAGTTGGGCGTTAGTCGGCTGAACCATACCCTTGCGGGGCCTTTGAGTGTTGTGGGGAAAGCCCTGCACATAATCTCGTCTGCTACCCCCTGAAGATGCATCAGGGTCTTGAAAGTTTCCAGATGATTCAGAGGATCCTTCACTCCGTCATAGCTATCTATATTCGGCATGCGAAACTTGTGGGGTAGGGGGAAGGAGTTCACGGCCATAGTGAAGGGCGAGTCGGTGCGGTTGACTAGGTCGTCAAGATTACTGGAGACTCGCCCCTTGAGGGCGTTCATCATAACCTCCATCTGTTCTCTCATTGCCTACATCTCTGCGATAATGTGTGGTGGAGTCGCATCCGTGAGGGATGGCATGCTCACATGCTGCCTCTCAGGCTTGCTTGGGGCGTGGCTGCCTTCAGGTTTCTCCTGATTCTTCTTTGGAGCGCTGGTCCCTTCTTGATCTTCTTGTTGGTCATTCAGTGCTGCATTCTTCTGGCGCAGCTGTTCTTCCAAGTCGAGGTTTTGTTTGGTGAGACGCTCCACGGCGGCACCGAGAGTCCGAACTTGTCTCTCGAGGGCAGTCGTGGGTGGTTCCTCTCCTTGAACGTCATTAGTAGTTGCCATTGAGCGAGTGAGTACCATGCAACCCTTTAGTCCGGGAAACGATAATATGGCTTAATTACTTCGATTCCCACAGACGGCGCCATCTGATGATGTCGAAAATATCAACAGTGAGTTGCACAATGCTCGTACCCTTGAAACGACACCTGCACAAGGAAAAGAGAAGACCTAACAGAGAGCACCGATGTGGTACCGGCCAAATACCCTCCGAAGGTCAAGTTAGGACTTCTTTCAACTCTAGAGTGCTAGAGAGGGGTTAATTATGCGTATCTCGATTTGTGAGGGTATTGGGGCTTTTATAGTAGTTGAGGATTGACCTTTTTTCCTTGGAGTAGAAGTCTTTTCCTTATAAGAATCCTCAAGAGCGTGGATCGCGGAATCCTTTCCTTATAGGACTCTAACATTGAGCGTAGGATGCAAGTAATTTCCTTAAATACCACGTGTGGTGGCTGAGTCAAAGTTTTACCCCTAACCGTCGGCATCGGGGTTGTCAGCTTTCCTTATCCCCGTCAGCCATGTCGTCGTCAGTTCTTTGCCGCGCTGCTCAAGGGTTCCGAATCCCCATCCGTCAGCCTTGGATTCCTCTGCTTTTCCAGTTGTCTGAGGCCGTCAGCTTAGACCGTAGGATAAAAAGCTGACGGGTTAATCATGATTTATCTTTACGTATCATCATCAATCTTTTTGTCTTGTCTTTCTCAAGTGAAAGTATTATCAACACAAACTAAGTGAATTGTTTATTCAAGGGCAATGATTTGCTACAAACTAAGTTGCAGCAACTCCTGCAAATATACACGTGTCAAATGGTCATTTTTCGCAAGAATTGCTGCTACTTAGTTTGTAGCAAATCGTTGCCCTTTATTCAATAACATCCAAATTGTCAGTAGCACAAAAACAATTAAAATTATCAGCAAATTGTGGTTTGTTTTTACTCTAGCCATGAATTATGACACAAAAAATACTTGAAAAAAAAAAAAAAAAAAACTATTTGTAATACAAGGTTTCTAAGCCTATCCAAGTTTGGAGTCCGAATACCAACGTCGGTGACCATGAAATACTATAAAAACCATAATGTTGCAGTATTTGGGCCTACACCTAGGGCTTGGTTGGGTTGGGCTGAAATTGATAGCCTAATTTTTTGACATACTACCAACTAATATGCAAATCAGTGAATTTTTAGGGCCTCTTAGACTGGGCTGGGATGTTAATGGTATATAATACCACTCTAATTTTGTTGTGTGCTTCAGATACCCACAGAAAACGGTCTCAAAACTCCTTTGCCCTAACCCTCCTGACATTGACAAACGTTGCTCCTCTATAAAAAGCTTCTCGCCATGCTTAAGGTTTTGAATTGGGATGATGAGAATGAGAGGTTTCCGTTGTCTGTTTAACAAACAAAAACAACCCATGAATATGGATGCTATTTGGGCCAACCCATATATGTTGTAAGAAAGTCACTATCGTTTCTTTTGGGTCAGTTGAGATATGGGCTTTTGGGTTTAGGAGAGATAGTATCTCCTTTGGGTTGGTGGTGGGATCAAGGTAATTGAGTGAGCTTTGTTGAAGATGGGCTTTGTGCACCAAAAAAAGAGTATCTTATAAGTCAGTTTTACTAGAGTTCTCTCGTGTAACATGTTCGGATCCCCCGTGTGTGTGTGTGTGTGAGTCCTACGCAGGGGTGGTCTCATACTCTCATGGAACTTGTGCAATTAATGAGAAAGTTTCACAAGATATGTTTTTATCAAAGCAAAAAATTTAATAATTATGGTAATTATTAATAAGCATTTATTATGATTTTGTTCATATATGGAAGTGTGAAACTATATATTATACTATATAAAGAAAATAAGATTTTTTATCGCCAAAAAAAAAAAAAAAAAAAGAGAAAAGAAAATATGATTTGGTAAGATTTTAATGTAAGATTTAAATATAGAATAAAATTTATAATCATTTGAAAAATATGTAATAGAATAATGACATGTAAAATTATGAGGTCTTTTTTTTTTGAGAAAGAAAATTATGAGGTCTTAATAGCTTGTTATGGCAAAATATTATGATTAATGAGAGGATAAACTAATATACACTATATTTTAATTTGGTCCCTAGCCTTTTAATTGTGTTAATCTGGTCCCTAACCTTTCAACATTATGTCAATTTAGTCTCTGTCGTTATCCTTTGGATGGGAATTGCTGACGTGACTAACGGTCAAAATAAAAAATTAGCTTCCATTGATGTGACAATAAAATAATATTTTATTTTGGCATTTTGCCATGTTAGCAATTTACATCTAAGAGATAACAACAGAGACTAAATTGACACAATACTGAAATATTAGAGACCAAATTAACCCAATTGAAAGGTTAGAGGCCAAATTGACACAAAGTGTAAATGATAGGGACTAAATACGTAGTTTACCCTTCATTAGATCAAAAGTTAACAAAAAATTAAATGTTTTTTGTTTTATAATTATATATATATATATATATATTATAGATTATAAATCTATCTCATAATATATAGGCACAATACATGAAATGAGATTCTAAAAATAAAAACCCAGTAATTATATAGGCCTTTAAAAGTTAACATAATTTTTGAGTGACGTTTATGATGTGCTTTTGTATTAGAACATCATCACATCTTCTTTCTGTGTGTGTTTGTTTCTCAAAAAAGAAAAAAAAAAAAGAGAGAAGGTTTTATCCTACATTGCTTAAGAGAGTGTGTTGTGTACAGTACAATTTAGCCCTCTCTTTTAAAGCATATCATGGCTTTAGAGTGAAGTTTATCATATGTCTATGTTTGTGTGTGTTTTCATGAAATAATTATTGGTACATTATTATATTTTATTCTCAATTAATTAATTGGTAAACCATTCACAATTTTCTTTTTCTCAAAAAAGGAAAAAAAAAATGCATATGATTTATACTTGAAAGGCAATTTTAAGTTAAAATGCATTTCCGGGTAGAACTCTTATGAAGATGAAGGTTGGTTGCGTGGGACTTCACTGTACAGAAGTAGCAACTTTGGTGTGCTGCCAACAACAGCAAAATCATTATACAATGCAACTGCATTATCCTAGAATGCTAGAAATTCATACAAAACTTGTAGCAACCAAGAACACTTGAGGTCAAGTGCTTCTTAAGAGGGAGAGTCCTGATGTAGGGCATTTCAAGTTGTTGCATCCTAATCATCTTGTAACTAGTTAGTTAGTTAGTTAGATGAATGCTTAAGCATTAGCCTATAGGATTTAGACACTCGTAAAGTATCTAGAAGGCTGCCAATGCCAAACAAGTACCAGATTGTAGTTACTTTGTGATTAGTTTTGAATGCAATTACATAGATTGGCCTAGTACTATTTTCAAGAGATGGATTTCTCTTAAGTAGGTTTTGTCACACCTTGTTCCTTGTTCTAAGCAACTCGAATTTCCCTTAATCAATTCTAAGCCTAAACTGTTAGGTTCTAAAGATTTAGGATTTTATGTATTTAGAACTCTAATTTGTATTGTTGGCAAACCATGATCAAAACAGGTTATTTATTCTTGTTTAGACTTGCTCAAAGTTGGGTCTTTCATGTAAAGTTGGAATCGAGTGGCTGTAGATGCATTGGTGCATTTCGGCCTGGCTCAATCGATCGAAGGAAAGGCTCGATCGATCGAATCTCGGGCAGAATGTTTTTCTGCAGAATATTTCAGCTCAGCCCTAACTCATTAAACGTTTTAGGTTTTCTGTTTTTACCCTAAGTATATAAAGAAAAACCCTAGCCACGTTTTTAGAGTTGCTCCAGTTGTATTGTTGCTCATACATTGCGGTTTTGTGTAAATCTCTTGTGAGATCTAGAGGAGCTTTTCTTTACACAAAGCTTAGGGTTTTCGAGATAGAGATTACTTCAACATCTTGATGATCAACTCGGTTGCTACTATTGAAACTTAAAGAATAACAAGCGTGGGTGCTTGTATTTGCTGAAGAATTCAAGAAAGAAGGAGTCCGTGGATTCGGAGCTTGCACGTGGTCGTGTCAGTAAGTTCTACTGGTGGGTAGCATTAGGAAGTCGAGTGAGGAGCTTGTAGTCCTTCTGTATGAACTTCGATTCTTTCATAGTGGATTCAGGTTTACCTTGAGGATAGTTAGGTCAAATCCTCCCCAGGTTTTTACCGTGTGGTTTCCTGGGTGATCATATCATTGTGTCTTTTATTATTCCGCTGCTTTATACTTTTGATATGATTGTTTGATTGCTTTAACCTAGAATTGCATAATTTGACTAAGTAACAACTTGGCTAATTAATCTAGGTTAACCAATCTGGTTGTTTTAAGGGGTCTAAAACCGTTCAAGTGGTATCAGAGCAGGTAGCTCTCTTGTAAGATATTTTTTGATCTCTGAGCTGATCCTTGACCCCTGTTGTTATGGAGCATGGACACTCTCTTGTTGTTCCTCCTCACTTTGATGGGAACAACTATGATTATTGGAAAGTAAGGATGAAAGCATTCTTGAAATCTATTGATGAGAGAGTGTGGAATTCCGTTGAATACGGATGGCAGAAGCCCACTACTCCTGTGAGTGAGTGGCAAACTTCTGAAAAAGAAGTAGCAGGCTTCAATAGCAAAGCTATGAATGCCATCTTCAATGCTGTTTCTATGGAGGAATTTAAAAGGATCTCAAATGTTGAGGTTGCTCATACTGCTTGTAAAATCCTCCAAACTGTGCATGAAGGCACAAAGGCAGTTAAGATCAATAAACTGCAGCAATTGACTTCTAGATTTGAAAGCATTAGAATGTCTGAGGATGAAACTTTTGATGAATTCTATGCTAAATTGAATGACATTGTTAATTCTGCTTTTAATTTGGGTGAAATCTATGATCAACCTAAAATTGTTAGGAAGATTCTTAGATCTTTAACTGAAAACTTTAGACCCAAAGTGACTGTCATTACTGAAAGTAAGGATGTGGACTCCATCCCTGTTGATGAACTTGTAGGATCTCTTCAGTCCTATGAGTCTGACCTACCCAAAGTGAACAAATCCAAATCAATGGCTCTTAAGTCAGTTGATGATGTTGATGGTGGTGGATTAGATGATGAGCTCTCTGCTACAGAGATTGCGTACCTTGCCAAGAACTTTAAAAACTTTCTTAGGAATACCAACAGAAAGGCAAGAGGTACAAACACTGTTGAACCTAGAAATTTTAGGAAGAATGATCCCACTAAAATGAATAACTTTGAAAAGCCTAGAGAAAAAAGTTGGTCAATCTTCAAATAATTCTTTGGGTCCTCAGTGTTTTGGCTGTCATGGGTATGGTCATGTGAAATCTGAATATCCTACATTCTTGAGGACTAAGGGTAAAGCTATGGCTGTAACCCTTAGTGATAATGAGGTTTCTGATGATGAGTCCGGATGTGATGAGGATGGAAACTTCATTGCTTTCACTGCTATAGTTGTAGTCAATGAAAGCGTATCTGTTGAAGAGAACCTTTCTGATGAGGAACTCTCTGAGGATGCAGATCTTCAAGAGGCCTACAATAAACTTTGCAAAATTGCTGCAAAGGATGCTATGAATGTTGAACTTGGCTTGAAGAAAATTGAATCTCTTGAGCTTGAAAAGAAAAATTTGCTTGTTAAACTGTTTGATGCTAATGATCTTTTGAACAATGTTAGATCTGAGAACATGCTTTTGCTAGATAAAGTTAAAACTTTGGAACATGATTTATCTGTTGCTAGATTTGCTAGTTCTAAACTTGATCACATGTTGAATGTTCAAAAGTATCATTCTGATAAATTTGGGTTAGGATATGTTGAAAGCATCTTTGATTTTGCACTACATTCCACGAATTTTGTTCCTTCTTCATCTTCTGAACCTTTCGTGAGTGAGGTTGTGAGTGAAACTGTCAAACCCCCTGTGAGTGAGATTGTCAAACCTGTAGAAGTTTCACCTCCTAGGAAGATTAGGGTTGATATGAGAGAGTCTAAACCTAAAGATTCTACCATTTATAAGGACAAGATGCATGGTAAACCTGCTTGGGTTTGTCATTATTGTGGAAAGTCTGGACACACTCGTCCTAAATGTTACAAACTTCAAGCTTCTAAGAGAGCAAACAAACCAAAGGTGCCTGTGCCTCAAGCACAAGATCCTATGGCACTTATTGGTGAATTGGTAAAGGCGTTGAACCTTTATTCCAATCCTGGAGTTGGAAATCACTCTAATGTGAATAAGAACTCCAATGTTCGTGCTGCATCTAAAAGGTTTTGGATGCAAAAGACTCGTTCTAATTGAGTCTTTCTGACATGGGCCTTGTGCTTCACTGCTCTATCCTCTGTGACCATTGTTCTTTGGTATTTTTTTTAGGATTTGCATTGCATTACATTCATGCATTTCATTCTAGGATTTATTTGTTTTCTCTTTTAATTAAATAAAAAAAAAAGGAAAAAGCAAATTGTGTTGGGCATTATCTTTCTTGGTTTTTGAAAACAAGGTCGATCAATTTATTTACACATAACATGTCTTATGTATCTTATTTAGCTTTGATGAGCTTATTTATTGCACTTGACTAGTTGAAACTTTGTAGTGTATGTTGTGTGGGAAAGATGTTTATGGTGTTTATCACTTTGTCTTAATCTTGAAGTCACATGTTATTTGACTGTCGGACTAGATCCTTTTAAGAAAGGCATAAATAACCATCTCACCACTGTTCACTAACCAATCATGAACACCTTAGTGCATATTATAAGATTTTGTGCTCGAGAAAGTGTAGCACATGCACAAAAAGAATATAAGGTGTAGCCTCGGCTTAACTGCTTAATGCTTAAAATTGGTGTGTACTATTAGGCTTGATGCCAATTCACTTAATTAAAAACTAGTATGTACTATTAGGCTTGATGCCAATTCACATAATTAAGAGGCTAAATTCAAGAAACTTACATGATTGCAAGCTTATGTTCTAGGAGATGTGGGAGTTATATGATGTAACTCTTTAGGTGATAGTCTCTTTTAAATTCTTTGTGATGAATTTTGTAGACTTTGTGATTGATTGCTATTCACATATCACCTCACATGTTTCTCAAGTTTTTGCTAGTTTGCACACACTACACGAGTCACTCTTTGCTAAACACTGTACATGTTATTGTGTGTGTTTTTGGTCTGACCAACCAAGTTTGAAAATATCTTGAGATGTATGCAAAACATTAGTTTGCCTGAGAAATTGAAAGAAGAACTGGTTGAAACTTTCTTTGGAGAAACTGGGATTACAAATTTTGGGTTTTTGAAAAATCATTCCATTTCATCTCATACTCATGCATTGTGGTTCATTGATTTCGATGCTTTGAGGAGTTTTTTTTTAAAAAAATTGGTTTGAGATTTTCAAAACTGGAATTTTTCTGAAAATACTGTGATCCGCTGCCTGTTTCGATCGATCCAGTCTGTTTTTCGATCGATCGAAAATTTTAAAATTTTTTTTATAAAATTTCGGAGTGATTCGATCGATCGAAAGTAATTTTCGATCAATCGAAAGTCGTGAATCAGCTTTTTAAAAACAGTATTCTTGGACTGATTCAACTAACTTTTCAAAAGTTTTTCAAACTTTTCTTTCTCTCTCCAAGTTGGCACGGATCTACAGCGATTTTTTGTTGTTTTCCTCCAAATTTTTTGCAAGATTTCTCTACCCTCAAGCCGGTAAGTCTCTTTTGCCCCTCCTTTTTGAGTTTATTTGCATTTTTCATGCATTTTCCCTCAAATTTTCGGACCTCTCTATTATGGGATTTTTGATGTTTCAAGCAAAATCTTGTGGAATTGATCAATGGGTTTTTATGGGGACATGTTATAAGCTTGATTGTAATAGTTTAATTTGATCAATTTTGGTTTTTGTGAGAAATTGGAATTCTAGGGTTTATGTTCAAGTTTCGAATTGGGGATTTTGTTAAATTGAGTTGTAATTGATGAAATTGGCTTGTTGATTGGATGTAATTGGGCATTATAATCTATGTGTAATGTTTTGTAAGGCTTATTCATCCATGTGTTTCAAAATTTTTCAAGTGGTTTTCAAATTTTTGGAGTTTTTGTTAGAAACTCTGTGCTCAAGCCAATTTTGTGCAATTGAACTTAATTTTGACATTTGTTTAATGCATTAGTACATGCATCATGTCATTTTAAATGTTCATGCATCATATAGATATTTGCTCTATATTTTTTTGTGCTAACTTGCAGTCTGCCCTTGTTTTTTTTTTTTTTTTTTTGGTTTTCTCTGTGTCTCTGTCCTTTCCTTAGCATCATGCCTAGGAAAACTAGAGCTCGTAGGTCTGTCACCGCCTCTTCCCCATCCCCTCCTCCTTTTGACCGAGAGAAATTCCCCAGTGAGAAAAATCAAGAGGTTTATGATAAGTTGAATCTTAAGAGGAAAATTTGGTCTGAGCGTTCTGTCATTCTAGATGAGCTTGATCCTACCATTAGGGCAAATTTTGAGCGTTGGGGCTGGTTACCCTTGGTGGATATTTCTGATCCTCCTCCACCTGCTATATTGATTAGAGAGTTCTACTCGAACATCTCTATCCGCATCTATGATTCCAACACTTTAGTAAAGAGTTGGATACGAGGCGTAGAGTACTCCATTACTCCTAAGATAGTGGCTAATGCTCTAGGGGTACCTTTGGTACAGCACCCTGTCTATCCATATGATGAGTCTCCAGTTTTGAGTGATGTTATATCTTACATCACTGGGTCTACTATCCAGTGGGGTTCTGATCCTCGGATCACCACTGCTGAGCTTTCTGAGCTTCACTATCTTTTCTTTAGGATAGCTTGTCACTCCATCTGACCCATTTCTCATCTTCACACCATTCCTCTCGAGCGGTGTGTATTTTTGTACGCTTTGGTCACTGATGCTCCTATTAGTTTCCCCCACTTGTTCCTTCGTTCTTTGAACGAAGTGTATAGGAGTTCATCTTCTGCTCATGCACTTGTTCATCCTATTTTCATCCATAGGATTCTTCTTTATTTAGGTTTAGAGGATTTCCCTTCCTCGGAGCCTGTGCATGTCATCGGTCCCTTAGGTGCGTCTTTTCTTAGACAGAGGGCTGCTCACCTTCGAGCTAGCTCTAAACACCCTAGGTCTGAGCCTTCCGGGTCCGCTCCTCCTCCCTCTTCTTTTACAGGTCCTGCTGGTGAGGCTGTTCCTGATCCTGATGCTGCTGCTGCTACTGTTGTTCCTTCACCTCCATCAGATGACTTTGATATCCGTCATACTTTGGAGACTGTCATGAACGTTCAGGCGGTTCATGGTCAGCTTTTGGTGGAACTTTTTGATGAGATCCGAGCTTTGCGAGCTGATCTAGTGCGTCTGCGTTCACCCTCACTACCTCCTTTTGATGACGGATTGTGATTGCCCTTTGGCATACCGTCACAAAAAGGGGGAGTAGAGTTTGTAGAGGAGATTTTTGTAGTTAGGGAGATTTTTGTTTGTTTTGTGGAGTAGATTGTATTTAGGCGCTTCACCTTGTATATCATTTTTGGGATATTTATGTTAGAGGGAGTAATATTGATTGATATACATGATTTTTTATTTGATTCTTGTTTCTTTGGATTCACTGTTTATTGATTTATATTCTCTGAGTTATTCATTGATATATGTCTTTATTATGTGTTGTGTGAATCATGCAAGAATGTTATACCTGTTTATATACTATTTTCTGTCATACATGCGTTTATGCATTTGTTGAGTATTTCAGGAATATACAGGTTGATTCAATTGAGCTGCTGTCTACACTTGCAACTGATGGATAGTAGTTAGGATTGAATTTTGATTTTATGAGCATTATTTTGTAAAGGGCTTTTTAATTGTAAATTTTGAGTTTTTAGTTTGTGTTTTATCACGGATTGCCAAAGGGGGAGTTTGTTTGGTTCTAAAGATTTAGAATTTTATGTATTTAGAACTCTAATTTGTATTGTTGGCAAACCATGATCAAAACAGGTTATTTAGTCTTGTTTAAACTTGCTCAAAGTTGGGTCTTTTATGTAAAGTTGGAATTGAGTGGCTGCAAATGCATTTGTGCATTTCGGCCTGGCTCGATCGATCGAATCTCGGGCAGAATGTTTTTCTGCAGAATATTCCAGCTCTGCCCTAACTCATTAAATGTTTTGGGTTTTCTGTTTTTACCCTAGGTATATAAAGAAAAACCCTAGCCACGTTTTTAGAGTTGCTCCAGTTGTATTGTTGCTCATACATTGCGGTTTTATGTAAATCTCTTGTGAGATCTAGAGGAGTTTTCTTTTACACAAAACTTAGGGTTTTCGAGATAGAGATTACTTCAACATCTTGATGATCAACTCGGTTGCTACCATTGAAGTTTAAAGAATAACAAGCGTGGGTGCTTGTATTTGCTGAAGAATTCAAGAAAGAAGGAGTCCGTGGATTCGGAGCTTGCACGTGGTTGTGTCAGTAAGTTCTACTGGTGGGTAGCATTAGGAAGTCGAGTGGGGAGTTTGTAATCCTTCTGTATGAACTTTGATTCTTTCATAGTGGATTCAGGTTTACCTTGAGGATAGCTAGGTCAAATCCTCCTCAGGTTTTTACCGTGTGGTTTCTTGGGTGATCATGTCATTGTATCTTTTATTATTTCGCTGCTTTATACTTTTGATATGATTGTTTGATTGCTTTAACCTAGAATTGCATAATTTGACTAAGTAACAACTTGACTAATTAATCTAAACTAACCAATTTAGTTGTTTTAAGGGGTCAAAAACCGTTCATAAACAGCAGTCCCCTTAGAATCCCTGCCACTACTGCTTGGTCACTTTGGAACCAAAAAAACAAATTCCGTTTCAATGAACCAACTATTCCTCTGAATTTTGTGGCTGAAAATGCAGGGAATTATCTCTCGGACTTCAAACGTTTTAATGGGACACCAGCCAAAGTAGCTCGGCTTGCTAAACCTGCCTGGAGACCGCCTACAACTGGTTTGGTAAAAGCTAATTTTGATGAGGTTTTCTTTGAAGATTCGGGTGAAGCTGGTATAGGAGTTGTAATCCGAAACTCCCTAGGTGAAGTAATGGCTTCTCTCTCTGAAAAAATCCCTAAGCCCTCATCAATAATTACCCTGAAGCCTTGGCAGCTAGGCGTGCAGTTCTGTTTACAATAGAGCTTGGTTTCATCGAGTCCACATTAGAAGGCGACTCGGAAATTGTCATCAATGCTATCTGTGAAGGTAATATGTATCACTTGGCTTTTGGTAATTTCATCAAAGACATTCTGTCTTCAATAAGCTCGCTTTAGAGTTTTTCATTTTCTCATACTTATAGACAAGGTAGTGTTGTAACTCATGCTTTGGCAGTGAGAGCTTTAGTTTCTTTTTATTTATTAGTCTGGATGGAGTCTATTCCACCAGACATTGAAAACATTGTATTGGCTGATTTTCCAGCAGGTTGATTGAATTCAATATGTTTCTATTTCTCCAAAACAAAATTTAATATTATTTTTTGTTTATATTTTATTTCGGGAGGGGAAAGTATGGTTATTCTTGACTTCTTGTAGTTGCCAAATGTTGTGGAACATCCCATATTTGTTCTGAAAATCATGACATCTGGGGGGTGCGTTTCAGGTGCAAACATGACAGTTACATGCATAAGATGATAAGAACTTATGGAGCATGTGAGTGGGAATATGCTGCTGAGGCCAAATTAATGGTCACAGTTGGACCAAACTACGAGATAGCCTAAAATTTGGGCATATAAATCTAAGCCATATCATGTTGAACACGACAGGTCAAAAAGAGTTAAGAGCTAACAGCAATAGTAGTGGTTGAAACTGTTTGAATCAGGCTAGGAAATCTGAATAGGCACTGTTTGTTTGGGAAGGAATTAAGGTAGGAAATGGAAGGGAAGTGGGAGGTGTTTGTGAAAGAGCTAAAGATGATGAGCTTTTTATCAGCACCAATGGTAGCTGTCTCAGTCTTGCAGTACAGCCTGCCGTTTGTTACCCTGATGATGGTGGGACACCTTGATGAACTCTCTCTTTCCGGGGTCTCTGTCGCCTTTTCTTTCACCACTGTAACTGGCTACAGTCTCATTGTAAACTCCCTTTGTCTCCTTTGTCCTCCTCTAGATAACTTTCATGCATGCGTTATAGCTGAAAAAATTGAAAACCCTGCTTTTCAATCAGCGTAGAATAGAAGACACACCTATAGATTTACCAATCACTAATGAAATATATATCCATAGTAAAGCTGCAAAAAAAATTTCAGCTTAATTGATAATTTGGCTATCTGAATAACTTTGGCCTGGTTTACACTCGACCACCTTTGTGCTTGAAGTCGTTTGGCAAGCCCAAAAAAATCCAAATTTTTGGGATTATTTTGAGAGGTTATACATGTAACACACACCAAAAAATAAAAAATAAAATATTCCCCAATTTTTATTCTTGTATTACTTTCAACAAATAAGCAATCAGATCCTAATGCACTAGTCTTTTTGTGTGTGCGTGTGTGTGCGTGTGTTGGTAGAGCTCAAGATTCTTCACAATCCTAATGAACTTGATGACTTGCCTAAAACTAACAGCCTAATATCTGTTTATTTACTTATATAAATTAGTAAATCAAAAGCATAATTCTTTGTCAAATGTATATCCAAACCATATTTATTGTTGTTGTTTTTGTCTGCTAGTTTGAGAATCTGATATGTCTGATTAAGGAATATAATTCAATCGTCATGATAAGTGAATTTTTGACTGCTAAGCAGCGTGGCATGGCTGGTGCATTAGAGACTTTATGCGGACTAGCCTATGGGGCAGAGCAATATAAAAAACTAGGAATTTATACTTATGCCGCCATCATGTCTCTTATTCTGGCTTGTATTCCAATATCTATCCTATGGATGTTCACAGACAAATCACTAATACTCATAGGCCAAGATCCAACAATCTCACATATAGCTCACAAATACTGCGTATGCCTCATCCCTAACCTGTTTGCATACGCTATACTTCAACCACTAGTTCGCTATTACCAGAATCAGAGCCTGATCCTTCCATTGCTCTTTAGTTCATTTGCAGCTCTATGTTTCCATATACCTTTTTGTTGGACTCTAGTTTTTAAATTAAAGTTAGGAAGTAGTGCGGCTGCATTAGCCTCTGCTTCATCATATTTGTTGGATGTGCTCATGCTTGGGGTATACATGAAGTACTCTTCTGCTTGTGAGAAAACTCGTGCCGTATTCTCAAAGGATGTCCTCTTCAGCATGAGGGAGTTCTTTCGTTTTGCTGTTCCTTCAGCTGGAATGGTTTGATTAATTTTCTGTTTTGTTCTTTCTTTCGAGAAATTTGTAGTCTTCAATTTTTGGCTACATGTATCGATTCTCTTAGTATTTTGTTGCTTGTCAATCATAATAGTCTTGAATGGTGGTCGTTTGAGGGACTTATTTTGCTTTCTGGGCTTTTACCAAATCCAGAATTGGAGACTTCAGTGCTTTCGCTATGGTATGCATCTTTTCCATATTTACTGTATGAGATTTACAATAAAATGCTTCTAATTTTTCGCTGCATGCAGCCTTACAATTACTAATTTGCAGTACTACATACCATATGGATTTGCAGCAACAGCAAGGTTTGCTCTTAAATTTGTTTCCTTACGCCTAAACTTGTCTAAGCATGTTATACAATTGTTCTGAAAAAGAATGCATAAAACACTTTGTAGCACTCGGGTTTCAAATGAGTTGGGAGCTGGGAATGCACAAGCAGCTAAAATGACTGTTAAGGCCGTAATGGTTCTTGTAGTGGCAGAGATGGTTTTTGTAGCTATGATTCTCTTCTTCTGCCATCGTGTTTTGGGCTATGCCTTTAGCAGTAAGAAGGAAATTGTAGATCATATTGCAGATATGGGTCCTTTGCTTTGTCTCTCAATAATCGTGGATGGCTTACAAGCAGTACTTTCAGGTAACTTTCTCACATTTCTCTCATGTAATGGGCTTTGATTTGGAGCTAAATTTTTGGAAGTTATAACTTCTTAATTCTTATCAATTCAAGTGAATACTATAGCTATACTATCAAATACACATTAGTTCATTATTCATTTAGAATATTTTCTTTGCAATTAAAAAGTTAACTAATGGTGTGGAAAGATTTAAACAAGTTTATTCTTGGAAGTAAATTTCTTTCTGGATTAAAAAATAGCCTTACATCCTTTACAGGAAATGTCTAGTTAGTAGTTATGCCATAGTCATAACCATCGTAATCATATTGTGTATATTTCATCAAAATAGATCAGCATAAGATGCCAATGTAGAAGTTGTGATTCTTTCTTGATATTGCTTGCCATTAACTCAAAAAGTTATTTTGCGCTATATATGCATCAGGGGTTGCTAGAGGAAGTGGCTGGCAGGATATAGGAGCCTATGTAAATCTTGGGGCATATTATCTGGTTGGGGTTACAGTAGGTGTTGTTTTGGCCTTCGTTGTACACTTGAAAGGAAAGGGTCTTTGGATCGGAATGCTGACATGGTCTACTGGACAAGCATTTCTACTAGCTCTTAAAACAAGTTTCACAAATTAGGAAAAACAGGTTATTAGTACAAAAACATTATTTCTTTCTATATATTTGGTTTTATTTTTACACCTTTCTACAACTAAAATTCATGTTCAACTTGATCATATAGTATGAAAATTGAGAACCTTAAAACTATTTGTGATTGAAATAATTGGTGTCCAATTGAGTTGAATGGACAAAATATTAGACTAAACCATTTTGAATGCTTAATTGTATTTATGTTGATGTTTTAGGCGTTAAAAGCAAAAGAGAGGATATTTGATGGAGATTCCAGACTTCAGAGTTTATTGAGTTGAATGGACAAGAATTTTTATTTGTAAGATATTCCCAAGAAGTCTAGGGGGGTGTTTGGTATTGTTGTTTAAATAACAGTTTTCAGTCTTTAAACAACATTATACGTATTTTTACATATTTTTTTACCAACACATATTTCTACAAAATAGCAACAACGTTACTAAAAATCTCTTATCAAACGGGCTCTTAGTTTGACTAATACTAGTTTTTAATATTTTTATCCAATGTATGAAAGGAAAATAATAATATCACAATTCCATTTCTCACCACCTGAAAGTGGAAAATAATAAAGAGCAATAAAGGAAAGGAGCAAAAGTGGGGGACTGGTAATCAATAACTCGTGCCATGCAAAAGCTCTGAAAAAAGTAATGGGAAAAGGAATCAATTTCCTTGAGGGTGGCCCAGGAAAAGTTGTTGACTTGACTAAGAACAGGGGATTTGAAATTGTGAACACACATGGAAGAAGAAAGAACAGAGTACAATCAATTATTAAATAGGTAGAGTTTTAGAAAAAGTATGTTAGTATATAATTAAAATTTTTAAAGCTAAATGATAATTTTTTTTAGTAAAAAAATTAAAATGAAAATTAATCCAATCTGCCTCTGAGATTGGGGTTATCATAAGCTATTAAGGTTTTTTATTTTATTTTTTTTAATATTCAATCAGCTCCCTAAGCTCATAGGACAATTTACACCGTTTAAAAAAAAAAAAAAAAAATCCATGTTCTTCTAAGTCCATGCTTCTTTTCAATATCTTGTCTTAAGTGCATGTGTCTCACATTGTGGAAATTTTATACCCAAAAGAATTTCTAGTAGCCAATGTAGAATTGTAGATAAATAATTGTTAGAGATGGAGAAGGAACCAAATTAGGTTATGCCAATTATATGCACGAAAGAGTAACTAGTGGCTAGTGATAGATAAATAAAAGTTTATGATGGAGAAGGAAGAGCAATAGAATTTTCAAATTGTATTAAATGATGTTTGTTTATGCTTATAGAGTAAATTGAATATTTTTTGTTTAAAATTTTGATAACATCTAATAATTAACCCAAATCTCAAGACACTTTAACGAATGTGTTGTGCCCACTAAGATAACCCCATCAAGGCTCCAATGGTACTCTTGGTATTAGTCTTGCCATCATGTGGTGTGAGGTCAATCACGATGAGTTCACACTAAAAACCTTTTATTTTTTTTACTAAAAAAATAAAAAAAAACTCTTGAGGTATGTGTTGTCCACTTCTATTAATTTAAATAATAATAATAATAATAAAGCAAAGGAGTAAGAACCGGGGGGGGGGGGGGACTAGAAAAAGTGCTCGACTAACCACGAAAGAAGTAAAGGGTAAAAGTATGGTTGATTGACTGAAAGACAGATGTAAAATTGTGAACACACACATGAACAGGAGATATAACTGATTCCTCAGATTCGTGTAGACATTTTGAACAAGCTAGCCTATGTAAATAATATTATTTCTCCTATTTTGATGACTGCAGGTTGTTGGCTTCCCACATTTCTCATATTCGTGTTAAGCATTGCTTCCGTCAGGCGAATAGATGTGCAGATAGCCTTGCTAGAATGAGTGTTAGTTTAGATAGTGTTTTTTCTTCTTTTCATAGTCTGCTTGTGGACTTGTTGGATGTGTTTGAGGATGATCTCAATGGAGTGTATGTTAACAGGCTTTGTCTTGAACCAGTTGTCCCTCTTTAGTTGGTTTTAATGAATCGTCTTGAACCAAAAAAAAAAAAAAAGAGATATAACCGATTCCAATTAAGATTCCAATTAAGCATTGAAATATAATATGAAGTACACCATTTAATTTAAAAACTTTAGTTTACGAGTTTGGATCAAATTGTATTATAATAATTAATCACTATTTTCATTATCATTTAATATAAAATTTTACTCACACATATCTACTCAACCTATTATATACATGTAAAAATTGTCAAAATAACTCATAATAGACAAATAACAATTAAATTTTAAATCCTATAAAAAACAATTAAATTTTAAAAAAGTTAAAAAAAAAAAAAGAAATGAAGAAGGAAGTTTATAAAAAATAAATATAAAAGAAAAAAGAAAAAAAGAAAGGAGAAAAGAAAAAGAAAAGAAAGGAGAGAGATGGAGGTGAAAGCAAAAGCAAATGAATTTTCAAATGGCTTTATGTGAGCTGTGTACTCTTTAAGAGTTATTATAGTATTGCAAAATCTAATGATATATTTTTTTTTTCCTCCCTTCTTCAATTCTCTGAACGAGGAGACTAGTAGAGAGGAAACTTCGTTGTAGACTTTTCTTTTTAGGGGAACTTTTTTTTAGTTGTAGACTTGTAGTTGTAGACTTGTAGTTATAGATGGAAACCTCATTCTTTCTCTCAGCCACTAATTATTTTCTGCCTCACTCTCTCTCAGACTCTTGATCTCCTCTTCCAACTTTTGTGAGCCAAAACTCCAATTTCTCTCTACTATTTTTATCACACAAATTCTAGCATCACTAATTTTTATCTTCATCTCCCTCACCGAGTTTTTTCTTTTTATCTCTAACTCCCTCACCGAATTTCTTTGTTTTCATTTTTATTTTTTAATTTTATCTCCATTTGCCTCACTAATTTTTATCTCTGGCTCCCTCATCAATTTTTTTTCACTTTCTCCTCTCTGTTCTCATCTCAGAACCGAAGCTATGACGGTTTGGCTTTAGGTCTCTTTATGGTTTGGGTCATCTCAGAGCAAAGCGGGTTAAAAGTTTCGTTTTGGGTTTTGATTTCGGTGTCTCCGATTCTCTTGGTTTCTCCGATTCCATCTTCTTCTGCATACAGGTAAATTCTGTCTTCTTTGACGATTCCTCAGTATTTCGATGAATACTTTTACTCACTCGATCTTCTTGGTTCATATGTGTTGTGTTATGGTTTTTTTTTCCAAATCTTTTGCATCACCGAATAATTACTTGAATGCTTCTGATTCTTTACTTAGGATTTATTTTTTCAATTTGTTGTACATTCAGATATGCATTTGAATATATGCATATATATATATATATATATATTTGATAGGAGAATATATGCATATAGGAGAATAAGATAAATATTTGAAAATATGAATGTTGGGAACAAATAATAAAGAAATAATTAAAAAGAGTAAAAAAAGATTATTTATATAAAGTGGAAAAAAAATAAAACATGTAATGTATAGTGAATTGTAAAGTGATGTGTTAAAAAAAAAAAGTAATATTTTAATTACATTTTTTTAAACCCCTGAAGCTAAAGCTCTAAGAAAGTGTGGGAATTGATGACTTTGTGCCACGCTAAAACACTCAAAAAAAAAAAAAAAAAAATGTTAATGGGAGAAGGCATTTGAGATTGGCCCAGAAAAAGTTGTGGACTTGACTGAGAACAGAGGATGTGAAATTGTGAACACAAACACAAGGAGAAAGAAAGAACAGAGTACAATCCTTTATTAAACAAGCAATTATCATCTAATAGCAATTGGACACTACTTAATTCCAAATTTTCGGCTGACAAATTAATTTCACAACATATTTAATTTCATTAGCTGTAATTGTTTTCCTATTTTAGTTGTGGCTATTGATTTACCAATGTATTTCCAATGACCTTTTCTGGATCGGGAATCTTTTCTAAATTCTCCAACACAGCCCCTTTTGAGTTTAACACCAAAAAAAGGAGGAAAAATAATTAACGCTTGTGAGTTTTTCACATTCCCTTACTCCCAATTGTCAAGATATTTAGTTCTTCTAGCCTTCCAAAAACTCGAGTCTCATAAAAAATAGCCACCGAATTACAAGACAAACTTGATGGCTATTTTGTATGGAACTCAAGTTTCAAAATAATATTAGATCACTAATTATTTCGCAAATAGTAGTAGAACACTAATAATTTCTACCAAAAATAATATTTGGCCAATTTCACCCTTAAAACAGGAGACGCAAAATTGTGAATAAATTCCTCCCTTGTCTCCCTCTTCTAGTCTCTCGCTCACAAACACACACAAAGAAAGAACAATATCCATTCCTTTACTAAACAGGAAACTATCTCATAGGAATTTAATCGCGTTGTTTCAGGAGGTTTTGGATTGGTAAATTCTCAATTTTCACTCATATTCATCACTTTTTTTCTTTCCTTTCACTAAGTCATTGAGATGAAAAAATCCACATCAAACTGTTTTCTCTTTTTCTTAATTTACTTCCCTTTTAATATATTTCTCTTCATTTTAATTGAATACACTTTTTTTCCCAGGTTATCAATATTATAGTTCAAGATTTACTAGTTTCCATGAGCACTCAAGGAGCCTTAACGTCATTACCATCTTCTTCTTCAACACATCAGTGGACATACGACATCTTTCTCAGTTTTAGAGGCGAGGACACCCGTAAAAATTTTATAGACCATCTTTATGATGCTTTGAATAGGAAGGGTTTTCATATGTTTAGGGACGATGAAAAACTTGAGAGAGGAAGCTCTATTTCAATAGAGCTCTTGAAGGCAATAGAAAAATCTAGATTTGCTATTGTCATTTTTTCAGAAAACTATGCATTTTCGAAATGGTGCTTGGATGAACTTGTCCATATTGTCAGATGCATGAAAGAGACAGGATTGAAAGTTATGCCAGTTTTTTACCACGTGAATCCATCTGACGTACGAAATCAAAGGGGAACTTTTGCTCAAGCTTTTAAAGAACACAAAAAACGTTTTGGGAGGAGCTTCCTAAAAAGGTTGAATAAGTGTAAGAGCAAAAAGATGAAAAAGTGGAGATCTGCTTTGAGAATAGTGGCCAATCTCTCTGGTTGGAATTTACAAGATAGGTAATTTTCATGAATTTTTTTTTCTTTTGTTTTTTAAATGGGAAATCTTCTTTCATATAAATAGTTTTTATAATATGGTAGGATGATATGCATGGATTGAAATATTACAACACATAGTAGTTAAAATTTTGTTATATTATTAGAAGTGACCCCGTCACCCCTTCTTTAGGACTTAGGAAACACTCCTTTGCAATAATTGAAAAGGAACTACTTTTTTTATATAAAAAATTTATGATTCAATTGTTACAATAGTTACAACAAGAGAGGCGGAATTTGAACCCTGGACGTCTTAAAAACACTAAGATATACAGACTAGTTGAGTTATAAGATTCTTGGAAAAAAGGAACTACTTAATTTAAGGACATAACTTTCCATGAATTATAAATCTATTGAGATTGACTATTATCTTCATTATATCTGTGTTGGGTAAATTACAATTTACTCGGTTTTGCCATTTTAAAAATTTAGTTCACAAAATTTCAATTATTAGGATTTTGTCCAATTTAAAATTTGGACTAAATGAAACTATTAGGATTCTGTCCAACTTAATAGATTTTGTATTTCACATACAAATTTTCCCCTCAATTTCATTTCCTCTTTCCTCTTCATCTTCCTCCATTCGAGCATGATCAAGCACTGGGTCTATGTTGCCATGCTCAACACTTGGTTCATCTTCACCATTTTTCTAACTTTTCTACTTTTGTTATTGTTTTCTCACTCTTTTTCAAGAAAAAATGAGGAGAATTTAATATAGTTGGAAATGTGAGGGGTTATTTACTTAAAGCATTCATATTAGTCTTCTCAAATATTTAGCTAAACTAATCCAAAAAACGCTACTTTTTCTAATTTAGTTATCTATTATTTTTACACACATACATTAGCCTCAATACTTTATCAACATTGAAATTAAATATTATTTCCTCTCATTCACATTTTAATTCCAAATTCTACAATCACCTACAACCACCGTGCACAACCACAACCCCCAAATTCTACCACCACCTACAACCACCAAGCACACCCACAACCCATCAAATCCAAAATCTACTCAACTTCTACCAACCCACAACCCAACAAATCCAAAATCCACTCAACTTCTACAAACCCACAAAAATCCAAAATCCATTCAACTTCTACAAACCCATAACCTAGAAAATCCAAAATCCATTCAACTTCTACAAAGAACCCAAATCACAAAACCACCAAAATAAAAATATCAAAAAACATAAAAAAAAAAAAGCTAGATCTAGAACCACCGGATCACACCACCAAATCCACACCATCACACCACCACCAGACCGATCTCACCAACACCAAAAACACCAAGTCTGATGAAGAGAGAGACCAGATCGCACCACCATTGCACCACCACACCCACCATATCGCACCACCACATCCACCACCAGACCAGATCACACCACCATGCCCTCCACCAGACCAGATTGCACCACCACACCCACTACTAGACCACCGCCTCAGTCAGTTGAAGAGAGGAGAGAAAGTTTGTCAAAGAGAGAGAGAGGGAGAGAGGGAGATGAGAAAGAGTCAGCAGAGAAAGGAAGGGAGAAGAGAGAGACACGAGGAGATAGATTCTAAAATTGAATTAATTTTTTTTTAATGTAGTAACTGATAGAGGCTCACTACATGTAGCAATGAGAATATACTCGTTAAAAACTTTATTTAATTTAGTGAGACTGATGCACGCTTGTTTTGGTTGAGTTTAGACAAATTTTTGCTGAAATATTAAATTGGTGAGGCTGATGTGAATGCTCTTATTTCTTTACTGGTTTTGTTGTGAGCCTACCATTGATATCACATTTTTACCCACTAGTAATAACATGTCATTTAAGATTTGTTATGAAATTATTGTGAAACTATTGTGAATGTAGAATTTAAGTTTTGTTATGAAAATGATTTTTGGAAAATGACCAATTTTATAGAAAACGTTAATGGTGAAAAAACAGAGCATTGTTTTAAAGGTTTTGTTAGTGGATTGCTGATGTGTCATAATCTAGACCATTTATTATATGATGAACAGTCATGATTAAACTCTACCTGATAGGGTACTTTATTATTATTTTTTTGATCTAAGATAAAATTCTATTTTAGCCTAATCTAACTCAAGAAGATTTTGATCCAAGAGATTTTACATTATGATGACAATAAAAAAAAATAATTATATGATAAGAGGCAATCAATTGATAATTCACGTGATACTTTAATTTTTTGGACAAACATTCAACAATTTCTCTGTCCTTGACCCTTGAGTTTAAGTCAATTCAAGTAAAGTTCTAGAGACTTTTTTTTTAGAGTCAAGGTTTTTTTTTTTTAAAATTATTTTTTATGGAGACATCTATAACTCTTTTTATAACTCAATATAATGCTTTAGTGATCCAAAATTACTTTCTTTTTCAAGTTTTAGATTGGATTAAGTTTATGGTGGGTTTCAGTTAGTTTAACTGATAAAGTCTCTTGTCGTCGAATAAAATATTTAAGGTTTAATCTCTGCCTACGCTAAAAACCAATGTGTCTCGGTCTAATGAAGAGCAATCATTAAAAGCGGATGCTATAAGTTGAAATTATCTCTTAAAAAAAAGGTTTATGGTGGGCATGTAAGTTTTTTTCAAAAGGATTTAGTTTTGGCTCAATCATTGTTCTAGGTTAAATAAAATCCTTAAAAGTGAATTTTAACCATTTTATTAACAAATCAATTGTTTACATAATCTTATTCAATAAAAAAATGTGTGTGTGTATATATATATATATGAAAGCGGAAACCTCATACGGGAGAGCATGAGGATCTGCCATGTGGCGCGTTGTATGAATGGCATTTCATTTAGCATTTCACCTCACGCCATCTTCTTATCAATGACCAGTTTAAGCCATAAATACAGAAAAGTAAGAGATTTGGTTCTACCCCATTTTCCAACTTCTTGAACTCTTCCACTTTAAATTTCAATAATTTAAAAAATGAAAGATTTTCTCCATTCAATGTAAGTTTTTTTTGTTACAACGCTTGTTATTTTATATATTCCAGTTTGACAAAATATTCAAGGGCCAAAAGAAAAGTAGAGAGAGAGAGAGAGAGAGAGAGAGAGAGAGGGATTCAACGCCAAGAAGAGTATGAAATTAGCTTTGGTCTTAGGTGCATATGATCTAAATTGGTCAACAACACTATCAAAACTTGATACAGTGCTTCAGCGACATTTAGGGTTTCTAAAAGACATGTTTAGGGAAGACATGAAGCATTTATATGTATTATTTGTTTTTATTTATATTTTTGGGAAGTGCTTAATCTTTGAAAGTGATTAAGGTAGTCAGATGTATGTAAAATTAAACTAAAGATATGAAATGGTATAATTTTATATTTCTCTATTCAATTTTTGTTATATTTTTAATCTATTGACATGTATATTTAGTTTTGCAACTTAAAAATTATAAACCTTAAATCTTAGATGTTCAACCTTCAAAAGTTCATGTGTTTTCTTTTAAAAATAAAAATAAAATAATCCTAAAAAAAGAAATAATAAGAATTTTTATATTGAAAATGTCAAATGTATGAACCAAATATACATGTAGACTTGATAAAAATGAAAATCAATAGGCATGTAGTGGCATTTTTAGGGTCTAATTAGTTATGGTTACTTATATATGGATATATTGTATATATTACAATTTTTTTCTTCATTATTTTAGTGACATATAATATATAATCGAAATTAATTTCCAAACATTATAACACATGTGAGTATTATAAAATAACTAATAACGAACACGCGCATCGCGCGGGACATCAACTAATTGATATAATATACAATCCTTATATGGGTAGTTTTATCCACACTGCTTGAGCTAATGAATTCATGTGTTTGACCAAGGAGTATTCTTCTCTAATGTTTTTCTTCCTTCCCTAGGGTTTTATATTTGGTTTGGACCATCACATAAATAATTTTTTATGTACTATGCAGGCATGAGGCAGAATTTATCCGGGAAATTGTGAGAGAAATGGAGAGAGTGATTTCAAAAATCTCAAGCATTACCAAAAACTTGGTAGGAATAGAATCTACTGTGCAAAAATTGATCTCTTCGTATTTAAATTTTGAGAATAATGTTGGCATGATAGGGATTTATGGTATGGGGGGGCTGGGAAAGACAACTCTTGCTAGATTTGTTTATGATGAGTATCGTAGTCATTTTGAAGGTTCTAGCTTTATTGCAAATGTTAGGGAAGATTCAAAAAAACACGGTTTGCCTAAATTACAACAGCAACTTCTTGCAGACATTTTGAAGGACATAAATATATGTATAAGGAATGTTTATGATGGAGTTGACAAAATCAAGATGAGGTTATGTCATAAAAAAGTTCTACTTGTCCTAGATGATGTTGATCATTTGGACCAATTAAAAACATTGGCTGGGGAGCATGGTTGGTTTGGATTGGGGAGTTGGATCATCATAACAACTAGAGATGTACATGTGTTGATCCAACATGGAGTGCTTCAAAGATATAATCCTAATGGATTAGATTTTGATGATGCTTTAAAACTTTTTTGTTTGAAAGCATTCAAAAATGAGCAACCGGAAAAAGGTTATATGCAGCTCTCTCGGAAAGTTGTAGAATATGCTAATGGCCTTCCATTAGCTCTTGTTACTTTGGGTTCCTTTTTGGTTGGAAGAACAATAGATGAATGGGAAAGTGCATTGCATAGTTTAAAAAAAAATAAAGGAGACATATTTCATATACTTAAAATAAGTTACGATGGACTAGAGGAAATGTGGAAGGAAATATTCTTAGATATTGCATGTTTCTTTAGACAATGGAAGAAAAATAAAGTAATAGATATATTAGAGACTTGTGGTTTTGATGCAAGAATTGGTATAAGTGTTCTCGTGGAAAAAACTCTCCTATCCATAGATGACAATGGACATTTGGGGATGCATGATCTACTACAAGAAATGGGTGAAAAAATTGTTCGTTTTGAATTAGGTGGAAAGCTTGGAAAGCAAAGTAGGTTGTGGCTTTTTGAGGACTTGCTTCATGTATTGGAGAACGATATGGTAAGAAAAATGACAAATCTATAATTTTATTTCAGTTTATAAGATTGAGTAGGTATAGTAACATAATTTTGTTCAATAAATTAATTCTTTAATAAAATATTTTTCAATAGTTAAGTGGTTACCTAAGTATTTATGTAACGAAATAAAGAATAAAACTATTTACCATGCTAATATATTGTCAATGATGATTTCATATATTTTGAAAAAATCTCTTTGTAATTGTTTATAAAATTGAATTTATTTTTCTTGATGTAATGAACTAAACATTCATCTCTTGGTTACTACCTAGAACAAAAGGCTATCTTAACCTTTTTTTTTTTAATATAAAAAAATCATTTTGTAGGCTTTATTTTCTTTTTCCATCACTTTAAAAGTAATGTTGTGATTTCCTTTTTGCTACCCTGATGGTCTTGAATTGCTAAAAGGTAGAAGTGCACCTCTCAAGTTTTAATGTATGAATTTTAAACAGATAAATAAGAAAAAAAAGACTTTAAAATAAGATGAAAATATAATATGATTTATTAATAGGACTTAATATGCAGTACCTTTTACTATTAACATATGATGTTGCACCACAATCTATTTAGTTACTAGTGGGACTCTTAGTATCGGTTTGGGTTAGTTTTTTTGGAAATTCATGTTTTGAAAATTTTAGAAGTTGTGTTTTGAAAATGTATTTTTTAAAATGAAGTCAAGTGTTTGCTAAAATGAAATCAAGAATAAAACATTCATTTACCAAAAACCATGCTAATATATTGTCAATGATGATCTCTTCTATTTTGAAAACATATATTATCTCTTTGTAATTGTTTATGAAATTGAATTTATTTTTCTTGATGTAATGAACTAATTATTCATCTCTTGGTTACTACCTAGAACAAAAGGCTATCTTAACATTTTTTTTTAACATAAAAAAATCATTCTATAGGCTTTATTTTCTTTTTTCCATCACTCTAAAAGTAATCTTGAATTTTCTAAAAGGTGGAAGAGCACCTTTCTAGTTTTAATGTATGAATTTTAAATAGATTAATAATAAAAAATGACTTTAAAATAAGATGTAATATAATCTATTAATAGGCCTTAATATGTAGTACATTTAACTATCAACACATGGTGTAGTACTATGATCTATTGGTATTAATGGGACTCTTCAGAATTCGTTAGGGTTAGTTTTATGAAAATTCATGTTTTGAAAATTTTAGAAGTTGTGTTTAGAATATATGTTTTTCAAATTGAAATTAAGTGTTTGGTAAAATATGTAGAAATTATTGTTGATATGAAAAATTGCAACGTGAAAATGCAATTTTATAGTGATTTCCATGAGTTGCTATTTGAAAACGCAACTTTTTTTTCTATTATAAAAATGTAATTTTCTTAAAAATGCAAAGCCAAACACCAATCTTATTGCATTGTCATTTAAATTTCTCTTTTTCTCCACTAAATCGCATTGCCAAATGGTATAATTTGAAGTATATTTTACTATTTTTAAATATTACATTTGGGTTGGACCCACCATACGGGAGGAGGAATAAAATAAATATATATTTTAGAGAGTTTTATATATGAAAACTTAGGGAGTAGAAATTTTTTTATCTCCTTTACAACTTTAAAAACGGTATAAAACTTAAATAATTCTATTATTCTTATCATTTGATTAGGCAAATCACCAAGCCTTTGCTTCTGAAATCTTAGGCAGCAGAAGCAATTCAAGCCATAGCTGTCGAAGGCTGGAGAGAGGATTTCAACATTAAAGAATTTTCTGAAGGGTTTTCAAAGATGTCTAATCTTAGATTGCTGATAATTTATAGAATAAGTTATCTTAAGGACGAAAGACCTCTTGCTCTTCCTAATAACCTAAGATATCTTCGGTGGAGGGGCTGTCCTTTCAAATGTTTGGCATCCAGTCACAAACAACGAATGGGGTTTGTTCAACTTGACTTGCAGGACAGCAATTTTGAATATCTTTGGGAAGGAGTAATGGTAATTTTGTTTTTTTCTTTTTTTAATTGCATTTCTATTATTTTTTATTATTTCTCCTTTTTTTTGTTTTTTTTTTAATTGTAGCTACAAATACAAATACACTCCCGATGTATTTGAGCTTCCTCCTTTCATTTATAAAGCTGTTTTATTAAATTAATTTCTACGTTTTATGAAAAATCTTTTTTTTTTTTGGTAACAGCTTTCGGTCAACTTAAAGTACATTGATCTTCGTTCTTCCGACAACCTCATTGGGACACCTGACTTTTCAGGTGTTCCGAATCTTGAGGAACTAAGACTTTCTTGTTGCCGTCGATTGGTTGAGATCCACCCATCTACTGGACAACTCAGCAGGCTTAGGTATTTAGATCTGAAAGACTGCTATAATCTTACCGATCTTCCCTGCATGTCTGCTGTAATGATGCAGTCCCTTACGGTTCTTGATCTTTCTCGTTGCTATAAAATCAGTTCGTTTCCGAAATTTACGGGAATTATGAAAAGCCTATCGAGACTCAATTTGAGCTGGACTGCTATTGAGAAAGTAGAACCCTCATCAATCGAGTGTTTGCCTGCCCTTACTTTCTTAGATCTAAGTCACTGCACACATCTTGAATGTCTTCCAAGCAACATGGATAATTTGAGGTCTCTTGAAACACTCAATCTTTGCAGATGCTCAAAACTAAAATCTTTGCCAAGGCTTCAATCAACTCTAAGATATATAAATACTCAACATTGTTCTTCCCTAAAATGGTCGCCAGCCCAGGTCAAACTGAGTAGCCAGTCACAACCTATCTCCCAGTTGCATCCGTATGATGAGAGCAATAGTCGAGTGGAATTAACAATATTGTCCAATTCACTACCTCTTTTGTCGTAAACCTGTTTATGGAATTTCTTCCAAAAGGGAAGAGGATGGATCTAGAACTGAATTTCAGATAATTGTTCCGTCATGGTTAACTCATCAAAGTATGAGGAATTCAAATTGGTATAATAGTAGATGGATAGGATCCGCTCTCTGGGCATCATGTGTTATATACATGGAATATGGTGTTAGAGCTCGTGTGATAGTCTTTGGTGATATGCCTCTGAATCACTATGCCTCTGAACTTTTCATGTATTGGGAGGACAATATGTGCCTATTGTATTTGTCTCGTGATGATTGGTTTGCTACTGTTGAGAATGGTGAATGCAGTCAGATTAAGGTTATATTTATGTCTAATTACCCAAACGTTCATGTGTGGGGATCTGAGGTCAGTTTGGTATGCGAGCAAGATGTGGAAGAGTTCAACCAAAAAAATGCACAATGTTTGATTGAGAGCTTTGGGGAAGTATCCATCTATAAATTAACTGGTAACCATCTCAAACATCCTTCCCATTAATGTTCAATCCTATTCTATCTTATTTTCTTTCTAACTATACATCTGGTATTGTCACTAGTAGTAAGGCAAGTCATTTTTCTTTTTCTTCTTTTGGCTCACCATGCCAAGCAATCCCAAGCACCCTATACTTTCTTAGTTTATTGCTAGTTGTCTAAGCCTCTATATCATCATCACTTACAAGAAGCTTAATAATTAGTAAAACATAAGTCAAGCAGTTGAGAATATGATCTAGATAGGAAATACATTCTCAAGCTTCATCCATTACATTTCTCTAAGGATTTTGCTAGTGAAGATCTTTCAATCCTAATTTAGCATCCTATTTGTAACTATCAGATATTATGCTATTTTGCACATTCATTTTGTGCTGGCAAATGCAATATGACTTTTTTTGATAAATTTTTAAATTGTAAAAGCTAGAGACTGTGTAGTATTTCCTTACTTACCATGTATACTCTTCATAATCATTTGTGTCATGCCTTCCAAAACAGGTAAGAAGCAAACTCCAATTACACTCATTAGTAATGAGTGAATTATTACTATTATTATCATCATCATCATACATTCATACTAAGTGTTTGTTTGGTTAGCTTATTTTTTGCCAACTTATTTTACTATTCAACTTATTTTTGCTACTATTCATGGGTTTCATTGTACTATTTCAGTTAACTTTTACCTTTATCTACAGTACTTTCAGCAAAAAAGTTTTCAGTTTTAGAAAAATAAACGGATTCTAAACAGACCCTAACTCAGGTTTTCACATATATGTAGTTGGTGATGATGATGATGATGATGATGATATATATACAGTTGGTGATGATGATCATGATGTATATACAGTTGGTGATGGTGATGATGATGTATTTACAGTTGGTGGTGATGATGATGTATATAGTTTTGATAAACAGTTTATGATAAACAATTGGTGGTGATGATGATGCATATACAGTTGGTGATGATGATAAATATATATATATACAGAATACAGTTGGTGATGATAGTGAGGATGATAATGATTGACATGACTGCAAAAGATGACATGTAAGTGCTGTTTATACTTTGACTACCTTTTTTTCAATTGAGGCTTAGGCAATTTGACGTGCACATGCCTTTTAATCAGCCTGACCATGTTTGAATGAATTTGTATTTGGTTCAGTTACAATGATTTGATAACTTGTTCAAGTTGCATGCCTGTGCATCTTATTCCAAAATGAAAATGGAGTTGAAGATCTACTTTTACAGGGATCTAAGTCTAGACAAATAATGAATTATATGGTTTTACTAATAATATTTCTCGTTGGATGAATTTCAAGTGAGTTTAGTGCTACTGGATTGCATACAGGCATTACTTCAGGTAACTTTGTCACATTTCTCTCTTCTATGTGCATTTGAGTTAATGTCTATTAGACAATGATTTGTGAATTTTGAAGCAGAATTTTCAGATTATAAGTGTTTATTGTTAATGAAATTTCTTATTCATAAAAGAATTAAAAAAAAAAAACTTGCAAACAAGAGAGCGGAAGGGACTCTCACCAAAGTTACTCCACCTTTAGGTTCTTTACAATTAGACCAACCACTTCTTGATTATGGCTTGCCACTTATTGTACTTGATTGTTCAGACCAACCATATGTGCTGTCAAATTGGTGGCTTCAGCTTTCTTTACATTTATGCCAATGCCCTCCTTTTATCAGTGTAGATTAGAAAGCACACCTTTAGATTTACCAATTGATAATGAAATAGAGGGGCGGAGACAGAGTGGGGGCGAGGGCGGGCACCTACCCTCCTAACTCCTCCAAAAAGAAGTCCTTCATATTTTTCTATAAAGCAAACCATACCCCTAACATGAAATTAAAAAAAAAAAAATACACATTTTTATTTGAGAAAGTTTAAAAACGCAACAAATTCTCACAATAGTTTCATCATATTCTTATTTTTAGTTGAGATGGATCTAGAATAGATATTTTTTATTTTTATTTTGACCAATGATATACTGATATTTTAATTTATTGTAAAAATATTGTGAGATTTTGTGATATTACTCAAACAACTGCTCCCACTTTAAATAATGAGCCTGGCACAAAATAAATGCCACTACCACCAAACTTGTTTAGACTTTTGACCAATTCCAATCCTTCATTTCTTTCCTTTCATTCCAGTTTAACCACGTGGAACTCAATTTTTACACAAAATAATAATAATAATAACAGAGAAAGAAAAGTTGAAATTTATTTTCTCAATTTATTTTGAGGAATCAAATTAAATGTCTAAACTTGATGTATATAGATTAATCTCTTACTTTGATGATTGATCGTCATGAATGTTTTACAATTGTTTATTTATTTTGCAATTATTTAAATTTTAATATATTTTGTATGACAATTATTGTTGTTTATAATTTTATTATTAATATTGATTAATAATTTTAGGCTCTTTTATTTTTTATTTTTTAATCTTGTCCCCCCTAAACTGAAATCCTGGCTCTGCCACTGATGAAATACATGTATCCATAGTACAGCTGCAAGATTTTGCAGCTCAATCCAGTATTGGGCTATCCAAACTTGGTCATGTTGAAACTAGACTACCTTTGTCCTTGACTGAACCTCAGCTAGCATGCTTAGTTTATGCTTTATGTTGGTTTGAGCTCATGCTTTTCACAAGCCTAAGTGAACTTTATTAACTTGCTAAAATCAACAACATAAAATCTGTTAATTTACTAATACAAATAAGCAATCCGAAAGCATAATTCTTTGACACTGATGTTTGTTTAATCCATTGTTGCTGTTATTACCATCATCACATCATAATTATAATTTTACCATAGATGTCTCCTGGTTTGAGAATCTTAAATGTCAGACTAAGAGATATAAATCAGTCATCATGATAAGTGAATTTTTGTGGCTGCTAAGCAGTTTGTGGGATGGCTGGTGCATGAAGGGCTTTATACGGACAAGCCAACGGGACAGAGCTGTTCCTTCTGCGTATGGGAGTTCTTTTGCTTCACCGATCCTTCTGCTGGAATGGTTTGGTAATTTTTTTTTGTTCTCTCTGTCAAAAAAATGGCAGTCTTCATTTTTTGGCTACATATATTATGTCTCTTAACATTTTGTTGCATGCCAATCATTACACTAGGCTTCTAATTTCTCACTGTATGCAGCTTGGAAATTACTTATTTGTGCTACTAGCCTACTACGTACCACATGCATTTTGAGCCACAGCAAAGTTCGCTCTAAACGTGTTTCCTTATGCCCGAACTTATCTAAGCATGGTATACAATTGTTTTGAAAAAGAATGCATCAAACACTTTGTAGCACTTGGGCTTCAAATGAGTTGGGAGGTGGGAATCCACAAGCAGCTAAAATGACTTTCAAGATTGTAATGGTTCTTGTAGTTGCAGAGATGGTTATCATAGGCATGATCCTCTTCTTTTGCCGCTATGTTTTGGGCTATGCCTTCAGCAGTAAGAAGGAAGTATTGGATCATGATTTTTCTTTCAATAATCATGGATGGCTTAATAGCAGTACTTTCAGGTAACTTTCACGTTTCTCTCATGTAATGGGCATTTACTTGGAGCAAAACTTTTGAAGTTCTAACTTATTTATTTAAGGTATACCATCTACTGAACATTCATTCATTATTCAGTTTAGAATATTTTTTTTAGAATTTAGAAGTTAACTAAAAGTAAATAAAATATAAAAATAAATAAATAAAGGTATCAAACAAGTTTGCTCTAGAATAATTTTTTGTTTTTGGGTTAGAACAGTTGTGGCCTAATCATTCCGTATCTTTCTTCAAAACAGACCAGTATATAAAGACAATGTAGAAGTTGCAATCTTCCTTGATGCAGTGCCATTAACCCTAAAAGTTATTTTCTGCTTTGCATCAGGGGTTGCTAGAGGAAGTGGCTGGCAGCATATAGGAGCCTATGTCAATCTTGGGGCATGTCATCTGGTTGGGGTTCCATTAGTCGTAGCTTTGGCCTTTGTTGTACACTGAAGAGGGAAAGGCCTATAGATTGGACTACTGACATTGTCTACTGTACAAGCATTTCTACTTGCTCTTAAAACAAGTTTCACAAATTGGCAAAAACTATTTATTCTTGCAAAGAAAAAAAAACTCCCTTTTTTTATAATTGGTTTTTTTTCACACCAAAAACTACCATTCATGTTCAACTTGATCATACAATATGAAAATTTGGAATCTTATAATAATTTTTTTTTTGGAATAACTCGTATCTAATCTATATGTTTTAAATTTGGAGGTAAGTGAAACATTTTAGGCTTATCAAACTAAACCAATTTTGAATTCGGATTTATGTTGATGTTTCAAGCATCAAAAGCAAGAGAGATGGTATTTGATGGGGATTTTTAGTCTAGACTCCTTAGTGGAATAATTTTAGTGGAAAAAAATATATTATTGTGATTCCAGAGACTATATAATTTGGCTAATCCTTATTTTTATCCAATCGTATAGAAATGCACAGTTTTGCATTATGAAGGAATTCGTTAATATATATATATATATATATATATATGGGTAAACTATGGATTTAATCCCCGACCTTTTCGACGTATTTCAGTTTAGTCTTTAATGTTTCAAAGGTGTCAATTTAGTCTTTAACCTTTTGGTATTGTATCAAATTAGTCCCAACCGTTAAGTGATAGATGGAAAATGCTGATGTGGCTAATGACTAAAATAAAAAATAATTTTTATATAAACTCAGATGCCACATGCACTTCTAACATGGATTAAACTTAAAAAATAAAAAAAATACAGTAAAAACAAAAACAAAACAATCAAAACCCATCTTAAGGAAGACGGCAAATTATGATAAAATCCTAAATGAATCACGATCCCAAAATTTATGTGGGGGGTTTTTGTTGCTAACATCAGATTGCCAATGGGGAAGGGGACATAGGGTTTGAAGTCATTGCTAGAGTGAGGTCCTTTGTTGGAGTGAGTGGAGGAGCTGTATGGCCTGAGTCACCATGAAGCAGCTCGCGTCCTCTGGCGATATGGTCATGAGTTGCTGGATTTTCTAGTGGAATTGGAGGAATTTGAGACTAGTTTTGTCAGGTGTAGGTTGGACGGGTTTGGATTTGGCTCCATTGAGATTTTAGACTTGAGAGCTTCGATCTCTTGGAATTTAAATCAAACACTTCACTGATTAAAAACAAAACTAGATAATGTTTACCTCTTGCGCGTGAGGAAAATTTTGGGATTTTTTTATAAAATTTTTTTATTATTATTTTTTGGTTATAGAATTGGTGAACAATTTGGGTTTGCAAGGTCTGGGATGAATGAATTCACCTTACAAGCCAGAGCGAATGTTAGCATGATTTGGTCAATTCAGTGCTGGGTGTTACTCACTTTACCTTCTTGTTGATAAGGTGATTGTGACAACAGAGCACAATGACGATGAATAGTATATCTCCAAGCTGGTGGTTCATTCACTGTGATTAGGGGTGTGCAAAAAACCGAAGAACCGAGAAAACCGATTCAAACCGACCGAATCGATGCAAAAATTTCGGTTCGGTTTCGGTTCGGTTTTGGTTTTATTAGATAAAAAACCGAAAAGTTCGGTTCAATTTTCGGTTGCAAATTTTAATAAACCGAACCGACTGAACCGAACCGAAATATATTATTATATTATAATTTATATTAAATATAATAATATATAATATTTTATAAATATTATCCTACCGTTCAACCAAACTATATATATATATATATATATATATTTGACTGATGTGATTGACCCACCCTGGCAGTGGCTGGCACCCTCTGAGATTCACTTTGGATTCTCAAAAAAATAGAGATACACACACTTAGGGGCATTGGGTGGCATGGGCCTTTCACCTTTGGCAGCTTTGCGTGTGGCAGTGGCTTCCATCAGTTCATATTAAAAAAATTCAAAGTCTCAGACTATTCAGTGATTCACGTTCACCGTTCAATTTTCAATGTTTCAAAATTTTCAAAATTTAAACAAATGATCCAGCCAATCTCAGTAATTTATCTTTTTAATCATAATATTTTAAAACTCATTAGATTAATCATTTATAATTAAATTAAGTAAATGTTTAATTAAGCTAATTAAACTAAAACTAATTAAAGTATAAAATCAAAAGTTGGAAACCCTACCTGCATACCCCACATTTTTCATTTTTTACTCTCACACTTTTCACTCTCTCTCTCTCGTTCACACTTCAGTTCAGACAGCCTCCATAGTCCACTCCACAGTCCCTACCTCTCACGCCGAATCACCCACTGCCGCCGCCTCCACACGCCACCCTCCTCACGCCGTCTTGATCATCGGCTTCTCATTTCATGGTGAGTCTCTATTTTGAAAATCTTGATACCCTCTGACCCTCTCTCTGTTTTGTGTTTAAGTTTTGAAAATAGTGAATCTCTGTTTTGTAGAAATAAAATAACATAAGATCAAGATGTTTATTTTTTTCAAGTTTTAATGTTTTATAGAATCTCTAACCCTCTCTCTGTTTTGTAGAATCTCTGTTTTGGGAATATTAACTCGTTGCGGCTCGTCTCCAAACTCGCAGAAGCTGAGGTATCAGAAACCTGTTTCCTTTTCCTTGTGTTTAACTGGCTAGATGATTTAGTGGGTTTTGCTCTGTTCTGGGTTTTGCTTTGTTTCCTTCGTCTCTGTTCTGGGTTTTGCTTTGTTTCTCCTTTGCTAGTCTCTGTGTAAGCCATAACATATTAAAAAAAAAAAAATGAAACGTTTTTTCTTCAACAAAGCCAATAATTTACTTCATAATTGTGGTATTAAATGAAAAGCTACTTTTTCTCAGCAAAGACAAAAGAGATAACGTTGAAATTAATTCAAATAAAAGCCAAACTTACCTTCTTCAACAGACGTGGTTTAAGTTTTTTTTTTTTTTTTTTTTTTTTTTTTTGCTTTTGTTCCTTCATTAACAACAGAAGGGTATATCTTAGGGAAGTGGTTATTCTTTCAAGGTTCAGAGACTTGAAAAGCAAGGGAAAACCCATAATAGGAGAGTGAAAAATATAACTTAAGATTCACTTCTTTTTTTCAATAATTATAACTTAAGATTAACGTCAGTGACTATGCAATGATTATTCCAATAAAAGCTTGAGGAGTTTGAAAAGCTTGATGGAGGTATAACTATTATTTTTTATATTAAAAAAATGACTTTCTATTTCTTTATTTATTAAAAAAAAAAAAAACTGCATGTCTATTATTATTAAACAAAAAAAAACTGAATGTCTTGGATTCTTGGCATATTTATTGTTTTATTGTACAAGTGACTTTTATGTTTTTTTTCATTTTTTTGTTTTTAGAACTCGTGAGTGATGCTGCATTAACATCGGAATTAGGCATGTCCACACCAACACCTATTGATGTTGATGGTTGAAGATTGCTTTGTGCTCTTTGGACGGGTGGTATATTGGTATTGATGATGTACACTTTTTGATATGTATAGTTGTACACTTTTTGTTATTAAACACTAGTAGACAGTGGCCTGCATATAGATATGGGCTTTTATTTTGAGCTTTGACAGTGGCCTATACATAATACATAGATAATATATGATATTAGACAATAGGCAATGACATATGGCCAATTTATTTTGAATCTTTGGCCAAATATTAAATATGGAAAGTGTATACGTTGACATTGACATATAGCCAATTTATTTTGAGTCTTTGGCTATAATGTTATTATGTAAGTATTGACATATGAACAATATGTGGACTTTGGCATATTACTAATGAAGTAATGAAATATGCACTAGTTATTTTATTTTGACTTGTACAATTTATTTTTTAATCTTGTTTGTATTTGATGGGTGCTTGTAACAAGTTATAGCTTAGTTTGAGGCTTTAAGCACTAGAGCAATTTTTGGCTCTAGATTATTTCTGGATTTATGAATCTGTGTTGACAGGTTGTACTTGAGCAAATGTGTTGTGGACAAGTTATATCATGTTAACAGATTATTTTTGGATTTATGAATATGTGATGTGTATTTTAATGAGCATAATAGAAGCTCTAAAGCAGGTTATGAATTTATGATAGGTTGTGATATATGAATCTGTTGTGTGTTGTATTTTTGGATTTATGAATCTGTAACAGGTTGTGATTATTGTTGAAGAATCTGCTATAATGTGTATTTCTGGATTTATGTTGAGAAAAGCAAGTTATGAAAAATGTAAAATGTACAGCATGCTGTGATTTTTTTTTTTTTTTTTGTTTGTAAAATGCTTTATGGATATGTAAAGAGGCCCAAGAATGGCTAAAATAGGGGAGGCCTAAATCTGGGCCAAAATGGCCAAAACAGAAAGTAAAAAAAGGCCTAAAGAAGGCCATTGCCAAAATAGAGAAGGCCTAAATCTGGGCCACAGCTGGTTTCTAACAAAAGCCCAAAACAGGTTTTAAAAAAAGACTTAATTAGAGCATAAAAGGCCGGATTGAATACTGCATTAAAAAAAAAAAAAGCCCAAACAGAGAATTTTTGGGAAAAAAAACCAAAGGCCCAATTGGCCCAAACTTTAGGCCCAAAAACCGAAACTGACCGAAAAACCGAAATAAATCGAAACCGACGGTTTTTCAACTATTTCGGTTGGTTTCGGTTGAGATTTTTAAAAACCGAAAATTTCGGTTTTGGTTGGTCGGATAAAAAAAAACCGACCGAACTGGACCGATTACAGTCCTAACTGTGATAAAGGATGTTAATGGAGAGCAACTTGGTAGGAGTAATATAAAACCAGTTATGATTTATGAGGCAGGGTAGGTGCTTCAATGGCATTAATGTTGCTTCTATTTCCAGATCTAAAGCTTACTTGTACCTAATTATAATCTTTTCTTTACTTGATCGATTTGGTGTCTTCATTAAGCTAGGTTTTATTTTATTTTTTAAGTTTAATCCATGTCAGCAGTACACATGGCATCTAAGTTGACATAAAAATTATTTTTATTTTGGTCGTTAGCCACGTCAGCACTTTCCATCCATCACTTAATGATTGGGACTAATTTGACACAATATCAAAAGGTTAGAGACTAAATTGACACATTTAAAAGTTAAGGATTAAATCGAAAAACACCGAAAAGGTTAGGGACTAAATTTGCAGTTTACCCTATATATATATATATATATATATATATCATCATCATCATCATCATCATTTTTCCATTTGGCACAGTTTGAAGGCTGAAAACATTTTTATTTATTTATTTTTTTTTGACTTTCCAAAGTTCTTTTTGTGGAAGATTTTGGGCTTTTGAGGAATTAGGCTGGGAGCTTCTTTAGTAAGATAATAATACAATTTGTCGGTGGGTTTTAGTTAGCTCAATTGGTGTAGACACTTGATTTTGCACCTCTAATTTAAATTTGGAAGATGGCTGAAATGACCATTTTAAATACCCAAAAAATCATAGTTGTATTACATGCATTAAATCATTCATTGCATATCATAAAAATGATCTTGAGAGTTTAACGGTTGCGACGGTATGCCTGATTCCTAAATTAGATCGTTAGATTAAAAGATATCACAAAATCGAGTTTTCATGATTTGCATGTATTCATTTGGGTGAAACCGATCACATGTGATTAATTGAAATTAATTCTGATTGGTTAAACAATTAAAATTAATTAAATAATTATATGATTGGTTGTTGGTTTTGTAAAAAAATAAGCCTACTTGCATGGGAATAGAATGGATAGTCAGATAACAAGGGAATGGTTGATAATTAAGTCTTTTTAGAATATTTATCTATCAGATAATTATTGTTTTAAAGACCTGATTACCAATATTAGAATACGAGTTAAAAATACGTCTAGGTGCAATTCTCAACTCAAAAAATCCCTAAAGAAGAGTCCAAATTGAACCAAAATTGGGAATTGGGCTTGGCACTCACACGGTGAGTGCCGATTGAGATAAAACGCATCCATGGCACTTCGAGGCCTGGCCCATAAATGCTTTGATTGAGATAAAACGCATCCATTTCGAATTTTTAGGGATAAGGACGCAACCCAATTTGTATATGATCCAATCTAGCTTTTTTTTTAAGCATCCAACCTCTATAAATAGGGAAAAAAGATCAGAAATCAGGGCACTTCTTTTTCTAACTTCTTTGCTCCCCTTATGTTAAAGACATCCTGGAAGCCTTGGCTTTAAGAATTTCTATTCCGTAAGTGAACATATTTTAGATCTCAAAGAGGTTGAACTTCTTTGATTTCTAAAATATTCCCTCATCGAAGAGTACATTCATGCAAGTATGTCTTTAATCTCACCCTTTTGCTTATTCTTTTCTTTCCTACCCTATATATATGTTCTGTTCATCGCATATTTTCATGGATGTATGTTTGATTTTACTCATTGTCCATAAAATCTTGTTCATATTTTTTTCTGCCATGTTCAAACGCTTAATTTGATTTTTGATAGTTGATTAATATGTTTAGGTTTAAGATTTGATTCTTCTTTAAGTTTTGAGATTTGCAATAAACTACAAAAAATAAATTTTAAAGAAAAAAGAACAAAAAAAAAAAAAAAAAGATTTGTATTTTCATCAAATACAGATCTGAAATTTTTTGCATACAAAACATATCTATATTTTCATTAAATACAAATCTGAAATTTTCCTGCATACAAAACAGATTTGTATTTTCACTAAATACAGATCTGAATCTTTTTTGCATACAAAACAAATCTGCATTTTCATTAAATATAGATCTGAAATTTTTTTGCATATAAAAATTGATCTGTATTTTCATTAAATACAGATCTGAACCTTTTTTATAATAAAAAATGTTTTCTTCAATGTAAAATATCACCAATTTTTGTGTTTCTTCTTAAATAAAATTGCAGATTTCGAATCCTTAAAGAATGAATTAATCTTAAATTTGGAATTTCAATATGTCACTGTAATGCATCGTTCAAATGGGTATTTAAAAGGTCATTTTGAGTCTAGAAGACCAGACTCTGTCTGGGTAGAATGGGTGCCTAACACCCTCCCATTCTGTAACCTAGCCCCTGAATCTAATTTTGGTTCATAGGATAGTGCGTTATCTTTTTTTTTTTTTTTCTTTTTTTTTTTAATTTTTAATTGTTATTTTTAATTTTTAATTTTATTTTTAGATTGTAATCTAGGAAACAAAGCCTTGTAATTTTCCTTTTTTTTAGATTGTAATCTAGGAACAAAGCTTTGTAATTTTTCACTAGATTGTAATTAGGGAAACAAAGCCAAGTATATTTCATTTTATCAAATTGTAATTCATTCAAATTAATGAGAGGTATTATTCAAGTATGTACCTTGAGTATTTTTTCTTTTTAATTATTTTTTTGTAATAAAAAATAAGTGGCAACTTTACACATAATCTTGAAAAGAGAAGGTGCCGATGCCTAACCCCTTTTCTGAGAGCACCCTTAGAAGTAGTTTTCCGGTCTCTCATAGTGGTGACTCCACTGGGAATTTCGAGGGCTAAGCTTCGCGTTAGACTTTTAATGACCAATTAAATACCCTTGTTTTTTGTATGATGCTTTTGTTTGGTTGCTTATGTCTTGTATTATTTGTATAATATTTTGTCTTAAGTTGCCATGTTGGTTGTTAAAAGCTTTCCTTAATTGTCATAATGTGTGCCCTCAAAACAACAAATATGCCTGTACCCATCCTAACCTATGGTGGTAGTAACCATGGATCACCGGTCTTCATTAGATTTGGGTACCTAGTGGTGAACTCACTAACTCATAGCCCAAAGTCACTGGATCATTTCTTGTTGACTAAAAAGGATAGACCTTGCCGTTCAGACCAATGTAATGTTCATTACATTACAAGTTAGGAGGTGTAATGTCCTAGTTATGGGAAACAATAAAACAACAAACCTACACTACAATGTAATGACTTAGAACCTATCCTTAGGCCGGTCCATGTTAAAATTGCATTGCATTCTGTGTGTGTTTGTTTGGTTGGTATATTGACATAGATGGGGACCTAGCTTTGTTTGACCCAACCAATCCTTTTCTTAGGGAAGAATTTGGTCAAGATTAGAGGGAAGACTCTAAAGAGAATCCAAGGACGACAGCTAAGTTAGCAGTTCCAGTTCCAAGCCTATCACAGTACCGAAGCCCTTAAGTATAAAAGGCACTGTTACAACACCTCAACCCTGTGTTCAACTTGCAAGATAGCCCAAGCCACAAGAAGTCTGAAGACTCTGTCACCATGGCAGAGGGAGAAGAGCACCAAAACACTGAAGATCCAATGAACATTGAAGAGCTACTAAACACTATGGTGGCAAGCCAAATTTAGTTGAGGGAAGACGTGAACCTTATCATACAACAGTTTCAGAACCTAAAAGGTAGCCAAGAGAAAAACAAGACCGATCATAATCCCCCTATCTCGGAGAGTGAGAAGAAGATTAATGAGAAGATAAGTAAGATGGAGGAGATGATCAAGAGGGCCCGCAAGATGGAAGATCTCATGGATTGCTAGTCGCTCTCTCTTTTCCTAGATGTAAGATTGCCCCCATAGTTCAAGATGTCAGTCTTGGACAAGTTTGATGGCACTGGCTGCCCAAATCCCACCTAAAGATGTACATAAGGGCTATGCAGCCTTTGGGAGTTACTGAAGAAATGTTGGCATAAATGTTCCAAAACACCTTGACTGGAGTCACTCTCAGGTGGTTCCTTAACATTGAAGACAATAGAGCAAGAAATTGGGAAGACATTTGTAGGGAATTTCACAACCAATATAAGTACAACATAGAAGTGGACGTGACAAGGAGAGATTTGGAGACCACTAAACAAGAGCCAAAAGAGTCCTTCTCTGCCTTCATTAATGGAGGTCCAAAGCCGCATAGATGATGAATAGACCAAATGAAAAAGAGCAATTAACTATGGTTGTAAAAAACTTGTTACGTATATACCATAAATATTTGTTTGCTCAGTACTTTTTGAATTTTAAAGCTTTAATTGCTGCTGGTACTCAAATTGAGGATGCAATAAATAATGGAACGATAAAAAATGAGGATGCACCTAAGTTTAAAAAGAATTTTGGGTCTTCTAGTTCCAAAACTGCAGAAGTCACAAATATATATAAAATTGATCCCTACCAACTTATTGCTCCAATGCAAATATCACAAGGGCTGCCTCCAAGGCCTAGGACGGAATTTCATGAACTGTATATGCCAATGAGTCAAGTATTTGAAAAACTAAGAGCAAAAGGGTTACTAAAACCCTTAGACCCAAAACTAGTCCTAAACCCAAAACCAGTCCTAAACCCATTACCTGCAAAGTTTGATGCGAGTAACATGTGTGCCTACCATCAAGGCCCAGGCCATGACACTAATAGGTGTTATAACTTTCGTCATGCAATCCAAGATTTAATAGACACTAAGGTGAAGCACTAAGATATATAAGAATTGCATAATAAGAACAATGATAGCTTACAATATACCAAGTCGTTCTGTGTCTATGGCAAGAAAAAGGGTACCGTAAAAGAAATTATAACGATGCAGGGACATGTTCTGCCCAAGTTCATACAATCTCTAAATCTAACAGGAAGAAAATGGAATTAGTTGAAATTAAAGCATTTGATCGAGAACATTGAAAAAAAATTATACCAAAAATCAAAATTGAAAGCTCAAAAATGTGTCGAAAACACAAGAGTTGTTTAGATCCCCAAATCAAAGTTACGGCTTGGTTGATTTTACACTAACTTAATACTAAGTGTGGAATAGTGTAAACACAAGCGTATAAGCAAGAGAACTACTCTAATCCAGATTTAAAGCAACACAACAATAAAAATGAAATGAACATGAGTAGGGAAGAGAAATGTAAACACAGATAACACCGAGATGTGTTATCAAAGAGGAAACTGAAAAACTCGGCGAAAAACCTCTCTGCCACCCTCCAATCGAAAATCGATCCATTAGACAATCAGTTGGGATACATGGGTTAGCAAGAGGCCCTCCATACCTAATCTACCTGATGTACCTAAGCCCTCCAAGCTCCTATTCCAACAAGGCTTTTCGGAACCATGTCTTGTCTAGCTTTCCAGATCTCGCAACAAGCTCCATGTTGCATCTGCCATCCTTGGCTTCTTCCAATACTTCCCAGCAGCAGCAAAACTTCACTTGACACTCTGAAAGGGTGTGGTAAGTGTTTGGGCTATCAACCTCTCAATGGTATGGAAATGGAGAGGTAGGAGATGAGGAAATTCTCAAAACAAATGTGTAGAGAATTGTGGGTATGATAATCTCTAACTCTCAAGGTGTTTGGCTAGGGTTTTCTCTCAGAGTTCTCCTTAACATTTGTGGGTAATGTGGGTATAAATAGTGTAGGCACAGAAAGTATGTATCAGACTAGACAGGCTGGTAGAACAGAATGTCTCGCGGGTGTCTCGTGGGAAGGCCTTACCTGTGAGATACTCGCAAGACACAGTTGTCTCCATCTGGCCTAACTCTTTGCATTCTAGCATGTGCAAGGCACATGAGATAATTTGCGGGATGCTAAGTCGCGAGCTACCCGCGAGAACTTCTTCAGTCTTCAAATGCTTAAGTCTTCACACTATTCTCTCTATCACACAACCCTTACAATGAAATCCCACAATAAATACATGGTACAAATGATTGAATAAAATTACAATCAAATATGGCACGGAATATAAGCCAACAAAAACACATAGTTGTAAATAACAACTTTACAAAAATACCAGCTCAAATTGAAGAGATAAAAGCTTGAGAGAGAGATTATATCAAGAGAGAGATATTATATTGCCAAGCCTGACTGTTATCTGATCTCTAGACCAAAACGTAAAGCAAACCAATTGTTCTACAATGGTGGGTTAGGGATTTTGAATTTTTTACTCCAAATTTCGCTTCACATTCTGTGTTACTTTTACTCACTTAACTGGGAATTGTTTTTCTTTTATCTTTCAATGATTATTTAAGGTTATGTTGACATGGCAATTTATGTGGCAAAACTTTTAATATTTTATTTTGATCGTTAGACATGTCAGCATTTTCCATCTATCACCATTTTAACATAATATCAAAAGGTTAGGGACCAAATTGACACATTTGAAAGGTCGGTGACTAAATCGACCTATATTAAGGACCAAATATGTAGTTTATCCAAAAATAAATTATACAAGATATATCTTTCTAAAAGAAGGAAAAAAAAGAAAAAAGAAAAAAGAAGAGACCAATTTTCCCAATTTCGAACAAGGAGACTACGAATGAAAGTTTTGAGTAAAGGAATTGGCTTAGATTTAGTGTACTAGATTTGTTAGGATTTGGACACGTGTCAAATAATTGCTCATGTGTTCACATCTTAATGAAATTTCAATTATAAGCTCCATTGCTGGTCACCATGAAATTACCCTCTCCTTTTTAGTTAGTTATTTATTTATAATTCTAAAGAAAGTAAAAAAATATAAAGGAAAGGATTAAGAAAGTGTGGGAATCATTATCAATGAATTGACTTTTATGTAGCAGTAGCCAGCAAGTTCGATCCTTCTATCACGCCAAACAAAAAACAAAGGAAAATAGGCATTGAAGACTAAGCAAAAGAGTTGTTGATTTGGCTTTGTACGTTTTTAGACCCCTTTAAACACAACCAGATTAACCTAGTTAATTAGCCAAGTGATTACTTAGTCAAATTATCAGATCTAGGTTAATACAAATATATCATATCATTGTAAAGTGCGGAAAATAAATAACACAACGATATGATAACCCAAGAAAACCAAACCGGTAAAAAACCTAGGGAGGATTTAACCTAGTTATCCTTAAGGTAAAACAGATCCACTATGAAAGAATTGAAGTTTACACAATAGCAATTTAGACCACTAACATCATATTACTACCTCAAGTAGGAAACTTACTACCACAACCACGTGACAGCTCCGAGTCCACGTACTACTACTTTCTTGGATTCATAGCTTGTGTATCTTTAAGCTCTTAATGTAGTAACTGAATGATCATCAAGCTCTTGACATAAATCTTGATTCTTGATAACCCTAAGAATATGTGAAGGCAAACACCTCTAGATCTTACAAGAGATTCACATACATAGCATAAACAACAACTGCAACAACAACAAAATGTGGCTAGGGTTTCCCCTTTTATACCTAGGGCAAAACATAAAACCCTACACGTCAAACAGGCTTGAGCTGAGTTGAAAAATTCTGCAGATAAACAATCTGCAATAGTTTCGATCGATCGAGTCTAATTTTCGATTGATTGAGCTAGGCAGATTTACACAGTAAATCTTGCAGTACACTCGATTTCCAACTTTACACATAAACATACTTTGAGCAAGTTTAAAACAAGACTAAATATTTTGATCATGGTTTGCCAACGTTACAAAATGAAGTTCTAATACATTTAAACCTAAAGTCTTAGAACCCAATAAACTTGAAAGTTGTAACAGAGGATATTGAGAAGTTGTGAAAACAAACACATGGAGAAAGAAAGAACAGAGTGAAGGAAATATGAATGTACGCAGCGGAAAATTAACGGATCTACTTCATTCGCAATTGATAATATGTGCCATGTAAGTTTCAGAATATAAGAACAAGAGAGTGTACCTTGATGCGGTGAAATTCAAAACAAAGATGAAAAGTACTTGGGAATACTTTTAATCTTCTGTCCAATTCCACTTGATGCCCCAGTAGTGTGGTCTCTCAATTAGTTATATGTGTATGTTCTAGAGAGAATGAAAGAGTGTCCAACACTCACATACATACCATTTCATGTTCATTCCAAAAAATTCTGTATGTTTCTCTCCTTACAATTGATTATCTAATCGGGCTAGCCCTTTTGGGCCTTTCCAATTGGGTCTTAGTATGTGGCTTGGAGTGGGACCAAAAGGGAACAAATAAGACACTAGCTCCAATGGGCCTTGGGCTTTTCTGTCATCTCTTGACAAGTCCAAAATTACCATTAATTATATTTAATACTACTATATAAATATAATTGCACTCTAGGCCTTATTAATAAATTATATCCCAAGAGTTTATTATACATGCAACATCTTCATAAAATATTCGTAGTAATAAAAAGTCATGAATGAAGACTGTCACTTTGTAGATTACTACATCTTAATCCTTGAGTACCCGATTTAATCCTTTTAAGTTATTTATCATATATTTATGAAATCTAATTTCATAAATATATACTTTAGTAACTTCTTACTAAAGTGGTTAGGCCTAACTCTCTGAATAATCGAACCCATTAAACTTATCTCAATGGAATATTTTATATTTTCATTAAGAGATTATGAATTCCATCTTGAGAATATATGTTCCATTAACACTAAATGTGGCTGCCCAACATACTGAGGTTTTGACCGTTACTATAGATCTCACTCCTAATATATCAAAGCAACCTACATTCCATGATCAGGTCTATTATTCTCTCAGGATTAAGAGTTCATGTAAATATAAGCCGTGAGATTTATTATTCATTTGACAGTCGTTAGGAGAATAATAAATCTCACAGCGGTCTAGTTCAATATGTCTTAACTCTTAAAACATATTAACACATCAACTAGAAGTCTTCACTTCCATGATCAAGACAAATTATCTTAGTTAATATGTTATAGTCTTCGCAGATGAAATGCCCAATTTCATCACCGACTACGAACTAAAATTCTGAGTTTATAAAGAACTTGTGATTTATATCTTCTGTGACTTTTCACATAAATCACATACTATGCATTTCATAGACTATAAGATAATGTCCAAATATTCATGTTACCATTATTTTAGATAATAATAAAACAACTTTATCAATTACAATATTAATTCATACATAATGTCATACTTAATATCATATAGCATCATACAATAGGATTTAAGGGCACTAATCCTAACACAGTGTCCATTCCTTTATTAAACAGGCAATAGATATTTAATAATATTACCTGCACAAAAGAGTGTTTGAATAGAAAATGATAAATAAATAACAACTAGCGATGAAGAAGGAAGCAGAAGTAGAGAAATTTTCTAACGGCTTTTTGTTTGTACTTTTAAAAGTTTTGATAATATCAAGTATTGGGAAAAATTTAATGATAATTATTATATTTTACCATAAATTTTAGCTGAATAAAAATGTTTTTTTTTTTTTTTTTCAATTCTAGGAGACTAGGGAGGCAACTTTCTTGTTAATGGAATTATCTCATACGTGGTATGCCCCACCACATCTGAAAATTTCTATTTCACACACAAATGGTTCACACACTCACCACTGTTGCACATAAAATCATAATTTTCAACCATTTCAAGTCATAATTTTAGTTTAAAAAACTGAATGTGTGTATGTAAATAAGTTTGTGCAATAGACATTTCTTAGAGAAATTTTAGCAAAGCTTCGTTAGTCATAGCCAATGTAGAATTGTAGATAAATAATTGTTAGAGATGGAGAAGGAACCGAATTAAGTTATGCCAATTATATGCACGAAAGAGTAACTAGTAGCTAGTGATAGATAAATAAAAGTTTTTGATGGAGAAGGAAGAGCAATAGAATTTTCAAATTGTATTAAATGATGTTTATTTATGCTTATAGAGTAAATTGAATATATATATATATATATATATTTTATAAATTTGATAACATCTAACAATTATCCTAAATCTCAAGACACTTCAACGAATATGTTGTGCCCACTATGATAGCCCCATCAAGGCTCCAATGGTACTCTTGGTATTAGTCCTGCCATCATGTGGTGTGAGGTCGATCACGATGAGTCCACACTAAAACTCTATTTCTTTACTATATATAAAAAATTCTCATGAGCTATACGTTGCCCACCTCTATTGATTTAAATAATAATAACAAAAACAATAAAGCAAACGAGTAAGAACTAGGGGACTAGAAAAAGTGTTGGACTAACCACTAAAGAAATAAAGGGTTAAAGTATGGTTGATTGACTGAAAGACAAATGTAAAATTGTGAACACACACATGAATAGGAAATATAACCGATTCCAATTGAGCATTGAAATATAATATAAAGTACACCATTTAATTTAAAGTCTTTAGTTTACAACTTTGGATCAAATTATATCATATACTATATATAAAAATAGAAGCCTTTCCTACAATTAAGGCCATTGTGACATAATCGTTACAATGTAAGGCCAAAAAAAAAAAAAAAAAAAAAAAACCATGAAAACCCTAAAATAAATTGAAAATTGAAAGTAAGTGAGAGCCAGTCCATTAAAGTTGTAAAGTAGTGATTTACAACTATGTTTTATGTTGGCTTTATTCCATGACAAAAAGTGTTGTAATTGCATTAATTTTGTTCCTTGTATTTTGTGGGATTTTATTGTATTGAGTTTAGTATTAAGTTGGTGAAGAATCGAGCATGTAATGAAGATCAGTGCAGTTTCGGGACTAGCTCACAAGAAGTTCGCGAGAAAGGTTCTCGCGAAAAGGCCAAGTGAGAAGCACATGCTGGAAGTTGAAGGGTCAAGTGCCAGGCTGAATTTTGTGAGTACTTTGTGAGACAAGCCATCTCGCGAGGTACCTGGGAAACTCTTTGCCTGGAGGATTTTCAATCGTGACTTTCTTACCTTTTACCCATACTATATATACCATTATCACCCACCTTTTAGAGAGAGAGAGAGCTACTCATCCTTAGTGAGAAAGCATTGTAGCCTTTCTCCTTCCCTCTCTCATTGTCATACATTGAGAGGAGATTTGTAAACACAATAAACCCATCTTTTAGAGAGAGAGCTACTCATTCTTTAGTGAGAAATCATTGTAGTCTCTTCTCTTTCCCTCTCCCACTATCATACCTTGAGAGGAGATTTGTACCTAAGCACAACTCACACTTATTCAGAGTGTAGAGAGTGTTTTGGAGCTTAGGAAACTTTGGGGATTTGCCAAAAGAAGCCAATGAGGTTTGGTAGAAGCAATTAGGTGGGTATTGCGGGATTCAGAAAGTTAGTGAAGACAAGACTTTGAGAAGTTCGTTGGTAGCAGGAGCTTGAAGGGTTCAAGTACATTGGGTAGACTAGGCTTGGGGGGTCTTTTGTCATTTGTGTACTCCAACTTATTCACTAGTGGATTGATTTCGACTTGGAGGGTTGCGGAGAGGTTTTTCGCCAAGTTCTTCGGTTTCTTTTTTGATAACACATCTTGGTGTTATCTTGTATTTGCATCTTTCTTCTCTCACTCTTTAAGCTTTATATTTATTGTTGCTTGCTTGCTTATGGCTTAGAGAGTAGATCCGGTGATTGCACTTTATTTACTCTTGTTTCACACTTAGATAAGTTAGAGTACAAGCAATTAAGCCGTAATTTAAAATTTGGGGTCTAATTAAGCTCGTGTGTTTTCACACAAATTCGAGCTTTCATGTGGCATCAGAGCAGGTACACTTGTTTTGGTTTCATTACCTAAGTGTGATCCTTGACCCTTTGTGTTTATTGCCATGGATAGTGCTTTGTATGCTTCTATGAATGTTTTGGATGTTGTTGATTGTAACATGCCATGTGTTTGTGAAAATGCCTCTATGAGTGCTTATCCTTATGATTGTGATGACATGTTACAAGAATCTATGGGTATTGTTAAAATTCCAATTGTCAAACTCTTGAAGAAAAAGGCTAATAAGTTTCATGAGAATTTAAGCAAGTTTATTTATGAAAAGGACGTTTTGATTGCTAAGCTCAATGAATCCAACAAATTGGTTGAGAAGTATAAGAAACTTGCTGAAAATTCTTTTGAAAAGATGAAAGAGTTTGAATGTTTGAATATGGACTTGGATGCTAAACTTGTTTTGTCTAACAAACTTGTTAATGATCTTAAATGTGAAAATGAATCTTTTAAGATGCATGCCAAGTGTTTGATTGCTGAACCTATTGCTAAAAAGGAAGAAAATATTTGTTGCAATCATGTTGTGTTACCTGATTTTTTACATATTGTGAGTTCTATCTCTAAAGGCAAATCGGTGTACATTCCTCTACACAAAAGAAACCAAAAAGCAGAGAGAAAGGCTCTTAAGCCTAAGCCTTCGTTTAGGTCTCATCCTAATGAATTGAGTGGATCTAAGTTTGTTCCTATTTGCCATCATTGTGGTGTGATCACTCACATAAGACCACAATGTTCCATATTAAAGAGAGAACAAAACCATGTTGCTAGATCCCTCTCTAAAATGCCTAGTGGACCTAAACATATTGTTTGTCACCATTGTGGTGCTTTTGGTTATATAAGACCTCATTGCTCTAAGTTTTAAGCTCTTAAAAGAATTAAAAGATAAGAGAAACTTGAGCTTATTGGAAGTTGTGCTTTGCAAGCTAAACCGGATTTGATAGAAAGTGGTAAGTTGTTGAAGTATGTGGTTAATGCTCTTGCCTCATTGTCTATTTGCATCTTCAGTTCTCATTCTTCCAACCCTTGTCTCACTTCTCATAAGACACTTATTCCAAACAATGATTCCGTTTGGATGAGGAAGGATTTCTATGGTTGAGCTTATGCTCTTTTTGTTTTTGATCTAATTCTTTCGATCTTTGTAAGACTCTTCATGCATTAGATGCTTCATTATCATGTATTTGTGCATCATACATCTCTTTATATGCATTGTTTTGTTTTTGTTGTTGATCTTACTTTATTACCTTTGTTTTGTGTGAGTAAAATCCAAAACCACATAAAAAGTGAAAAATTCAAAAAGTTTGATCGTATATGTTTGAGCACATATCACATGTGAGTTTGGCCTAGTACCTCCGTACTAATGGCGTAGCATTTATGAGCTTAGCTTGTTATGTATGCACATTTGTTTAAGTGTAAGCAACATCTAGAAATCTACATTTGATCGTTGTAAATAGATCTTCAAGCTTGTCATGAATGATTAGTCAATAATCTTGTTTGATCTTGATACATGCGTAGACTTGTTCCTATCCTCACATTTTATTTTTATGTCAAAAAGCTCTAAAACGTCTATGTTTCAAAGAGAAAGAGCTGAAAAATCCTTACTTCGAAAACTAGTTTGACTAGGAAAAGGTGGAGCAAAAATGTATTCAAAATGTATGATGCCAAAGCCAAAGGCTTATTTATCAAGGAAATATAAAAAATTTCATAGCATCGTTGCTCCAAAATTGAGTTGTATAGATTAAAAAGTATGAAAAATGAAACCCAAATGAAAAATTTTCAATCAAATGTGATAGGCCAAAAATATATTGACCCCTTGTGATGAATTAACCAATTAATTAGCAAAGTTAATTAATTAATCCGATTAACATGCAATACGTATGGTAGCACAAACAAATTACCAACTAAGTTAATATACAGCGAAAAATAAAGTTGACATGGTGATTTGTTTACGAATGGGAAAAACCTTCAAGGCAAAAATCCCATCGGCTGATTTTAAGGTCACCACTCCCAAGAATCCACTATTATCACAACAAGCGGTTACAAGTAAAGGAATCCTAGTACCTTATACCAACCTACAGTTGAACCCTAACTCCAATACCTAATTGGACTTGTTCTGTAGTGATAATCTCTCCTTTCAATGCACAGCTCCCAGTACTTGACTAACCAATCTATGCACGGATCCAAGTATGTGACTAATCACCAACTTGAGAAGGATGTTGGCTGCAAAGTTCTTCAGTTCATCAACACGATGAAGATCACAAAGCTCCTTGGTTACATAACCCTTCGACGTACAAACGCAACAGATTCTTGAAGAGAAAGATGAACTAGGGCAAATTGTCTCCGATCACAATATGTTTGTGAAAAACCTTTGCATCAAGTTGCACTCACTTGCATCAGCTGTGACGGCCCTTAAAGTAATCCTTATATATGTTTAGGGTTATGAGAAAAGAAAACCCAAATATGTATACATGGATTGAATGAAAATTAGAACTGAAAATCTGTTTTTCATAAATCTCGATAGATAGAGTATTTGTCGAGCGGTTGTTGAGCATCGGGCAAAGGCTTCCTTTTAAACCTCGATAGATGCTATCTGTTGAGCTAACTGTCGAGTTTTAAAATCTAGCACTTCTTCACTTAATTCTTGGACAGATTTGCATGGCTTTAACACTTGGACTTGAAACCTTGTTCCTTGAAGAATTAAACATATCCTAGATCTATCAAATTACAAGTAAAGTGCATTTTGTCAAAGGATTAGCCAATTCTATATTGACATATGTTCCTAATATGATTCACATATATAAACACTTTGGTGGGGGGTCATATATGTTCTTTTCTATTAGTGAGATAGGTCACTTGACTTCGTGCTAGTTGTGTATGACTTGAATGAATTGATCATTGAAGCTTCTTGATAGACTATGGACTAGTTCATACTTCATTCAAACACACAACACACAAGTCTAATGTTCAATGAATGCCTATTTCATTTGTGTGATTGTACGTGTTCAAATGTGATGTGTGTGTGCTCAACCATATGTGGATCAAACCAAAAAGATTTTTGATCATTTTATTTGTATTTGAAAGTGTTTTTCATCACTCTTTGCTCTTAAGTTTTGCACTTAATTTGTTTTTAATGTTTTAAGTTTGTTTTTGTGTTGAAAAATAGGGGTTAGAGTCTTTCGCAAGTTGTTCGCGACTTGGCTACGAGTTGCAAAGTTGAAAAATGCATTTTTGGTCAGGCAAAAACTTTCACGAGTAGCTCGCGAAGAGCTCGCAAGTTCGTAACTCACGAAATTCCCAGATCAGCTATTTTATGGGTATTTCATGAGTTTTTGTTCCAAAATCCTCATATGACTCTCTTATGACTCCATCTTCTCCAAACCCTCTTTTTCAAAACTTCTACATCAAAACCCAACTAATTTCAAATTTTTTACATTCCATAAACATCTCTAAGGTAATATTTAACACTTTTAATTGATTTTAATCTTTAGATTATGTTCTTGGGGGTTTTATGTTCATAGTTGGGATTTTCTTAAATGGGGGTTGGAAAACTTAGGGCTTGTTTGGATGTTTTTTTTTCATCACTCAATTTCTGTCACTCATCACTCATCACTCATCACTTATCACTTATCACTTTAAAATACCCTACCCGTTTGGCACCATCACTTACTTGTCATCACTCAATATTTTTCACACTGTTTATGGGCCTTATACCTGTCACTCGGTGCAGCTTTTTTTTTTTTTTTTTTTTTTTTTTTTTTTTTTTCCCCTAGTACCCAAACTCATTGAACCCAGTAAAAAAAATAAAGAAAAACAAGAAACCCAAACTCACCGAACTCAGTGGAAAAAAAAAAAAAAAACAAGAAACCCGAACCCAGTGAAAGAAGAAGAAAAAAGAAAGAAAGAACTGAAGACTGAAAATTAGAGGTGATGAAGAACCAAAAAAAACAAAAAAAAAAAAAGAAACCCAGAAACCCAAACCTAGTGAAAGAAGAAGGGGGAAAAAAAAAACCCAACCAACGGAGACCAGTGAAAGAAGAAGAAAAAAAGAAAAAGAAAAAAAGAAAGAACCTAGCTAACAAATTCCAGTGAAAGAAGAAGAAAAAAAAGAAAAGAAAGAAAGAAAGAAAGAATCCAGCTAACGGAGACTAGCGAAAGAAGAAGAAAAAAAAAAGAAAAAGAAAAGAAAGAAAGAACCCAGCCAATGGAGAGAATAGAGAAGAAAGAAAAAAAAATGGTCAAAAGTTGCAGCTGACCCTAACAGTGGGTCCCTCCATGTGTGTTTAATTACAAAAATGCCATTGAAAACAGAGTTATGGAAACTAAAAACAGCTAAAATGTGTTTTCAGTTTCCATAACTAATAACTCAAAAATCAGATAATTGAGTGATGGAAACAAAAAACTAGAAACAGAGTTATGTGGTGCCAAATGGACTTCTCAACTATGGGTCCCACCATTTTTGAGTTATGAGTTATGAAAATAGAGTTATGAGTTATGGAAATCACTCATCCAAACAGCCTCTTAATTTTTGTCAATCTTTTTGATTGGGTTTTGCTTTTAATGATGATTTGCTTTGGATGTTGGCCCCTTGTGGAAAAAATAACATGTATTTAAGGATAGATTTTCATATGTTCATGCATTGTTTTACATATATGTGTAGTGTGTGCATTCTAAGTGTTTGATAAAATGCTTCTATGGTATTTTTTCACTCTTTTGGACTCTGATGAGTACCAATTTTTGGGGATCACCATAATTATTCATGTTTATCATGTTTTGATTATTAGTTGTGTGTTTTACACATTTTGCCCAATGAGTGCTTGCTCATGCATTGGTTATGCATTCACATGCACACTAGATGCACTTTTGATGCACATACTCTAACACTTGACATGTTTTGCATTCACTCATGCTAGTTAAGTCTTTTTAGACCTTTTAGCATGTCATGTTTACTTTATGCTTTGTAGCATTTTTTAAAGTGTTTTTAAGATAATTTATATTTTGTTTGAGCTTCATTTTCTCATTCATCTTACACAGCTCATGCATCTTATCCTTGTTCATATCTTCTTTTCTTTCCCTCTTTCCTCTTGATTCATTTGTCTCTTTGTGACAAAAAGGGGGAGAGTATACTAGAGAGTATACCAGAGTGTATCGTCATTTCTATATGACTCATGTGCACATTCTCAGGGGGAGAAATTATATTTCGTGCACATTTGTAAGGGAAGAAATTCCATAGGGGAATGCATATACCAAGGGGGAGAAGACATTTTTTTTTTTTTTTTAATGAGAAAACCTTGAGTTATGTTTAGTATCTATGCCTTGTTGTTCTCATCATATCATGTTTATGTGTTGGACATGCATATATCCTTATGCTATTGTGCTTTGTTGATTGCATGTTCAGATGATCATGCAATCATATGTTCATGCATTGTTTAACATACATGTGTGGTGTGTGCACTTTAAGTGTTTGATAAAACGCCTCTATGGTATTTTTTCAAACCTTGTCTTGTTTTGTTTTATATTATGCTTGTTTTCTTGGTTGCTATATGGTGCTTTGAGTTATGTTTAGTATCTATGCCTTGTTGCTTTCATCGTATCGTGTTTATGTGTTGGATATGCATATATCCTAATGCTATTGTGCTTTATTGATTGCATGTTCGGATGATCATTTGATTTGCTATGTGATCATTATAGTAATTTCCATATGACTATTTAGTGTTTGATCAAGTTGCTCATTTGCTTCACATCATGTTTACTTGATCACATTTTACTTGTTACATTATACTTGTCATTTTATTACTTGTTTTACCCTTAGAGTCTAATGTGTTTTTTGCAAGTGTTTTAGGATACAGGTATTTTGTTCCAAGTTCATCACAGGTTTTAGATTTATGTGTGAGTGAGTTTTGCCATTGTTCCCAAACTCACGTTTAAGTCTAAAGTTTGTTATAGGGTGTTTTTTGAATGGTTTTAGACCCTTAAACCAACCAGATTAACCTAATTAATTAGCCAAGTGATTAACTTAGTCAATTTAAGAAATTCTAGGTTATCACAAACATATAATCATATCAAAAGTATAAAGCAGCGGAATAATAAATAACACAAGATATGATCACCCAGGAAAACCAAACCGGTAAAAAACCTGGGGAGGATTTGACCTACTATCATCAAGGTAAACCTGAATCCACTATGTGAAAGATTCGAAGTTCATACAAAAGGACTTACAAGCTCCCCGCTTAACTTCCTAATGCTACCCACTAGTAGAACTTACTGACATGACTACGTGCAAACTCCGAATCCATGGACTCCTTCTTTCTTGGATTCTCCAATCAGTTACAAGCACCCACGCTTGTTATTCTTTAAGCTCCAATGGCAGCAACCGAGTTGATCATCAAGGTGTTGAAGTAATCTCTACCTAGAAAACCCTAAGTTTTGTATAAATGAAAGCTCCTCTAGATCTCATAAGAGATTTACACAAAACAGAAAAGTATGAGCAACAATACAATAGGAGCAACTCTAAAAACGTGGCTAGGGTTTTCTTTATATACCTATGGTAAAAACAGAAAACCAAAAATGTTTAATGAGTTAGGGTTAAGCTGGAATATTCTACAGAAAAACATTCTGCCCGAGATTTGATCGATCGAGCTAGGCCGAAATGCACCAATGCATCTGCAGCCTAAACAAGAAAGACACAACTTTGAGCAAGCCTAAACAAGACTAAACATATTGTTTTGATCATGGTTTGCCAACATTACATATTAGAGTTCTAAATACATAAATTCCTAAATCTTTAGAACCAAACAAACTCCCCCTTTGGCAATCCGTGACAAAACACAAACTAAAAGCTCAAAGTTTACAAGTGAAAGCCCTTTACATAAATAATGCTCATAAAAACTAAAATTCATCCTAACTACTATCCATCAGTTGCAAGTGTAGATAGCAGCTCAATTGAATTAACCTATATATTCCTGAAACACTCAACAAACGCATAAACGCATGTGTGACAGAAAATAGTAAATAAACAGGTATAACATTCTTGTATGATTCACGCAGAAACATATATCAATGAATATTCTCATAAATATAAATCAATAAACAGTGAATCCAAAGAAACAAGAATTATGTATATATCATGTATATCAAAAAACCATGTTACTCCCCCTAACATGAATATCCCCAAAAGAATGATATACAAAGTGAAGCGCCTAGATACAATCTAATATCTCCACTAGCTCCTTAAAACAAAAAACGCTCCCCCTAACTACAAAAACTCCTCAACAAAGTTGATAGGCCACAATCTGAATGACCCCTTGTGATAAACCCTAATTAATTAATTAGTCAAGTTGTTAATTAATCAATTAATCATGCAATTGCGTGGAAGCACAAACAAATCACCAAATACTAAAAATGCAGCGGAAATTAAATAACATGGTGATACGAATGGGGAAAACCTTAACGGCAAAAACCCCACTGGGTGATTTTCAGGTCACCACTCCCGAAACTCCACTATTATCAAATCAAGCGGTTACAAGTAAAGGAATCCCAAGTACCTTACCAACCTACAGTTGAACCTTTACCTCAATACCCAATTGGACTTGATCTATAGCAATAGTTCCCACCTTTGATGCACGGCTCCCAAGAACGTGACTAACCAATGCGCGGATCCCAGTATGCGACTTCAGAACACCAACTAAGGAAGAAAGGTTGGCTGCAAAGTTCTTCAGTTCATCCTTTATGATGAATAGCAGGAAGATGCTTGGTTACAAAACCCTATGGTGCAAATACACAGCAACTTCTTGAAGGAAGATAAACTAGGTCAAGAACTTCGTCTTTTGATCACAATTTGCTTGAATAGAGATTGTTCAATGATATTGCAACTTATGTCATACTTGACGGCTCTTAAAACAATCCTTTTATATGTTTAGGGTTAGAAGAAAAGAAGGCCCAAAATCATATTCACGGATCCCAAGAAAATCAGATTGTAAATCTGAAATTTTAAATCTCGACAGATATCAGGTGTCGAGGTAGCTATCGAGCAGGTGTCGAGGGAATAGAAACTTTCTCGATCGATCGACCAGCTATCGAGAAGCTATCGAGATTGCGATAAGAATCAGCTGAAGATCTCGACAGATAGCCAGGTGTTGAGGAGGTGTCGAGAAGCTATCGAGCTATCTATCCACAGGTGTCGAGCTATCTGTCCAACTTTATTGAACACCTTTTCTTCACTTGTTTCTTGGTCCAATCTTCATGGTTTTAATACTAGACTTGAACAACATGTTTCTTCAAGTATTAAACACAACTTAGATCTACCCAAATACAAGTAAAGTGCGTTTTGTCAAAGGATTAGCCAACTACATAAAATATGTCCTTAACAAAAGTCTACTCCCCCTTTTTGTGATGGAATGCCAAAGAGCAATCACAACCCATCATCAAAAGGAGGTGGTGAGGGTGAACGAAGATGTGCCAGATCAGCTCGCAACGCACGGATCTCATCAAGCAAGTCCACCAAAATCTGACCATGAACTGCCTGAACAGTCATGACAGTCTCCAAAGTACGACGTATATCAAAGTCGTCTGATGGAGGTGGAGGAACATCAGCAGCAACAATAGCATTAGGATCAGGAACAGCCTCACTAGCAAGACCTGTAGAAGAAGAAGGAGGAGGTGCAAAACCAAAAGGCTTAGACCTAGGGTGTTTAGAGCTAGCTCGAAGGTGAGCAACCCTCTGCCTAAGAAAAGATGCACCGATAGGAGCAATCACATGAATAGGCTTAGAGGAAGGAAAACCACTAAGATCAAGATAAAGTAAAATCTTATGAATAAAAATAGGTTGAACAAGAGCATGTGAAGAAGATGAACTCCTATAAACTTCATTCAAAGAACGAAGAAACAAATGAGGAAAACTGATAGGAGCATCAGTGACAAGAGTGTACAAAAATACACACCGCTCAAGAGGAATGGTGTGAAGATGAGAAATGGGCCAGATAGAGTGACACGCTATCCTAAAGAAGATATAATACAACTCAGAAAGCTCAGCAGAGGTAATCCTAGGATCAGAACCCCACTGGATAGAAGACCCAGTGATGTAAGACATGACATCACTCAAAACAAGAGACTCATCATAAGGATAGACTGCGTGCTGGACCAAAGGCACCCCAAGAGCATCAGCCACTACCGTAGGAGTAATGGAGTACTCTACGCCTCATATCTAACTTTTTACCAAAGTGTTGGAATCATAGACGCGGATAGAGATGTTCGAAAAGAACTCTCTAATCAGGGTAGCTGGAGGAGGAGGATCAAAAACATCCAACAGAGGTAACCAGCCCCGATGCTCAAAGTTTGCCCTAATGGCAGGATCAAGCTCATCCAAGATGACAGAATGCTCAGACCAAATCTTTCTCTTAAGGTTCAGCTTCTCATAAGTCTCTTGGTTTTTCTCACTCGAAAACCTCTCGCAGTCAAAGGAAGGAGGGGAAGGAGTAGGCGAGGGGACAGACCTACGAGCCCTAATCTTCCTAGGCATAGTGCTAAGGAAAGGACAGAGATACAAAGAGAAAACCAAAAATAACACAAAGACCAAGGGCAGACTGCAAGTTAGCACAAAAAGAGATAAAACAAAAATCTATATGATGCATGAACAACTACAATGTCCTGATGCATGTACTAATGCAGTAAGCAAAGTTCAAATTAAGTTCAATTGCACAAAATTAGCTTGAGCATAGAGTTTCTTAACAAAAACCCTAAAAATTTGAAAAACCACTTGAAAATTTTGAAACAGATTGATGAATTGAGCATTACATAACATAACACATAGATTATAATGCTTAATTACATCAAAACAACAAGTCAATTTCAACCTAATGAACAAAATCCCTAATTCGGATTCAATGTAAACCCTAGAAAATTCAATTTTCCATAATTCACATAATTGATCAAATTAAACCATTAAGAACAAGTTTATATCATGTCCCCATAAAACCCATTGATCAATTGCACAAAATAGGGCTAAAATCAACAAAAATCTCAAATATGCAAGGTCCGAAAATTTGAGTGTAAAATGCATGAAAATATGAAAATAAACTCAAAAGGAAGGGAAAAAGAGACTCACCGGCTTGAAGAAAGAGAATCTTTGCAAAAAATTCGGAGGAAAACGGCAAAAAATTTGACTGTAGAGCCTTCCCTAGTCGGAGAGAGAAGAAAAGTTTGAAAAACTTTTTGAAAAAGTGTTTGAATCAGTCAAGAACAGTGTTTTAAAAAAACTGATTCGCGACTTTCGATTGATCGAAAATTACATTCAATCGATCGAATCAATCCGAGAATTTTAAATATTTTCGATCAATCGAAAAACAGATTGGATCGATCGAAATAGGCAGCAGCTTATAGTATTTTGAGAAAAATTACAGTTTTGAAAAACTTAAACCAATTTTTGAAAATAACTCCTCAAAACATTAAACAAAGTGCATGAGTATGAGATGTAATGGAATGCTTTTTCAAAAACCCAAATTTTAATCCCAGTTTCTCCAAAGAAAGTTACAGCCATTCTCCCTTTAAGTTCTCAAGCAAACAAAATGTTTTGTATAATACTAGAGGTATTTTCAAACTCGGTTGGTCAGACCAAAAACCCACACAATACCATGTACAGTGTTTAGTAAAGAGTAACTTGTGTAGTGTGTGCAAACTTGCAAAAACTTGAGATACATGTAAGGTGATATGTGAATAGAAATCAATCACAAAGTCTACAAAATTCATCACACAAAATTTAAAAGAGACTATCACCTAAAGAGTTACATCATATAACTCCCACATCTCCTAGAACATAAGCTTGCAATCATGTAAGTTTCTTGAATTTTGGCTCATTATTTTGTGGATTGGCATCAAGCCTAATAGTACACACCAATTTTAATTATGTGAAATGGCATCAAGCCTAATAGTACACACTAATTTTAAGCATTAAGCAATTAATCGAGGCTGCACCTTATGTTCTTTTTGTGCATGTGCTACACTTTTTTGAGCACAAAATCTTATGATATGCACTAAGGTTTTCATGATTGGCTAGTGAACAGTGGTGAGATGGTTATTTATGCCCTTCTCAAAAGGGTTAAGTCCGACAGTCAAATAACATGTGACTTCAAGATCAAGACAAAGTGATAAACACCATAAACATCTTTCCCACACAACATGCACTACAAAGTTTCAACTAGTCAAGTGCAATAAATAAGCTCATCAAAGCTAAACAAGGTACATAAGGCATGTTATGTGTAAATAAATTGACCAACCTTGTTTTCAAAGACTAAGAAAAATAGTGCCAAACATATTTTTCTTTTCTCCTTTTTATTTATTTATTTATTTATTTATTTTTAAAAAGGAGGAAACAAATAAATCCTAGAATGAAATGCATGAATGTAATGCAATGCAAGTCTTAGAACAAAAACACAAAAACACAAAAACCAAAGAACAATGGTCACAAAGGAATGAGCAAAAGGACCAAGAAAACCAAACGAGACTAGGGACACCGAAGCACACCAATCACTTGACGAAGTGTCTTAAACTTACTTCCATTAAGCGGTTTGGTAAAGATGTCAGCATTTTGACGATCAGTAGGGATATACTCAAGACAAAAAATTTTCTTTTCAACCAAATCCCTAATGAAGTGATATCTAAGTTTAATGTGTTTGGTCTTAGAGTGCTGAACAAGATTCTTAGATATATCTAAAGCACTAGAATTATCACAATAGACAACCATGGTGTCTTGAGGAATCTCATAATCACTCAAGAGCTTTTTCATCCAAAGGAGCTGAGAACAGCAACTCCCAACAGCAATATATTCTGCCTCAGCAGTGGATAAAGAAACAGAATTTTGCTTCTTAATCATCCAAGCCACAAGATTGGCTCCTACATAAAAACACCCCCAATGGTGCTTTTTCTGTCATCAGCATTCCCAGCCCAATCAGAATCAGAAAAACCAGCAAGAGACAAATTTGACTCCTTGCTATAAAATAATCCATAATCATAGGTTTCACTCACATATTTTATAATTCTCTTAACAGCATTTAAATGAGAAACCTTAGGATTAGACTGAAATCTAGAGCAAAAACAAACACTAAAAGAGATATCAGGCCGACTAACAGTCAAATACAAAAGACATCCAATCATGCTTCTATACAAAGTAACATCAACAGACTCACCTGATGGATCAATTGTTAATTTTGCATTAGCAGCCATCGGTGTTCTAGCATGAGCAGCTTTGTCCAGTTCAAATATTTTTACCAGATTTCTTTCATATTTAGCTTGATTGATGTAGATTCTTGACTCCGTTTGCTTTACCTGCAAACCCAAAAATTAAGTTAGTTCACCAACCATGCTCATTTCAAATATCGCCTTCATTTCATTTGCAAAAGAATGAGCAAGAGAATTATTAGTAGCACCAAAAACAATGTAATCAACATAAATTTGAGCTACAACAAAACCAGTCTTATCCTTTCTTATGAAGAGAGTTGTATCTGCTGATCCCCTTTTGAATCCGCGCTCAGTGAAATAAGCAGTCAAGCTATCATACCAAGCCCTAGAAACTTGTTTCAACCCATATAGGGCTCTCTTCAATTTGTAGACATCATCCGGTCTGTGAGGATCAACAAAGCCTTTAGGTTGCTCAACATATACTTCTTCTTGTAGCATCCCATTCAAGAAAGCACTCTTGACATCCATTTGATACAGCTTGAAGTTTAGGTGACTTGCTATGGCCAACAGTATCCGGATGGATTCTAACCTTGCTACTGGTGCAAAAGTCTCATCAAAATCAATTCTTTCCACTTGTGTGTACCTTTGTGCAACAAGTCTTGATTTATTTTTGATCACAGTGCCATGTTCATCTGACTTGTTCTTAAAGATCCACTTAGTTCCAATCACATTTACACTCTTCGGTCTAGGGACTAGTTCCCACATATCATTTCGAACGAATTGATGAAGATCTTCATGCATGGAATTTACCCAATCAGCATCTTGAAGTGCTTCATCCACCTTCTTCGGTTCAAATTGGGATAGATAGCATGAGTGAGTAATCACATTCAAGGCTTTTGATCTTAATCTCATGTTATCATTCAGACTACCCAATAAATTAGTGGAGGGATGATTCAGTCTCACTCTAGAGGATGGACCTTTAACTAAAGATGTGGAGGTACCTTTCTGTTCAGATGGAGGACTGAGCTCACTTTGTACTTGTTGAGTTTCACGAACCGGAGTGGATGGTTCTGAATTTGATGGTACTGAAACTGTATCATTCAACACCAACAACTCTTCCTCACTATGTTTCCCAACATACTCAGCAGGAAGTGAATCATCAACTTCTAAAGACTTATCTTGAGCAAGAGCAGTGCTTTTTAAAAGAGCTTCTGAACACACTTCATCATTTATCACAACATTTGAAGATTCCATGACTGTTTTGGTTCTCAGATTGTACACTCTATAAGCTCTACTAGTGGAAGAGTATCCTAGAAAGTATCCTTTATCACTTTTTGCATCAAACTTTTCTAGGTTCTCTCTATCATGGAGAATGTAACAGTCATTGCCAAATATCCTGAAATATTTGACAACAGGCTTCTTCCCTCTCCAGAGTTCATAGGGAGTTTTTTTGGAGTCAGGTCTGAAATACACTCGGTTGAGGGTATGACAAGCAGTGTTGACAGCTTCTTCCTAGAAGGATTTTGGCAACTTTTTGTTGTGTAACATAACCCGTGCCATCTCCTGTACAACCCTGTTTTTCCTTTTCATAATCCCATTTTGTTGTGGTGTCTTGGGCGAAGAGAACTCTTGATGAGTGCCTTGATCATTGCAGAAAGTAGCCAGCTTGGTATTCTTAAATTCTCTTCCATGATCACTTCTTATTCTGGCTATCACAGTATCTTTCTCAACCTACAATTTCTTGCACAAATGTATCATCTTCTCAGGAGCCTCAGCTTTATCTTTCAAAAGCACAACCCAAGTATATCTAGTAAAGTCATCCACAACAACTAGAATATACTTCTTTCCACCCAAACTCTGAACTCTGGTAGGACCCATGAGATCAATGTGCAATAGCTCTAGAGGTCTTGAAGTTTGAACACTAGTCACAGACAGATGCTTGGATTTCACTTGTTTACCTATCTGACATGGTCCACAAATGCACTTATCTATCTTCTCAAACTTAGGTAAACCAATAACTGCCTCACATTTGGAAATATTTTCTAACTGCTTATGACTGGCATGTCCCAACCGTTGATACCACAAATCAACTTGATCAATCTTTGCACTAAAGCACTTGTTGTTCACACTTGGTGTTATGCCATAACAGTTGTTAGCTGTCCTTACACCAACACACATACAATCACCTCCTCCATCAAGTATCTCACATTTATACTTAGTGAAAAGAACATTTAAACCATTGTCGCAAATCTGGCTTATGCTGAGTAAATTGGCCTTCAGTCCATCAACATACCAAACATTTTCAAACACTAGCAATCCTGGAATATCCACAGTTCCAATGCCTCTGATCACAAATTTGCTTCAATCTCCAAAAGTGACTGTCCCAATCTTTCCTTCAAAGAGTGTTTTGAATAAACCTTTGTTTCTTGTCATATGCCTGGAACAACCACTATCCAAATACCAAAGACAAGAATCATGTGCCTTTAAGGCAGTTAAAGCAGTATAGCATAAATAATTCTTATCACATATGGTTATATCAAGATACTCAAGGAAAGATTTAACAAAAACAACAAGAGGCAAAGACAACCAGTAGATAAGTTGATATATAAGCAAAACGATTTTCCAAAAATCCATGACAATAGGGGTTAAGGATTAGCTCAGAGATCAAAAAATATCAAACAAGAGAGCAACCCGCTCTGATACCACTTGAACGGTTTTAGACCCCTTAAACCAACCAGATTAACCTAGTTAATTAGCCAAGTGATTAACTTAGTTAATTTAAGCAATTTTAGGTTATCATAAACATACAATCATATCAAAAGGATAAAGTAGCGGAATAATAAATAACACAAGATATGATCACCCAAGAAAACCAAACCGGTAAAGAATCTGAGGAGGATTTGACCTAGCTATTCTCAAGGTAAACCTGAATTCACTATGCAAAAGAATTGAAGTTCATACAAAAGGACTTACAAGCTCCCCGCTTGACTTCCTAATACTACCCACCAGTAGAACTTACTGACACGATTCCATGGACTCCTTCTTTCTTGGATTCTCCAATCAGCTACAAGCACCCACGCTTGTTATTCTTTAAGCTCCAATGACATCAACCAAGTTGATCATCAAGGTGTTGAAGTAATCTCTACCTAGAAAACCCTAAGCTTTGTGTAAAGGAAAGCTCCTCTAGATCTCACAAGAGATTTATACAAAACAGAAAAGTATGAGCAACAATACAACATGAGCAATTCTAAAAACGTGGCTAGGGTTTTTCTTTATATACCTAGGGTAAAAACAGAAAACCCAAAACGTTTAATGAGTTAGGGCTGAGCTGGAATATTTTGCAGAAAAATATTCTGTCCGAGATTCGATCGATCGAGCCAGGCCGAAATGCACCAATGCATCTGCAGCTTCTCGATTCCAACTTTACATGAAAGACACAACTTTTAGCAAGCCTAAACAAGACTAAACATATTGTTTTGATCATGGTTTGCCAACATTACACATTAGAGTTCTAAATACATAAATTCCTAAATCTTTAGAACCTAACATTTTTGTCACGGAATAGCCAATGAGGGAGATTTTAAAGTTGTGATTTACAACTATGTTTTATATTGAATTTATTCCATAACCAAAAGTGTTGTAATTGCATTAATTTTTTTCCTTGTATTTTGTGGGATTTTATTGTATTGGGTTTAGTATTAAGTTGGTGAAGAATTGAACATGAAATGAAGATTAGTGTAGTTTCATGACTAGCTCGCAAGAAGTTCACGAGAAAGGTTCTCGTGAAAAGGCCATGTGAGAAGCACATGCTAGAAGCTAAAGAGTCAAGTGTCAGGCTGTATTTCGTGAGTACTTTGCGAGATAGGCCATCTCGCGAGGTACCCGCGAAACTCTCTGCCTAGGGGATTTTCAAATGTGACTTTCTTACCCTTCACTCATACTATATATACCCTCATCACCCACTTTTTAGAGAGAGAGCTACTCATCCTTAGTGAGAAATCATTGTAGCCTCTTCTCTTTCCCTCTCCCATTGTCATACCTAGAGAGTAGATTTGTACTCAAAAACAACACACCCACCTTTTAGAGAGAGAGAGCTACTCATCATTTAGTAAGAAATCATTGTAGCCTCTTTTATTTTTGTGGGTAATGAGAGTATATATAGTATGGGTGAAGGGTAAGAAAGTCACGCTTGAAAATCCTCTAGGCAAAGAGTTTCGTGGGTACCTTACGAGATGGCCTGTCTCGCGAAGTACTTGCGAAATATAGCTTGGCACTTGACTCTTCAGCTTCTAGTATGTGCTTCTCACGTGGCCTTTTTGTGGGAACATTTCTTGCGAACTTCTTGCGTGCTAGTCGTGAAACTGCACTGATCTTCATTTCATGCTCGATTCTTAACCAACTTAATACTAAACCCAGTACAATAAAATCCCACAAAATACAAGGGACAAAATTAATGCAATTACAACACTTTTGGTCATGGAATAAAGTCAACATAAAACATAGTTGTAAATCACAACTTTGCAATCTCCCCCTTTGGCTATTCCATGATAAAAACACCCTATAACAGACTCTAGACTTAAACTTGAGTTTGGGAACAATGACAAAACTCACTCACACCTAAATCTAAAACTTGTGATGAACTAGGAACAAAATACCTGTATCCTGAAACATTTGTACAAAAGACATTAGACCCTCGAGGTAAAGCAAGTAATAAAAGGACAAGTATAATGAAACAAGTAAAATGTGATCAAGTAAACATAATGTGAAGCAAATAAGAAACTTGATCAAACACTAAACAGTCATATGGAAATGACTACAATGATCACATAACAAAGCAAATGATCATCCAAACATGCAATCAACAAAGCATAATAACATAAGAATATATGCATGTCCAACACTTAAACACGATGCAATGAGAACAACACGGCATAGATACTAAACATAACTCAAAGCAACATATAGCAACCAAGAAAACAAGCATAATATCAAACAAAACAAGACAAGGTTTTCTCATAAAAAGAAATGTCTTCTTCCCCTCGGTATATGCATTTCCCCTATGAAATTTCTCCCCCTCGCATGAGTCATATAGAAATGACAATACACTCCCGTATACTCCTTAGTATACTCATTTTCTCCTTCCCTCTCCCATTGTCATACCTTGAGAGGAGATTTGTACCTAAACACAACACACCCATCTTTTAGAGAGAGCTACTCATCCTTAGTGAGAAATCATTGTAGCCTCTTCTCCTTCCCTCTTCCACTATCATACCTTGAGAGGAGATTTGTACCCAAACACAACCCATACCTATTTAGAGTGTAAAGAGTATTTTGGAACTTGGGAAGCTTTGGGGATTTGCTAAAAGAAGTCGGTGAGGCTTGGTGGATGCAATCGGGCGATATTGCAGGATCCAGAAAGCTAGTGAAGACAAGACTCCGAGAAGTGTATTGGTAGCAGGAGCTTGGAGGGCTCAAGTACATTGGGTAGACTAGGTTTGGATGGTCTTTTGTCGTATACTTCAACTTATTCACTAGTGGATCAATTTTGACTTAGAGGGTTGCAGAGAGGTTTTTCGTCGAGTTCTTCGGTTTCCTCTTCAATAACACATCTTAGTGTTATCTTGTGTTTGTATCTCTCTTCCCTTACACTTTAAGCTTTATATTTATTGTTGCTTGCTTGCTTATGGCTTAGAGTGTAGAACTGGTGATTTAAAATTTAGGGTTTGAACAAGCTCTTGTGTTTTCACACAAAGCTGAGCTTTCAAAAGTATTAAACTAAAAAACATGGAGAGAGAACGATAAAGAGAGATTTGGTTAGGCATAGAGAGTGGAGAGGGAGAAAAAATTGAGAAGACAGTCAGGCCTTTGCCACCATTAGATCCCCATACCCTCCACTGATATAGTCTCTATTTTTTGGTTCTTTAAATTTGGGGTCAGATATGATTTAGGTTTGGGTATATTGATTGGATTGGATTGCATTCAAGTTTTGGCTTATATTCAATTTTGAGTAAGGAATTTGGGTTAGATTGGTTTTTAATACCAGTTATCTGTGTTAGATTTGGTTTTTCTTTTGGATGTTTGGGTTCAATTCGTTTTGAGTATATGTCTTCACTCTAAAGAGAAATCATTGGAGATCTTCATGGATCGATTTGGTGCTGAAGAACATGGATTTATGTTGCCAAAAAAAAAAAACTCTGTCTTTTCATTTATTGTGTTTTTAATTTTCTGTTGAAATATTTTCCCCTCTTTATATTTCCGATTCTCATGTTTCTTTTCTACCATTGTTGTCAAGTTTTTTCAGTACATATTTTTCTAAAGTTTAAGTTTTTCCTGGGTTATGATATAAAGGCCATGTAGTTCTCATATCACAATGATTGGGTCAATTTTATTTTTAAATTGTATTTCGTTAGTACACTTTGTAATGTTAGAGAATGAGGTTTGTCAGATTTGATCAACAAGGCTAATAATGCAAACTTTGCATCTGAATAGGATTTCAGTTTCTACTTTAATATGTCAAATATTTGAGCTTTGAGTCCCAATATCTATTTATTTCATTTTTTTTTGTTTAATGATGCACTCTACCTGTTTGTTAAAAGAATTTAGTCAATAAAATTTTCAGAAATTGTTGTTTCCTTTGAGGCATGAGATTATAGGAACTATTTTTGAAGTACCCTTTACTCTTTTGCTATGGAATAGTTGTTTTAATTTTTAATGCATTATCCTTTCTTATTTATCCATTGATATGAATTAAGTTTCTTGCTCTTTTCCTTTTGATGCATCTTAATTTGTAATAATATCTTGCTATCTAGGAGGGTTAGTCATGTTGTGCAAGCGTGTTCCACTAGATTCACCAAGTACTTTCTCATGTTTGTTGGATTTCAAATTTTTTTTTTTTTTTTAAAGTTCAGAATTTTAAAAATCGTTCACTGGGTGAATTCCTAAATGTTGCTCAATGTCATTTTGTCTTTGTAAGGGCATCCAAAAAAGAAAAAGAAAAAAAGAGTAACTTAAGAAGACTTTTGACATTGTGAGAAAGATAGAAAGAATTCAGGTAATTTCAAATGTAGTTAATTCACGTTGACAGTATTAGAAATTTCTTTTTTATTCATTGCACCTTATAGCTTTCTCAAACTTTCATGATGCAGTAATTTGAATTATTATAATCTATGCATTTATTAAATTTGAATTTGGTGATTAATCCTCTATAATTTAATTCTAACATAGTTATTATTTAGGTTGATTAGTGTTAGGGTATGAGCATTTTTTAGGCGAAATGGGTTATCCAGTTTTAATTTTGCTCATCTTTGCTTTCTGAATTACAAATGTTGAATTATCACGTCTGAATTGGTACTAATTTCGCTCTAAGGGTATTGATTAACTTTAACTGAACTTGTGATTTTATGTTGCACTTCGAAAACTTGAATAATTTCCCACAAAGTATCGCCAAAGTACAGACCTGTGTTTTCATAGTACTTTGGAAAATTGTAGTATTATGCAACATCCTAATTTTGCTACTTTAGGGGTCATTTTTCTTATTTTACAGTTTTATTTGGCACTTTGTTTTTTTTTTTAAAGGTCAAAAGTGGTCCTTAAATGCATAGATAGTGTTGATACTATAGGATTAAAATGGGACAAACATTTTGTGCAATGATTGCAAAAGTTTTTTTTTTGAAAGCCAAATCAAACTTCATTCAATTAAACTAGATAGATCAAAATACAAAGCATCTCGGGCTGGTGGTGGAGAATCTTCCAACCACACAGCCTCCTCATCTAAAACATTTGCATACCGAGCTAGAGAATGTGCTACTGAATTGGCATTGCGCCGAATACAATTAAAAGACACAAAGTGAAGACCTGCTGCTAAATGTCGAATATCATCATAAACAACCCCCAAGCGCGACCAGATTGGAATATTTGACGCTACAGAAGACATAACCACCGAGTTGTCCCCTTCCACAATCAGCTCAGAAAATCCAGCATCAATGGCGAACTCTAAAGCTTTCCGGTAGGCCAGCACTTCCGCTTCCTCACTGTCAGAAACTACTTCCCCCCTCGATGACAAGGCTGCCATAACCTCCCCAGCTGCATTGCGAATCACCGCACCAACCCCTGAACCAGTATCAAATGTTGCCGCATCAAAATTCAGCTTATATAGCTGACCCGGTGGAGGCTTCCAATTCTGTAGAAAACCAGTAGATACCGAACCAGCTACCAATAAAGTCTGAGCATCACGGTATTCTTTTAGATAATCTGTGGCCCTCTTATTTAACTGCACAGGATGTTGCATGCTTCCACCATATAATAACGTGTTTCTATGGTGCCAAATAAGCCAGCTTTGGACTAAGAATATCTCAAGTTCCTCAACTGATAATTTGGCCATCATCCCTTGAAAAAGCTGCATGAAATCATCAAACACTGAACCACACTTCTGTATCCGAGCAGTGGACCCAGCCCAAACGTCTTGAGCGGCACTACAATCCCATATTGCATGAACTATAGTCTCCGGGCTCCGTTTACATAGTTCACACTTATCCTCCTGCAGCACCTGTCGACGAGCTTTGACAAAGTGATCCTTTCTTCCTTAAGCTTTTTTTTTTCTTTTTTTAATGCATATTTTTTAAATTAAAACTTGGTGTTCTTTGATTATAATTTTTAAGAAATTCCAGAAAAATAAATTCCGTGCATTGATTGCTAAAGCACATGTCATTTTTTACCAAAAAATCATATCTCATATCGAATTATCAAGTCTGAATTGGAAATTTGACACGCGTGTTAAGAATATAAAGAACATGCAATCCAGTGGTTACATTTTCAAAATATGTAACTATGTTAATTTCTTTAGTGTAAGTTGTAGCCTGAACGGTTTTAGGCCCCTTAAACCAACCAGATTAACCTAGTTAATTAGCCCAGTGATTAACTTAGTCAAATTATGCAATTCTAGGTTATCACAAACGTACAATCATATCAAGAATATAAAGCAGTGGAAATATAAAAGACACAATGATATGATCACCCAGGAAACCACAAGGTAAAAACCTGGGGAGGATTTGACCTAGTTATCCTCAAGGTAAACCTGAATTCACTATGCGAAAGAATCGAAGTTCATACAAAAGGACTTACAAGCTCCCCGCTTGACTTCCTAATGCTACCTACCAGTAGAGCTTACTAACACGATCACGTGCAAGCTCCGAATCCACGGACTCCTTCTTTCTTGGATTCTCCAATCAGCTACAAGCATCCACACTTGTTATTCTTTAAGTTTCAATGGCAGCAACCGAGTTGATCATCAAGATGTTGAAATAATCTCTACCTTGAAAACCCTAAGTTTATGTGAAGGAAAGCTCCTCAAGGATCTCACAAGAGATTCACATAAACTGCAATGTATGAGCAACAAAACAACCAGAACAACTCATAAAAACGTGGCTAGGGTTTTGCCTTATATACCTAGGGCAAACATAGAAAACCTAAAACGTTTAATGAGGTAGGGTTGAGTTGGAAATTCTGCAGAAAAAAATTCTAGCCGACTTTCGATCGATTGAGTCTAACTTTCGATTGATTGAGTTAGGCCGAAATGCACCAATGCATCTACAGCCTCTCGATTCCAACTTTACATAAAATATATAACTTTGAGCATGCCTAAACAATACTAAACATATTGTTTTGATTATGATTTGCCAATATTACACATTAGAGTTCTAAATACCTCAAATCCTAAGTCTTTAAAACCTAACAAACTCCCCCTTTGGCAATTCGTGACAAAACGCAAATTAAAAGCTCAAAGTTTACAAGTGAAAGCCCTTTACAAAAATAATGCTCATAAACTCAAATTCAATCCTAACTACTATCCATCAGTTGCAAGTGTAGACAGCAGCTCAATTGAATCAACCTGTATATTCTTGAAACACTCAACAAACGCATAAACGCATGTGTGACAGAAAACAGTAAATAAACAGATATGTAAACTAACTTTCCCCTTAAGTTAGATACAATCAAAAATAAAACATTCTTGTCAAGATTCACACAACACAAAATAAAGACATATATCAATGAATAATCTCATAAATATAAATCAATAAGTAGTAAATTACTAGAAACAAGAATCACATATAACAAAATAAATGTATTTCCCCTTAACATGAATAGCCCAAAAAAAATATACAAAGTGAAGCACCTAGATACAATCTAAAAACTCCACTAGCTCCTTAAAACAAAAAAAAATCTCCCCTTAACATCAAAAACACCTCTACAAGTGTCAAAACTCTACTCTCCCTTTTTGTGACAGAATGCCAAAGGGCAATCACAAGCCATCATCAAAAGGAGGTGGTGAAGGTGAATGAAGATGTGCCAAGTCGGCTCGCAGAGCACGTATCTCATCAAGCAAGTCCACCAAAATCTGACTATGAGCCGCCTGAACGGTTATGACAGTTTCCAAGGTATGACGTACATCAAAGTCATCCGAAGGAGGTAGAGGAACATCAGTAGTAGCAGCATCACCAACAGGATCAGGAACATCCTCACTAGTAGGACCTGTAGAAGAAGAAGGAGGAGGTGCGGTACTAGAAGGCTCAGACCTAGGGTGTTTAGAGCCAACACGAAGATGAGTAGCCCTATGTCTAAGAAAAGACGCACCTATGGGAGCAATAACATGAATGGGCTCAGAGGAAGGGAAATCATCTAGACCAAGATAAAGCAAAATCCTATGAATAAAGATAGGATGGATAAAAGCATAAGAAGAAGATGAACTCCTAGAAACTTCGTTCAAAGAACGAAGAAACAAATGAGGAAAACTAATAGGAGCATCAGTAACAAGAGTGTATAAAAAGACACACTGTTCGAGAGGAATGGTGTGAAGATGAGAAATGGGCCAGATAGAATGACATGCTATCCTAAAGAAGAGATAGTGCAACTCAGATAGGTCAGCAGAGGTAATCCTAGGATTAGAACCCTACTGGATAGAAGACCCAGTGATGTAAGACATGACATCACTCAACAAAGGAGACTTATCATAAGGGTAGATTGGGTGTTGGACCAAAGGTACCCCTAGAGCATCAGCCACTACCGTAGGAGTAATGGTGTACTCTACGCTTTATATTCAACTCTTTACCAAAGTGTTGGAATCATAGACGCGGATAGAGATGTTCGAAAAGAACTCTCTAATCAGGGTAGCAGGTGGAGGAGGATCAGAAATATCTACCAAGGGTAGCCAGTCCCGATGCTTAAAATTTGCCCTAATGGCAGGACCAAGTTCATCTAAAACTACAGTTCGCTCAGACCAAATCTTTCTCCTAAGGTTCAGCTTATCATAAATCTCTTGATTTTTCTCACTTGGAAACTTCTCTCGGTCAAAAGAAGGTGGGGAAGGAGTAGGTGAGGGAACAGACCTACGAGCCTTAGTCTTCCTAGGCATGATGCTAAGGAAAGGACAGAGACACAGAGAAAAAACCAACAAAACAAAAAAAAAAATAAAAATAAACCCAAGGGCAAACTGCAAGTTAGCAGATAAAAAATAGAACAAAAGTCTATATGATGCATGAACAATATTAATGACATGATGCATGTTCTAATGCAGTAAAAAAAAGTTCAAATTAAGTTCAATTACACAAAATTGGCTTGAGCATAGAGTTTCTACCAAAAACCCCAAAAATTTGAAAAACCACTTGAATGTTGTGAAACAAATTGATGAATTGATCATCACACATGGTTGAAAACAGATTAGAATAACCAATTTCATCAAAACAACAAGCCAATTTTATCAATTTAACCCAATTAAACAAAATCCCCAAATCGGATCAAACTCAAACCCTAGAATTTTCAATGTTTCACAAACCTCAAAATTGATCAAATTAACCAACAAGGATCAATGTAATAACATCATAGGAACAAAACCCATTGATCAATTTCATAAAAAATGGATTGAATCATCAAAAACCCCAAAATGCATAGGTTCGAAATTCCCAAATTAAAATGCATGAAATGTGAAAAAAAAAAAAGGGTAAGATAGACATACCGGCTCAAGGAGAGGGAAACCTTGCAAAAATTTTGGGAGAAAACGACAAAAAAATTCATTGTGGAGCCTTGCCGAGTCGGAGAAAGAAGAAAAAAGTTTGAAACTTTTTGAAAAGTGACTTTGAAAAAGTCAGATCTGAGTTTAAAAAAAACTTGATTCACGATATTCGATTGATCGAAAATTACATTTGATCAATCGAATCAATCCGAGAATTCTTAAAAGAATTTTAAGTAATTTTCGATCGATCGAAAAACAGATTGGATCGATCGAAACAAGAAACGACTCATAACATTTTGAGAAAAATTACAGTTTTGAAAAACACAAACCATATTTTTGAAAAAAACTCCTCAAAGCATTAAAATTGATGAACAAAATGCATGAGTATGAGATGGAATGCTTTTTCAAAAACCCAAGTTTTGATTCCAGTTTCTCCAAAGAAAATTTCAGCCATTCTCCCTTTAAATTCTCAAGCAAAAAAAATGTTTTGCATAATACTCAAGGTATTTTCAAACTTGGTTGGTCAGAACAAAAACACACACAATAACATGTACAGTGTTTAGCAAAGAGTAACTTATGTAGTGTGTGCAACTAGTAAGAGCTTGAGATACATGTGAGGTGATATGTGAATAGCAATCAATCACAAGGTCTACAAAATTCATCACATAGAATTTAAAAGAGACTATTACCTAAAGAGTTACATCATATAACTCTCACATCTCCTAGAACATAAGCTTGCAATCATGTAAGTTTCTTGAATTTTGCCTCATAATTAGATGAATTTGGCGTCAAGCCTAATAGTACACACCAGTTTTAATTATGTGAATTGGCATCAAGCCTAATAGTACACACCAGTTTTAATCATTAAGCAATTAACCGAGGCTATATCTTATGTTCTTTTTGTGCATGTGCTACACTTTCTCGATCACAAAATCTTATGATATGTACTAAGGTGTTCATGATTGGCTAGTGAACAGTGGTAAGATGGTTATTTATGCATTTCTCAAAAAGATCAAGTCCGACTATCAAATAACATGTGACTTCAAGATTAAGACAAAGTGATAAATACCATAAACATCTTGATAGAAATTTAGACCCCTTAAACCAACCAGATTAACTTAGTTAATTAGCCAAGTGATTAATTTAGTCAATTTATGCAATTCTAGGTTATCACAAACATACAATCATATCAAAAATATAAAGCAGCGGAATAATAAATAACTCAATGATATGATCACTTAGGAAATCACATGGTAAAAATCTAGGGAGGATTTGACCTAGCTATCCTTAAGGTAAACTTGAATCTATTATGTGAAAGAATCAAAGTTCATACAAAAGGACTTACAAACTCCCCGCTTGACTTCCTAATGCTACCCACCAGTAGAACTTACTAACACGACCACGTGCAAGCTCCGAATCCACAGACTCCTTCTTTCTTGGATTCTCCAATCAGCTACAAGCACCCATGCCTGTTATTCTTTAAGCTCCCATGGCAGCAACCGAGTTGATCATCAAGATGTTAATATTATCTCTACCTTGAAAACCCTAAGTTTATGTGAAGGAAAGCTCCTCGAGGATCTCACAAAAGATTCACACAAACCACAAAATATGAGCAACAAAGACTTAGAGAGGATTGGGTACAAAACCCTGGATACAAAAGAAGCACTCTCTTCTCTCTCTCAAGAGTCTCAAAAACGTGGCTTAGGGTTTCCTTTATATAGTGGGAGAAGTAGATCTAAAACCCTAATCCTTAATGGGATTAAGCTGCTGTTTGGGCCGACTTAAAATTCTGTAGATACGATTTTTGATTGATCGAGCTTGTTCTTCGATCGATCGAACCAAGTAGAATATAAAGTCTTCTTCCTGTAGCTTATATGTTCTTGAATCTTGACTTGAATCATCTTAAGCATTGTCTAATAAAACCTATAGACTCTAAGATCTATATCTAGACAAGTTTGTGTTCACGATTTGCCAATTGTTCTAAACATTTAGAACCTAACAAACTCCCCCTTTGGCAATTCGTGACAAAACTTTCATACAAAATGAAATGCTCAAATACAAGAACAACCTAATACAATAAACTGCCCATTACAACAAATTCAACCTAAGAACTATCCATCAGTTGCAAGTATAGATAGCAGCTCAATTGAATCAACCTGTATATTTCCTGAAACACTAAACAACATGCATAAACGCTTGTGCGGAAAATACAAGTAAACAAAAATAAATTCTTGATTTCACATAAAACAAAATAAAGACATATGCCAATGAAGAACTCATAAGTATAAATTAATAAGAAGTGAAACAAGAAACATATAAATCAAAATAAATTCTAACTCTCCCCCTAAGTTAGATACATCAAAAAGTTTTTATATTCTCCCCCTAAATAAAACAAACAGGTCATCTATGTCTTCCCCTTTTTGTCACGTATTGACAAAGACTACCTAATCAGAAGGTAGACAGAAAATATACGCAACAGAGTAAGAGAAAATAGAGACAACTCACACTAAGAAGAGCAATAACTCCCCCTAAGAACCACAAAGGTTAAAAAAAATTTCTCCCCCTATAAAAATAGGAAAAACAAAACCAGTTTTGGGAAAAATAGTTTTTGGGAAAAATAAAAGGGGGTGGGGATAAATAAAAAGACACAAACCAAGTGTTAAAAAAAACTAAATTGAGGATACACATGAAGAAAAAATATTCTCTCTTTCAATAAAATGCAAACATGGCACTATGTGACCCATAAATAGTTGCATGAGTAGAGAAAATATTTGCACATTGATTATCCATCATATCTCTTAAGAAAAATATTTTCTAGAGTTCACACATAAAAAAGGCATATACTAGAAAGTACATAGCTCAAAAATTAATTAATCAATTTTTTAATCAAGTTGAGTACCCAATGTAGCAAAGTGTATGCATGTGTGAAAATAATAAGAGATATGACTGCAAAACTGCAAGATGGATACAAAAACAATGCAATGCATGTGAATCCTAAACTTGTTATGTAAAGATAATATGGCCAATCCTTGATTATAAATCCAAGATGTGAAATACAAAACAGAAAAATCTTTTTGGTTTTAAAAACTATATGACCAAGAACAAAAAAGCACATATAATGCTAAATGAACAATGCAAATGCAATGCATGACAATGCTTAACTAAGCTATAGAGGGTACACAAACAAGAAATATCAATTTCTTAATTAACCCATGAGTACATGTACAAAATAGTACATATTTACACAAAATCAGAAATAGCTTAGCACAAATTATTCAAGTTTCTCCACAATGTCAAGCATGTTCTAAATCAAGAGAGAGATCATAATTCATGTAATCCTCAAGGAAAATAAAACTAGACACAAAATAAAATATTTTTGTTTTTTTGAAAATTTTCAATGTTTTTGGATTAAAAAAAAAAAAACTTAAAAAATAAAACAACCAAAAACAGAAACAAGACATGTCCACAAACAATTGAAAGAATTAAATCAGGGACAAGTCAGCAACACTCACCTTGGAAAATCTTTTCTCACCCATATAGCATGAGTCTTTGGCTTTGTAGGTGAAAATCCATGAGAAGAAGAGTGTATTTAAGGGATTACACTAATCTTCTGAGAAAGACTAAAATCCTGCAAATTCCTTTCACAAGCCAACAAGTTCAAATTTTTCAAAAGAATATGAAACAATTTATATGGACTTATGGGAGGAGATATATTATCACATATCCTAGATTGGCATACAAAATGCTTAAGTTTCAACTTATGACAATTAGGACGAATGTGACCGTGGACACCACAAAAGTGGCAAACAGGAACAAATTTAGGAACATTAGTATTCCTAACAGCAAATCTAGTCTCAGATTTTGGTTTTTGCCTCAACAAAGAACAATTTGGTCTAATATGACCAACAACACCATAAAGGTGACAGGTAGGCACAAAAATAGATTTATTATGCTTTCTAACAGTAGATTTAGACATAGGTTTAGAAACTTCAGCGTCTACATCAAAATTTTTACCTTTGTCTAACCTAGCAAAATAAGCATTTTCTTTATTATTCATCTTGAAAGGAGGGATATAAACCTTCTTAGTTTTAGGTTTAAGAGAAATAGAAACACTTTTGTTATCAACAGCAGGCTTGGTACTAGTCAAATTTTTAATTTTAGCTTTAGATTCAACTAACTCTTGTTCCAAGCTTTTCATCTTCTCATCTTGAGAGGAAATTTGATTTCTCAAAAATTCATTCTTTTTATTAGACTCATTTAATCTCACAATCAAATCTTCTTTTTCAAGATTAGCCAATTTTAACTCTTCCTTGAATTTCTTAAAAATTTTCAAAGATTTAGATAATTCCTTACTAAGAGTTTCAAAATTATCAAAAAAATCAACAGAAACAATAGTGTCATTTTTATTCAAATCATCACAAATATGAGCAAAAAGACACTTCAAATTATCCATGATAATAGGGGTCAAGAATCAGCTCTTAGATCAAAAGATCTACAACAAGAAGAGCTACCTGCTCTGATACCGCTTGATAGTTATTTAGACCCATTAAAACAGCAATTGGATTAACCTAGTTAATTAGCCAAGTTGTTACTTAGTAAAATTATGCAATTCTAGGTTAAAACAATCAAACAATCATATCAATTATAAAGCAGCGGAAATATAAAGAACACAAAGATATGATCACCCAGGAAACCACAAGGTAAAAACCTGGGGAGGATTTGACCTAGCTATCCTCAAGGTAAACCTGAATCCACTATGCGAAAGAATCAAAGTTCATACAAAAGGACTTACCTTTCTAATGCTACCCACTAGTAGAACTTACTGACACGACCACATGCAAGCTCCGAATCCACGGACTCCTTCTTTCTTGGATTCTCCAATCAGCTACAAGCACTTACCCTTGTTATTCTTTAAGCTCCAATGGCAGCAACTGAGTTGATCATCAAGATGTTGATATTATCTCTACCTTGAAAATCCTAAGTTTATGTGAAGGAAAGCTCCTCAAGGATCTCACAAGAGATTCACACAAACTACAAAATATGAGCAACAAAGACTTAGAGAGGATTGGGTACAAAACCCTAGATATAAAAGAGGCACTCTCTTCTGTCTCTCAAGAGTCTTAAAAACGTGGCTTAGGGTTTCCTTTATATAATGGGAGAAGTAGATCTGAAACCCTTATCCTTAATGGGCTTAAGCTGCTGTTTGGGCTGACTTAAAATTCTGTAGATACGATTTTCGATTGATCGAGCCTGTTCTTCGATCGATCGAACCAGACAGAATATGAAATCTTCTTTTTGCAGCTTATATGTTTTTGAATCTTGACTTGAATCACCTTGAGCATTGTCTAATAAAACCTATAGACTCTAAGATCTATATCTGGACAAGTTTGTGTTCACGATTTGTCAATTGTTCTAAACATTTAGAACCTAACACATCTTTCCCACACAACATGCACTACAAAGTTTCAACTAGTCAAGTGCAATAAATAAGCTTATCAAAGCTAAACAAGGTACACAAGACATATTATGTGTAAATAAATTGACCAACCTTATTTTCAAAGACCAAAAAAAATAGTGCCAAACACAATTTGCTTTTCTCCTTTTTTTTTTATTTTTTATTTTTTATTTATTTTAAAAGAGAAAACAAATAAATCCTAGAATGAAATGCATGAATGTTATACAATGCAAATCCTAGAAACAAAAAAAAAAAAAAAAAAACACAAAAAACTAAAGAACAATGGTCACAAAAGAAGGAGCAATGAAGCACAAGGACCATGTCAGAAAGACTCAATTAGATCGAGTCTTTTGCATCCAAAACCTATTAGGTGCACCATGAGCATTGGAGTTCCTATTCACGTTCGAGTGATTTCTGTTAGGTTCTAAGGTCTTAGGATTTTATGTATTTAGAACTCTAATTTGTAATGTTGGCAAACCATGATCAAAAAATTGTATTTAGTCTTATTTAGACTTGCTCAAAGTTGGTTTATTCTTGTAAAGTTGGAATCGAGTGGCTGCAGAAGTACTTGGGACTTTCGGCCTGGCGCGATCGATCGAAGAATAGACTCGATCGATCGAAAATCGCACAGGTTGAATTTTCTGCAGAATTTCCAACTCAGCCCTACTTCATTAAACGTTTAGGGTTTTATGTTTTTACCCTAGGTATATAAACAAAACCCTAGCCACGTTTTTAATGTTGTCCATATTGTATTGTTGCTCATACATTGCGGTTTTGTGTGAATCTCGTGTGAGATCTTTGAGGAGCTTTCCTTTACACAAAACTTAGGGTTGTCAATATCTTGATGATCAACAAGGTTGCTACCATTGGAACTTAAAAGAAAAGCAAGCGGGGAGCTTGTAGCTGATTGAGGAATTCAAGAAAGAAGTAGTCCGTGGACTCGGAGCCTGCGCGTGGTCGTGTCAAGAAGTTCTACTGGTGGGTAGCATTAGGAAGTCGAGCGGGGAGCTTGTAGTCCTTCTGTATGAACTTCAATTCTTTCATAGTGAATTCAGGTTAGCCTTGAGGATCGGTGGGTCAAATCCTCCCCAGGTTTTTACCGTGTGGTTTCCTGGGTGATCATATCTTGTGTTATTTATTTTCCGCTGCTTTATATTCTTGATATGATTGTTTGGATTGTTTTAACCTAGAATTGCTTAATTTGACTAAGTAACAACTTGGCTAATTAATCTAGGCTACGCAATCTGGTTGTTTTAGGGGTCTAAATAACCTGTCAATTTCTAACTCCAGGATTGGAATAAAGGTTCAACGCCTTTACCAATTCACCAATGAGTGCCATAGGATCTTGTGCTTGAGGCACAAGCACTTTTGGTTTGTTTGCTCTTTTAGCAGCTTGAAACTTGTAACAGTTAGGACAAATGTGTCCAGACTTTCCACAGAAATGACAAATCCAAGCAAATTTACCATGTATCTTATCCTTAGAAAGGGTAGACTCCTTAGGTTTAGACTCTCCCAGATCAACTTTAATCTTCGTAGGAGGTGAAACTTCTATAGGTTTGACATCCTCACTCAAAGGGGGTTTGACAGTTTCACTCACAACCTCACTCATGGAAGGTTCAGAAGAAGATAAAGGAACAAAGTTCGTGGAATGAGGAGTAGACACAGAGATGCTTTCAACATAACCTAAACCAGATTTGTCAGAATGATACTTTTGAACATTCAGCATTTGATCAAGTTTAGAACTAGCAGATCTAGCAATAGATAAATCTTGTTCCAAAGTTTTAACTTTATCAAGCAAGTGCATATTCTCAGATTTCACATGGTTCAAAAGATCATTAGCATCAAATAATTTAACAAGCAAATTTTTCTTTTCAAGTTCAAGAGAATCAATTTTCTTCAGGCCAAGTTCAACATTCATAGTATCCTTTGCAGCAACTTTGCAAAGTTTATTATAGGCCTTTTGAAGATCTGCATCCTCAAAGAGTTCCCCATCAAAAGGGTTCTCTTCAACAGACACGCTTTCATTGACTACAGCAGTAGCAGTGAAAGAAATGAAGTTTCTATCCTCGTCACATCCAGATTCATCATCAGAAACCTCATTATCACTAAGAGTTATAGTCTTAGCTTTACCCTTAGACCTCAAGACTGTAGGACATTCAGATTTAATATGACCATACCATTGACATCCAAAACACTGAGCACCCAAAAAATTGTTTGAAGATTGACTAACTTTTTCTCTAGGTTTTTTAAAGTTATTAACCTTAGTGGGATCATTCTTCCTAAAATTTCTAGGTTCAGCAGTGTTTGTACCTCTTGTCTCTTTGTTGTTATTCCTAAGAAAGTTTCTAAAGTTCTTGGTAAGGTATGCAATCTCTGTAGTAGATAGCTCATCATTAAATCTACCAACATCAACATCATCAATAGTGAAAGCTCGAAAATGTGTTGAAAACATAAGAGCAATTTAGACGCCCCAATTAAAGTTATGGCTCGATAGTTTTTACACTAACTTAATACAAAGTGCGGAAGAGTGTCAATGCGAGCAGATAAGCAAATAAACTACTCTAATCCATAAACTAAGCAACACAGTAGTATAATGGAAAATAAAAGAGTAGGGAAGAAAGATGCAAACGCAGAAAAAACCAAGATGTGTTTTCGAAGAGGAAACCTAAGAACTCGGGGAAAAACCTCTCCGCCGCCCTCCAAGCGAAAATCGATCCACTAGACAATCAGTTGGGATACATGAGTAAGTAAGAGACCCTCCAAGCCTAATCTACCTGATGTACCTAAGCCCTCCAAGCTTCTACTCCAACAAGGTTTCTCGGAACCGTGTCTTGTCTAGCACCCCAGATCCCGCAACAAGCTCCATGTTGCATTTGCCATTCCAGGCTTCTTCCAATGCTTCCTAGCAGCACCAAAACATCACTCAACACACTCAAAGGGTGAGGTAAGTGTTTGAGCTATCAACCTCTCAATGGTATGGAAATGGAGAGGGAAGGGTTGAGGAGATACCATAAGCAAGTGTATAGAGAAAGGTGGAGATGACAATCTCTAATTCCCAATGTGTTTGGCTAGGGTTTTCTCTCTGAAGCATTCCTCAATATTTGTGGATAATGAGGGTATATATAGGATAGGTGCAAAATGTGTGAGTCAGTCAGTATAGGCTGGCAGAACAGCTTGTCTCGCGGGTGTCTTGTGGGAAGGCCTTACCCGCGAGATACTCGCGAGAGACACATGCTTCACTTCGTGGGAAGCTAGGTCGCGACATACCCACGAGAATCCTTTAGCCTCCAAATGCTTGAGTCTTCACACACTCTCTCTATCACACAACCCTTACAACAAATCCCACAACAAATACAGGGTATAATCGATTGATAATAATTACAATCAAATTTGGTACAGAATAAAAGCCAACAAAATACATAGTTGTAAATAACAACTTTACAAATAGACTTAAGAGCCATTGATTTGGATTTGTTTGCTTTGGGTAGGTCAGACTCATAGGACTGAAGAGATCCTACAAGCTCATCAACAAGGATGGAGTCCACATCCTTACTCTCAGTAATGGCAGTCACTTTGGGTTTAAAGTCTTCAGTTAAAGGTTTAAGAATCTTCCTAACAATTTTAGGCTGATCATAGATTTCACCCAAATTAAATGCAAAATTAACAATATCATTCAATTTAGCATAGAATTCATCAAAAGATTCATTATCAGACATTCTAATGCTTTCAAATCTAGAAGGTAATTGTTGCAATTTATTGATCTTAACTACCTTTGTGCCTTCATGCACAGTCTGGAGATTTTCCAAGCAGTATGAGCAACCTCAACATTAGAGATTCTCTTAAATTCTTCCATGGAAACAGCATTAAAGATGACATTCATAACTTTGCTATTGAAACCAGCTACTTCTTTTTGAGAAGATTGCCACTCACTCACAGGAGTAGTGGGCTTCTCCCATCTGTACTCAACGGAATTCCAAACCCTCTCATCAATAGATTTTAGGAATGCTTTCATCCTTACTTTCCAATAAGCATAGTTATTCCCATCAAAGTGAGGAGGAACAACAAAAGAGTGTCCATGTTCCATGACAACAGGGGTCAAGGATCAGCTCAGAGATCAAAAGATCTACAATAAGAGAGCTACCCGCTTTGATACCACTTGAACGGTTTTAGACCCCTTAAACCAACCAGATTAACCTAGTTAATTAGCCAAGTGATTAATTTAGTCAAATTATGCAATTCTAGGTTATCACAAACATACAATCATATCAAGAATATAAAGCAGCGGAAATATAAAAAATAGAATGATATGATCACCCAGGAAAGCACACGGTAAAAACCTAGGAAGGATTTGACCAAGCTATCCTTAAGGTAAACCTAAATCCACTATGCGAAAGAATCGAAGTTCATACAAAAGGACTTACAAGCTTCTCGCTTGACTTCCTAATGCTACCCACCAGTTGAACTTACTGACACGACCACGTGCAAGTTCCAAATCCACGAACTCCTTCTTTCTTGGATTCTCCAATCAGCTACAAGCACCCACACTTGTTATTCTTTAAGCTCCAATGGCAGCAACCGAGTTGATCATCAAGATGTTGAAATAATCTCTACCTTGAAAACCCTAAGTTTATGTGAAGGAAATCTCCTCAGGGATCTCATAAGAGATTCACACAAACCGCAATGTATGAGCAACAATACAATCAGAGCAACTTATAAAAATGTGGCTAGGGTTTTGCCTTATATACCTAGGGTAAACATAGAAAGCCCAAAATGTTTAATGATGTAGGGCTGAGTTGGAAATTCTGTAGAAAAACATTCTGGCCGACTTTCGATCGATCGAGTCTAACTTTCGATCGATCGAGCCAGGCTGAAACGCACCAATGCATCTGCAGCCTCTCGATTCCAACTTTACATAAAATATATAACTTTGAGCAAGCCTAAACAAGACTAAACATATTGTTTTGATCATGGTTTGCCAATATTACACATTAGAGTTCTAAATACATCAAATCCTAAGTCTTTAGAACCTAACATAGCCATTGGCTACAAGCAAGTTATTAGCTAAACTTTATCCTTGTTAACTGTATACTATAATGCAAGAAATCTACTTAAGGAAAATAGTTTGTTTCCCATTGCTTTAAGTTTTACATTTTTGCGATTAAAGGTTAAGTTATCAACCAATACTTTGTAACTTCTTTAGAGTTTTGAAATTGAAGAGATGAAAGAAAATTAGAGAAGAAGACAACTATTAGATGTGGTGATTATGGATCTAAGTCTATCAAAGTTGCATTGGAAAATATATCTAATGTACAGATATAGTTGCATTCCTAACTTATTATAGAGAAACTCTATACAAATTATATTTACTATGATTGATTGCACCGGTTTCTTTTAACTGCTCTTCATCACTATAATTGTTAGGAAACATTTTCTAGGACATTAGGTGTTACTGCCCTGTTTCTTAAACTCTTCTCACATGGATATCCCTTCAATAAAACATGTAGTGTTGGTGTATCTTTGGTATTAATTGCAATCATGTTATGAAATTTGAATCATAATTAGGTTGGTCCATGAAAGAATCATCCTTCAATCAGTTAAAGCATCTCTATTATTACAACAGGACATGTAGTATTTGTGTAATGTTTCTGTAAATAAAGTATAACTTTGGTTTTTTTCAACAATCAGTTAAATTATACAACATGACCCGGACGAATTATAATGTATTTTATTGTAATTTTTATGTTAAGTTGATTGTCTTCTAATATATAAAATGATATGCAGTCAGAACCGTTACCGGTGAAGGTTTTTTTTTTATTTTTTTATTTTTTTTAAATTACACGATAACTATAATTTATGTTTGAGTGTTCCAATTTAGGCATTTGGGTTAGATTTGGTTTTGATCAAGGTTATAGGATTAGATTTGGTTTATGGTTAGGGTATATGTGTTGCTTTGGTATGTTTTTGGATTTTCGAGTTAAAATTGTTTTGGGTAATTTGCGGATTACAAAGCAGAGAGTATTTTTGGTTTCTTCAATTTCTTTACACTTCCTAAACGAGCATTCCTGGCAAAGATTTTCCAATTTGTTCATTCAGCGTTTATCAAGTAGAGATTTAGATTTATTTAACTCTCTCTTGGATTCAATTGTAGATTTCATTTGTCATTGATTGATTTCAATTTCAAATCTGTGTAATAAAAAATTAAAGGGTTTTTCTTTAGCTTTTCCTTTTTTGGGTTTGTGGGTGGAAAGGGAAATCCTTGGAAGCAACCTAAGTCTGAGTAGAGGCAGTATTACTAGGTATAGTTTCTACTTTATTGGAACCATTACCTGTAATTTTTTTTTTTTAATTGAATGTTAAATATGCTTTATGTTTGGATATTTGGTTGGATTGATTTGATGTTTAGGTATTTGGGTTAGAATTTATTTTGTTTTCATTTAGATATTTGGGTTTGGATTTTTTTTCTATTTATTTTTGTTTTAAATATTAGGATTAAAGTTGTTAGGTTCTAAGGTCTTAGGATTTTATGTATTTAGAACTCTAATTTGTAATGTTGGCAAACCATGATCAAAACAATGTATTTAGTCTTGTTTAGGCTTGCTCAAAGTTGGTTTATTATTGTAAAGTTGGAATCGAGTGGCTGCAGAAGTACTTGGGACTTTCGGCCTGGCTTGATCGATCGAAGAATAGACTCGATCGATCGAAAATCGCACAGGTTGTTTTTTCTGCAGAATTTCCAACTCAGCCCTACTTCATTAAATGTTTAAGATTTTATGTTTTTACCCTAGGTATATAAACAAAACCCTAGCCATGTTTTTGGAGGTTGCTCCAATTGTATTGTTGCTTATACATTGCTGTTTTGTGTAAATCTCTTGTGAGATCTTTGTGGAGCTTTCCTTTACACAAAGCTTAGGGTTTTCAAGTTGGAGATAATATCTACATCTTGATGATCAACTTGGTTGCTACCATTGAAGCTTAAAGAATATCAAGCGGGGGTGCTTGTAGCTGATTAAAGAATCCAAGAAAGAAGGAGTCCGTGGATTCGGAGCTTGCACGTAGTCGTGTCAGTAAGTTCTACTGGTAGGTAGTACTAGGAAGTCAAGCGGGGAGCTTGTAGTCCTTTTGTATGAACTTCGATTCTTTCGCATAGTGGATTCAGGTTTACCTTGAGGATAGCTAGGTCAAATCCTCCCCAGGTTTTTACCATGTGGTTTCCTGGGTCATCATATCTTGTGTTCATTTATTTTCCGCTGCTTTATATCTTGATATGATTATTTGATTGCTTTAACCTAGAATTACATAATTTGACTAAGTAACAATTTGGCTAATTAATCTAGGCTAACCAATCTGGTTGTTTTAAGGGGTCTAAACCGTTCAAGTGGTATCAGAGCAGGTTGCTCTTTTGTTGGAGATTTCTTGATCTCTGAGCTGATCCTTGACCCCTGTTGTCATGGAGCATGGACACTCTCTGTTTGTTCCTCCTCACCTTGATGGGAACAACTATGCTTATTGGAAAGTAAGGATGAAAGCATTCCTGAAATCCATTGATGAGAGAGTCTGGAATTCCGTTGAGTACGGATGGGAGAAGCCCACTACTCCTGTGAGTGAGTGGCAAACTTCTGAAAAAGAAGCAGCTGGCTTCAATAGCAAAGCTATGAATGCCATCTTCAACGCTGTTTCCATGGAGGAATTTAAGAGGATCTCTAATGTTAAGGTTGCTCATATTGCTTGGAAAATCCTCTAAACTGTGCATGAAGGCACAAAGGTAGTTAAGATCAATAAATTGCAACAATTAACCTCTAGATTTGAAAGCATTAGAATGTCTGATGATGAATCTTTTGATGAATTCTATGCTAAATTAAATGATATTTTCAATTCTGCTTTTAATTTGGGTGAAGTCTATGATCAACCTAAAATTGTTAGGAAGATACTTAGATCCTTAACTGAAGACTTTAGACCCAAAGTGACTACCATCACTGAAAGCAAGGATGTGGACTCCATCCCTGTTGATGGGCTTGTAGGATCTCTTCAGTCCTATGAGTCTGACCTACCTAAAGTGAACAAATCCAAATCAATGGCTTTTAAGTCAGTTGATGATGTTGATGGTGGTGGATTTGATGATGAGCTCTCTGCTACAGAGATTGCCTATCTTGCCAAAAATTTCAAAAACTTTCTTAGAAATACCAATAGAAAGGCAAGAGGTACATACACTGCTGAACCTAGAAATTTTAGGAAGAATGATCCCACTAAGGTTAATAACCTTGAAAAACCAAAAGAAAAAGTTGGTCAGTCTTCAAATAATTCTTTGGGTCCTCAGTGCTTTGGTTGTCAAGGGTATGGTCATGTGAAATCTGAATGTCTTACATTCTTAATGACTAAGGGTAAAGCTATGGCTGTAACCCTTAGTGATAATGAGGTTTCCGATGATGAGTCCGGATGTGATGAGGATGGAAACTTCATTGCTTTCACTGCTACTGCCGTAGTCAATGAAAACATATCTGTTGAAGAGAACCCTTCTGATGGGGAACTCTCTGAGGATGCAGATCTTCAAGAGGCCTACAATAAACTCTACAAAATTGCTGCTAGGGATGCTATGAATGTAGAACTTGGCCTGAAGAAAATTGATTCTCTTGAGCTTGAAAAGAAAAATTTGCTTGTTAAACTATTTGATGCTAATGATCTTTTGAACAATGTTAAATCTAAGAACATGCTTTTGCTTGATAAAGTTAAAACTTTGGAACATGATTTATCAGTTGCTAGATCTGCTAGTTCTAAACTTGATCACATGCTGAATGTTCAAAAGTATCCTTCTGATAAATCTGGTTTAGGTTATGTTGAAAGCATCTTTGACTCTGCGCCGCATTCCATGAATTTTGTTCCTTCTTCCTCTTCTAAACCTTCCGCGAGTGAGGTTGTGAGTGAAACTGTCAAACCACCTGTGAGTGAGGTAGTCAAACCCGTAGAAGTTTCACCTCCTAAGAAGAATAGGGTTGATCTGAGAGAAACTACACCTACCCTTTCTAAGGACAAGATGCATGGTAAACCTGCTTGGGTTTGTCATTTTTGTGGTAAGTCTGGATACATTCGTCCTAACTGTTACAAGCTTTAAGCTGCTAAGAGAGCAAACAAACCAAAAGTGTCTGTGTTTCAAGCACAAGATCCTATGGCACTTATTGGTGAATTGGTAAAGGCTTTGAACCTTTATTCCAATCCTGGAGTTGGAAATCACTCGAAAGTGAATAAGAACTCCAATGCTCATGACGCATCTAAAAGGTTTTGGATGCAAAAGACTCGACCTAATTGAGTCTTTCTGACATGGTCCTTGTGCTTCATTGCTCATTCCTTTGTGACCATTGTTCTTTGGTTTTTGTGTTTTCTTTTGTTTTGTTCTAGGATTTGCATTGCATTACATTCATGCATTTCATTCTAGGATTTATTTGTTTTCCCTTAAATAAAAAAAAATAAAAAAAAAAAAAAAAAAGGGAAAAGGAGAAAGCAAAAATTATGTTTGGCACTATTTTCTCCATATTTTTGAAAAACAAGGTTGGTCTATCTTTTTACACATGTCATGACTTGTGTACCTTGTTTAACTTTGATGAACTTATTCATTGCACTTGACTAGTTGAAACTTTGTAGTGCATGTTTTGTGGGAAAGATATGTATGGTTCTTAATCACTCTGTCTTAATCATGAAGTCATATGTTATTTGACTGTCGGACTTGACTCTTTTGAGAAATGCATAAATAACCATCTCACCACTGTTCACTAGCCAATCATGAACACCTTAGTGCATATCATAAGATTCTGTGCTCGAGAAAGTGTAGCACATGCACAAAAAGAACATAAGGTGTAGCCTCAAATTAAATTAAAACTGGTGTGTAATATTAGGCTTGATGCCAATTCACTTAATTCAAACTGGTGTGTACTATTAGGCTTGATGCCAATTCACTCAATTCAAACCGGTGTGTACTATTAGGCTGAATGCCATTTCATACAAATAAGAGGCAAAAATGCAAGAAACTTACATGATTGCAAGCTTTTGTTCTAGGAGATGTGGAAGTTATAGGATGTAACTCTTTAGGTGATAGTCTCTTTTAAATTCTATGTGATGAATTGTGTAGACTTTGTGTTTGATTGCTATTCACATATCACCTCACATGTATCTCAAGTTTTTGCTAGTATCACACACTACACAAGTTACTCTTTGTTAAACACTGTACATGCTAGTGTGTGTATTTTTGGTCTGACCAACCAAGTTTGAAAATATCTTGAGATTTGTGCACAACATTTTTGTTGCTTGAGAAAATTCAATGGAAGAATGATTGAAACTTGTTTTTGACATAATTTGGGTTTAAAAATTTTGGGTTTTTGAAAAAGCATTCCATCTCATACTCATGCATTTTGCTTTTCGTGTTTAATGCTTTGAGGAGTTGTTTTTCAAAATTAGGTTTGCGTCTTTCAAAACTGAATTTTTTTAAAAAAAATTTAGTGAGCCTCTGCCCATTTCGATCGATCCAGTCTGTTTTTCGATCGATCGAAAAAGTGCTTTCGTTTGTTCTAAAATGACTGTTTCATTTGATCGATCGAATGTAATTTTCGATCGATCGAATATCGTGAAAAAGCTTTTTAAAAAGTTCAATTCTGACTTTTTCAAAATCACTATTCAAACTTTTCAAACTTTTTCTTCTCTCTCTCCGAGTTGGCAAGGCTCCACATAGAGATTTTTATCGTTTTCCTTCGTAGTTTTTGCAAAATCTCTCTCTCCTCAAGCCGGTAAGTCACTTTTGCCCTTCCTTTTGATTTTATTTTCATCATTTCATGCATATTTTCATGCATTTAGGGGCGATTTTCGCACTTTGCAATTTTGGGATTTTCATTTGATTCAAGCCATATTTTATGCAATTGATCATTGGGTTTTTGTGGGGACACATCATAAACATGATCCTTGGTGGTCAATTTGATCAATTTTGAGTTTGGTGAAAAATTGAAAATTCTAGGGTTTCTAATTGATCCAATTTGAGGATTTTGTTAAATTGGGTAGAATTTGATGCAATTGGCTTGTTGTATTGATGAAATTAAGCATTATAATCTATGTGTTGTGTTTTGTAATGCTCAATTCATCAATTTGTTTTAAAAATTTTCAAGTGGTTTTCAATTTTTGGGGCTTTTGTTAAGAAATTCCCTGCTCAAGCCAATTTTGTCAATTTAAACTCAATTGAACTTACTTGCTCACTGTATTAGTACATGCATCATGGCATTGTATCTGTTCATGCATCATATAGATTTTCATTCTATTATTTTTGTTGCTAACTTGCAGTCTGCCCTTGGTCTTGTTCTTCTTGTGTTTTCTTTTGGTTTTCTCTTTTGTGTCTCTGTCCTTTCCTTAGCATCATGCCTAGGAAGACTAGAGCCCGTAGGTCCATTCCCTCTTCCTCTCCATCCCCTCCTTTCTTTAACCGTGAGAGGTTTCCGAGTGAGAAAAACCAAGAGCTGTTTGAGAAACTTAACCTTAAGAGGAAGATTTGGGCTGAGCGTTCTGTTCTATTAGATGAGCTAGATCCTGCCATTAGGGCAAATTTTGAGCATCGGGGCTGGTTACCCTTGTTAGACATTTCTAATCCTCCTCCACCGTCTGCCTTGATTAGAGAGTTCTATTCGAACATCTCTATCCGCATCTATGATTCCAACACTTTGGTAAAGAGTTGGATACGAGGTGTAGGGTACACCATTACTCCTCAGGTAGTGGCTGATGCTCTAGGGGTACCATTGGTTAGGGATCCTGTCTATCCATATGACGAGTCTCCCGAGCTGAGCGATGTTTTATCTTACATCACTGGGACTTCTGTCCAGTGGGGTTCTGATCCTAGGATCACTTCTGCTGAGCTCTCCGGGTTGCACTATCTGTTCTTTAGGATAGCGTGTCATTCCATTTGGCCTATTTCTCATGTTCACACCATTCCTCTTGAGAGGTGTGTATTTTTGTACGCTCTAGTTACTGATGCTCCTATTAGTTTTCCCCATCTCTTTCTTCGTTCTTTGAACGAAGTTTATAGGAGTTCATCTTCTTCTCATGCCCTTGTTCATCATATTTTCATTCATAGGATTTTGCTCCATCTTGACCTTAGTGACTTCCCTTCCTCTAAGCCCGTTCATGTGATAGCTCCCATAGGTGCGTCTTTTCTTAGACAGAGGGCCGCTCATCTTCGAGCTGGTTCTAAACACCCTAGGTTCGAGCCGTCTAGTAGCGCACCTCCTCCTTCTTCTTCTATAGGTATTGCTGGTGAGGATGTTCCTGATCCAGTTGGTGATGATCCTGCTGCTGCTGATGTTCCTCTACCTCCTTCGACCGACTTTGATGTTCGTCGTACTCTGGAGACTGTCGTGACCGTTCAGGCGGCTCATGGTCAGATTTTGGTGGACTTACTCGATGAGATTCGTGCTCTCCGAGCCGATTTAGCGCGTCTTCATTCACCCTCACCACCTCCTTTTGATGGCGACTCATGATTGCTCTTTGGCATTTCGTCACAAAACGGGGGAGTGGAGTTTTGACTTGTAGAGAGTTTTTGTTGTTAGGGGGAGATTTTTTTTGTTTGAGAGGAGCTTGTGGAGTTTTTAGATTGTATCTAGGTGCTTCACTTTGTATATCATTTTTTGGAGATATTCATGTTAGAGGGAGTAACTTTGATTGATATATTTTTTATTGATTCTTGTTGATTTGTGATTCACTGCTTATTTATTTATATTTATGAGTTGATCATTTATATATGTCTTTATTTTGTGTTGTGTGAATCTTACAAGAATGATATACCTGTTGTTTTACTATTTTCTGTCACACATGCGTTTATGCGTTTGTTGAGTATTTCAGGAATATACAGGTTGATTCAACTAAGCTGCTGTCTACACTTGCAACCAATGGATAGTAGTTAGGCTGAATTTGAAGTTTATGAGCATTTCTTTGTAAAGGGCTTTTTACTTGTAAAACTTTAAGCTTTTAATTAGGGTTTTGTCACGGATTGCCAAAGGGGGAGTTTGTTAGGTTCTAAGGTCTTAGGATTTTATGTATTTAGAACTCTAATTTGTAATGTTGGCAAACCATGATCAAAACAATGTATTTAGTCTTGTTTAGGCTTGTAAGTTCAAAAAGGGTATAAAACACCTTTGAACGTTTAGACCCCAAATCACAAAAATACCAATTCAAGCTTTATATCAAACAATTAATGTGTGGAATATGATAACAAGCTTATAACAAAATTGATAGAACAATCTAAGCCAAATATAAACACATCCACAGCAGTAAATATAAGGCAAAGGTAAAGGGAAAGAAGATGCAAACACACGGACAACACACGATGTGTTATCGAAGAGGAAACCGAAGTCCTCGGCGTAAAACCTCTTCGCCGCCCTCCAAGCGGTCAAATAATCCACTAAAGAATGTAGTTGGGATACATGAACAGCAAAAGACCCTCCAAGCCTAATCTACCCAAGTACCTAAACCCTCCAAGCTTCTTGCTCCAACGAGGTTACGCCAAACCTATTTCTTCTTTAGCTTCCCGGATTCCGCTACTTGAGCATAGCATCAACCAATGTATATTGGTTCCTTTTCGAACTGCTTCCCAAAGCACCAAATGGACCTTCTCACAGACGTGGGTGTGGTGAGACAAGGGTTTGGTAAATGACCTCTCAAGGGTATGACAATGGAGAGGAAGAGAGTAGAGGAATTTGTAGACTCTCTTTAGATAAAGATTGGGAATGAATCAATCTTGTATTTCTCTAGGGTTTTCTCTCACAAAATTCTCTCTAGAAGCTCTCTCAATATGATGGGTATAAGGGTGTATATATAGTAGGGTGAGAAGGGAATGCAAAACGTCAGTTTTTGCCAAACAGGGCAAGTTGGCGACTTGATCTCGCGGCTTGGCCAAGTCGCGAAATCAAGTATCAACATAACGGCCTGGCCAGACTGGAACTTTTGTCCTGTAGCGTGACAGCTGGCGCGACTCTTCAGCTTCCCAGTGTGCCTCTCACGTGCCTGCCTTTCGTGGCTTGCTAGTCGCGAACCACCCGCAAGTCCTAGTCGCGAGACTTTGTTTTTCTTGCACACTCTTGAGCTTTTCTTCACATCTTCTCACACACTACCCTTACAATTTTCCCACCTAAATACAGGGTTACTAAGTGCTAAATTATAAGCAAATTGGTCACGGAATAAAGCCAATTAGATGGTTGATTAAATTCAACCTTACAATCCCCCCTTTGGCTATTCCGTGACAAAACCCTACGACAGACTCTAGACTTAAACGTGAGTTGGGAACAGTTGGAAAACTCACTCACACCTAACTCTAGAATCTGAAAAGCTCTTAAACATATGAATAAGTAACTCCTGAATCACAATAACATAGCAATATCATTGTACGCAGAAAACTTAATATGCATATGGAGCAAAATAAGCATGATCAAGCAAAAATGAATATAGGCATAAAAGCAATAATTTATGGCAAGATCAACACCAGTAGTCACTTAAGTAAAAGTGATTACTATGTTCATTCACACAAGGAATGAACATCTGGACATGCAAAAATGATAAACTCAATTGAAGAGAATCATTTGCAAGTCCAACACTCAACCAATGCATACAAACATATATGCATCTAGGAACAATCCTACAAGGGCACAAGAGTGTTGTACTTAGGGTAATGCAAAGCATTAACAAGTACCAAAACACAAAGCACAAAGGCTGCATATGCAAAGTTTTTGCAAATACATGGCACAAACCATACAAGCCTACAATCATGCAAAAGTGCTGGAAACAACCCTCAAAGCTTACAAAAGCAACAATGGGTACAAATCACAAACAAACAATGCTTAAAGCTGAATAACATCATACTATATAAGTAAACCCCAAAGATTCACAAGTGTACCAAACTTAAAGCACAGATATTTAAAACAAAAAAAACGTATCACACTTAAAGAAGACACATAACATAATTAAACTCCCCCTCAAGAGCTGCCCCAAAAGTTCTCCCCCTTTTTGACCGGAATGGCCAAAGAGTCAGTGATCCTGGTTGGTATGAATGCTATCAAACTTTGCAGAGAGTACATCAAGCTGGTCCTGTATTGCTGTCATCCTCTCTGTCTGTTGATTTTGAACATCACGGATAGTATCAAGTCTCTCCAGAATCATCTGAAGGGTATCAGGAGGAACAGATGATGAGGTAGAGGGTCTGCTCCTTTTGACTCTTACTCTAGGTGTGGAAATTGGTCCTACTCCTTCTACTTCAGTCTCCATAGGATCTCCTTCTTCATGGACACCCTCTTCTTCTTCACCTGGAAGACGACTCTGGATCCGTACTAGAGTAAATTTGTTGATGGCTGATAGAGGAGGCATGAGACTGATATCTTGTGGGATTACCACCCCCTTTTCTTTGAAAATTCTCATGAGAAGGCTTGGAAACACCAGCTTGGGCCTCGAGGTGGTTTTGGTTTCATCCACTATAGTGTCAAAAATGTGGGAACTGATGTCAATAAAAGTATTTTCCTTAAGATCCATAAGAAAGATGGCTTTGGCATTCGTCAATGTAGTCATCTTCCTTATAGGGTATAGATTGTACATCATAATTGTTGTTAAACACCTCATGTCTTTGGGAAAGTCAGAAGTGTTGAGACATCTCCTTTCTAAAACTCCACCAATCTTTTTTTGGACAGTTTCCAGAGAGACCATTCTGTCCTTGTAGTTTGTAAATTCATAATCTTCTAAACCCTCCAGTCCCAAAACCTTATCAATGTCATGAGCATCTAAGGTAAACTCCTTTTTCCTCACCCAACAACTCAACTCTTCCTCCCTTATCACAGCATTGGCATAGAATTCTCTGATAAGAGGTTCACACACTAAAGGTAAGTCACCCAGAAGTTTCTCCCAGCCTCTTCCTTCAAAGCATTGTGGAATGAATGTATCCCTCAAGTCATGCAAATCCACAAATCTCTCCTAGATAATTGTTCCTTTTACGAAGGAATCTCTGTATCTCTCAAAATGTTTGACTGATCTAAACAGGTTGCTATCCATTTTTAATCTCTTATCAGCCTTCTTAGCAGGAGTTTTCTTCTTAGAGGATATGGAAGCCATCTGTAAACACTCAGAAAAGTTCACAACAAGGGCACAAGACAATATGTGGAAATATACTCAAATTAGTAACCATGTAATTATCAGGAAGAACAGAGTATTGAGCAGCAACACAAACCAAGAATAGATGATGACAGAGAAACAAGATATAACATAGTAATCACAGATTAACCAAGTTCAGTCTGTAAAGATGAAATTTTCATACAGACAGATGAAAACAGCTATCACTGAGATGTAACCAACAGAACATGGAATGTGCAAGTTAATCCCTAGAAGCAGGATCATGCTCAAGATGTGTAAATACACACACAGAATAGATTGAACCACATAACCAAGGTCACACACAAGACAAGCACACATAACATTTGAGAAAACATCACATAGCATCCAACAAACCGTATACCCAAAGGATATACCCATAGAAAAACAAATGTCAAACATGAAAACCATGAATGAGAAGATGAAGTACCATAATAGAGTAAACCCAAGAAGCTAGGCATTACCAAAAGAGAACAAACCACACCATCAAAACACCAATTTTAAGCATAAAAGATCAGAATACCCACATAGCAATCCGAACAGTAAAACACAGAGATTCAAGAGTATTTTTCATAAAACATGAAAATGGAGTAAAGAACAAGAAAGCCCATACCTTTTCCTTGAAGATTTGTGCAGAGATGATGCAGAAATGAAGGATTTTTCAGTGATATTCGAAAGCTTTGAGATAGAGAGTGAGGAAGGCAATGAATAGTTGCTAAAAATCGAGGGAAAATTTAAAAAAACAAATTTTAAACTGTCTTCAAAAATGCAAAACACGCGTTTTTCGCGACTTATCCAAATCGCTAGTAAGTCGCCAGATCAAGCCGTGAAACACTGTGAAGGTAAGATTCTAGAAAAATCTTCTAAATGTTTTTCGAGACTGGAGGGTTTAGTCGTGAAGGAGTCGCGAGCTGAGCCGCGAAAATCACTGAGTAACCCTCGCGATTGGACCTTCCACCCGCGAACAAGCCGCCAAAATGAGCCGCGAATAGAGGAAAAACTCAAATTTTTCAAGAATTTTCTAAGTCTTTTTCGCGACAAGAGTGCTAACTCGCCAGTAAGTCGCAAAAATCTCTGATTGAGCTCGCGACTAGGGCTTGCGACTGTGCTGACCCGCGACTTAGTCGCCAAAACAGGGCAACACTGTTTTTGAGAAAATTTCACAATTTTGTAATATCAAAGTACTTTCCAAAAAAAATACAACAAAACACTCAAAAATCTTTTTGTGTTTGTCCACTAAGAGTGAGCATGTGAAAACACATTTAAACAAGTACAATCACACAAATGAATATGGCATTTGTTGAACATAGACTTGTGTGATGTGTGTGGATATCAAAAATGAGATAGTTCTTAGTCCAATGTGAAGCTTCAATGATCAATTCAATCAAGACATACACAACTAGCACTAGATAATGTGACCTATCTCAATTATAGAAACATGCATATATGACCTCCCACAAGTACTTGATAACAATTCTTTGAAGCTTTTCATTTGGCTCCATATTCAACATATCGTTTGCAACATTTGAGCAAAGAGAATCTCATTGTGAGATAGATGCCTGAAATTTATGATATTTCAATTGATGAATTAGCCTTTGGCTTTTTGAGCATCACACATTTTATTTTGGTCGCTTTCCCTTTTTCCTAGTCAAATACTAGTGTGTGCGATAGGCTTTTGCAGCTCTATATCTCTTTTCATTTGGAGATTTACATTTAGAGAGCTCTTTTAAAGCATAAAAATAAAAGGTGGGAAGATATATAGGCATGAGTCTATGCATGTCTCAAGATCAACAAAACCATTCACTAATCATTCATGACAAGGTTGAAGATCTATTTATAACAATCACATAGATTTCAAAATTTCTTCCACAAAGATATGAGTGCATGAGAGACAAGCTAAGCTCGTTAAATGCACAAAGCCATAAGTACAAAGGTACAGGACAAAACATGCTCGGAGGCAAAACTCAACAAAGTGATCAAACTTTTTGAATTTTCAACTTTTTATGTGTTTTTGGATTTTTGACACAAAAACAGTAGAAGAAAGGTCAAAAATAAAAGGAATAAAAGCATTTTAAACACAAACAAACCACAAATTAAACAAATGCTCAAAAACACAAAGCAACTAACCAATCTTATCCACAAATCATAGGAAGAATTGATGCATGGACATGTTATAATGCTTATGCATGAGTACCCTTTGTCACCCACACATCACGTGCATTTGGGGTGATATCCTTGATGGATCGGGTACGAGAGTTAGGACTTTCAAACCTCCTGTTGAAGCTCTCCAAGCAGGTGGTGAAGGCACCAATCATCTTCATCACGTCCGTCATTCCTGGATCATTGTTTTGACTTCTTGGTTTCTCACCACCCCAAGACCTCTTGTCATTCCTTCTTCCTCGTGACCGAGGTGCGCTTACGTTGTTGTCTGCTCTCAGCTTTTGACAGTTGGGTCTAATATGCCCTCGTAGTCCGCAATAGTGACACACATACTCAGTTCTAGGACCCCATTGTGGTCTTGAGAGAGATCTTGCTTTGGTTTCGTATCTGCCCATAGATTGATTTCGGGGCTTATTCACCATCCGTTGCTCACTCACATTCTCCTTCTCAGCCTTAACATTCTCAGGGATGATTTCTTCTACAGTAGGCTCTTTGGCCTTCACAAATTTCACTTTTTTGATAGCTTTGGCTGATGAGCTACTTCCTCCGGTATACTCCACTCCGGACTTATCTGAAAAATGTTTTTGAGACGAGATAACATCTTCCAACTTTCTAGAGGAGACCCTTTCAATCTTGGCTTGCGCTTGCACCATTTCTTGCTCAAGGAATCTTACTTTGGTGTAAGCTTCCGATAACTCTCCATTTAGTGTCTCAATCTCGCATTTAGCCTCTTTATATCTAGCCAGTAAACTTTTGTAGTCCTCTTCAGCCCTTTTCATCTTCTTTACCTCCGTCTTTGCAACCTTTGCATACTCACCTGATCTCTCAAGAAGTAAAGTGTAATTCTCTTGAATACTCAAAGTACCTTCATCCTCTTCAGCTTCGGATTCCTCTACAACTCCATTAGATTCCAAATCAGAATGTTCACCAAGCTCCTTCACAAGTGTATCCAAGTCATCTGAGGATTCCACATGAGCGATGGTCATGAATGGGGAGAAATTTCCTTCTCCATCACAGCTCTCGTCAGAATTAGAATTTGATGAGTCCGAATCACTTAAAGTGGTGGCATACACCTTTCCCTTCGACTTCAAGTAGTTTGGACATTCCTTTTTAAAATGCCCATGCCCATTACATTCAAAACATGTAATTCCTTGTGAGGATTTGGAATCTTTACCATCTTTTCTTCGGAAGACTTTCTTCTCTTTTTTGGCACTCTGGAATTTTCTTTTGTCACCAAATTTTCCACTATTCTTGAGCTTTAGGAATTTCCGGAAGTTTTTTACAAGATACGCCACATCATTATCTACTGTATCCTTTTCCGAAGATTCATGAGACCCTATCCTCTCATCAATTGTCTTAAGAGCAAAGGATTTGCTCTTCTTTGCTGAAGGAAGAGACAACTCATATGTCTGTAGAGAACCGACCAGCTCCTGAACCTTGATTTCATCAAGATCTTTGCTCTTTTCAATGGCTGTAACTTTAGCACGAAAACTTTCTGGTAGTGACCGAAGGATCTTCCTTACTACTTTAGACTCTTCCGTCTTTTCCCCCAAATTAAATTTTCCAATGACCACCTCGTTTAGTTTACTATAGAAAGAGTCAAAAGACTCATCCTCATCCATCTTTAGCTGCTCAAAGCGAGTGGTCAGCATTTGAAGTTTAGTGTCTTTCACCTTCTTGGTTCCTTCATATGTCGTCTCCAAAATCTCCCATGCTTCTTTAGCAACAGTAATATGAGAAATCCTGTGAAATTCTTTTGGAGAGATACCACAGAAAATGGCATTCAATGCTTTACTGTTTACATTAGCTGCCGCAAGAGTTGCCTTGTCCCATGTGGATTTAGCATCCACTGGCTTTGTCCAACCTATGTCAACTGCATCCCACATAGCTTCATTCATAGAACACAAAAACGCCTTCATTCGGACTTTCCAAAAAGCATAGTTATTACCATCAAAATATGGCGGAGCAGTGAGAGATTGAGACCTATCCATCTCAACAAGGGGTCAAGGATCACACTTAGGTATTAACACCACAACAAGTGTACCCGCTCTGATACCAATTGTAAGTTCAAAAAGGGTATAAAACACCTTTGAACGTTTAGACCCCAAATCACAAAAATACCAATTCAAGCTTTATATCAAACAATTAATGTGCGGAATATGATAACAAGCTTATAACAGAATTGATAGAACAATCTAAGCCAAATATAAACACATCCACAGTAGTAAATATAAGGCAAAGGTAAAGGGAAAGAAGATGCAAACACACGGACAACACATGATGTGTTATCGAAGAGGAAACCGAAGTCCTCGGCGTAAAACCTCTCCGCCGCCCTCCAAGCGGTCAAATAATCCACTAAAGAATGTAGTTGGGATACATGAACAGCAGAAGACCCTCCAAGCCTAATCTACCCAAGTACCTAAGCCCTCCAAGCTTCTTGCTCCAACGAGGTTACGCCGAACCTATTTCTTCTTTAGCTTCCTGGATTCCGCTACTTGAGCATAGCATCAACCAATGTATATTGGTTCCTTTCTGAACTGCTTCCCAAAGCACCAAATGGACCTTCTCACAGACGTGGGTGTGGTGAGACAAGGGTTTGGTAAATGACCTCTCAAGGGTATGACAATGGAGAGGAAGAGAGTAGAGGAATTTGTAGAGTCTCTTTAGATGAAGATTGGGGATGAATCAATCTTGTATTTCTCTAGGGTTTTCTCTCACAAAATTCTCTCTAGAAGCTCTCTCAATATGATGGGTATAAGGGTGTATATATAGTAGGGTGAGAAGGGAATGCAAAACGTCAGTTTTTGCCAAACAGGGCAAGTTGGCGACTTGATCTCGCGGCTTGGCCAAGTCGCGACGTAACGGCCTAGCCAGACTGGAACTTTTGTCCTGTAGCGTGACAGCTGGCGCGACCCTTCAGCTTCCCAGTGTGCCTTTCGCGGCTTGCCAGTCGCGAACCACCCGCGAGTCCTAGTCGCGAGACTCTGTTTTTCTTGCACACTCTTGAGCTTTTCTTCACATCTTCTCACACACTACCCTTACAATTTTCCCACCTAAATACAGGGTTACTAAGTGCTAAATTACTAGCAAATTGATCACGGAATAAAGCCAATTAGATGGTTGATTAAATTCAACCTTACAAGGCTTGCTCAAAGTTGGTTTATTATTGTAAAGTTGGAATCGAGTGGCTGCAGAAGTACTTGGGACTTTCGGCCTGGCTCGATCGATCGAAGAATAGACTCAATCGATTTAAAATCGCACAGGTTGTTTTTTCTGCAGAATTTCCAACTCAGCCCTACTTCATTAAACGTTTAGGGTTTTATGTTTTTACCCTAGGTATATAAACAAAACCCTAGCCACGTTTTTGGAGGTTGCTCCAATTGTATTGTTGCTCATACATTGCTGTTTTGTGTAAATCTCTTGTGAGATCTTTGTGGAGCTTTCCTTTACACAAAGCTTAGGGTTTTCAAGTTGGAGATAATATCTACATCTTGATGATCAACTTGGTTGCTACCATTGAAGCTTAAAGAATATCAAGCGGGGTGCTTGTAGCTGATTGAAGAATCCAAGAAAGAAGGAGTCCATGGATTCGGAGCTTGCACGTAGTCGTGTCAGTAAGTTCTACTGGTGGGTAGCATTAGGAAGTCAAGCGGGGAGCTTGTAGTCCTTCTGTATGAACTTCGATTCTTTCGCATAGTGGATTCAAGTTTACCTTGAGGATAGCTAGGTCAAATCCTCCCCAGGTTTTTACCGTGTGGTTTCCTGGGTCATCTTATCTTGTGTTCATTTATTTTCCACTGCTTTATATCTTGATATGATTATTTGATTGCTTTAACCTAGAATTACATAATTTGACTAAGTAACAACTTGGCTAATTAATCTAGGCTAACCAATCTGGTTGTTTTAAGGGGTCTAAACCGTTCAAAATTGGTTCTGGGCTATTCTGTGAATGATTTTACAATCTGCATGCTATGCTGCCAACCATGTCTTCTTTGTTGGATGCTGCTTCTCTCTCTACAGTAATCTGAACCTAAATAGGTACGTATTGTTTTACACGTTTCTTATATGATTTATTCTATTCTTTTCTATTTGTTTATAGGACTTCTACTAGATGTTTCTTTGCATATATTTTATTTGAATTTTCTTCAATATATTTATTTAATTGTATATTGCTATGATCTACATGAAGATTAATTAATTTTTCAAATGCCTCTTAGAAGTAGTAAATCTAATTTTTAATAGTAGTGCTTCTCCTTAAAAAGTCTAAATATGTGCACATTCTCATGGATTGATTCCTTAATGTACAACTTTGCCCAGTTTTGAAACTGGCGGATATATGACAAAAAACAGGAATACAATAGTTTTTAGTGGTAGATGATTTTTATATAGTTCATTTTTTTAAGTTCTATTGCCATTTATAAATGGCTATTAATATCAGATTGAATTAATTACGAATAAAAGAGAAAGCACTGTGAAACTAAATTGAATTTTAGTATAAAACTTCGAAATGAATAGCAAAGTAGAAATTGACAATGAACATTCCACCTGACAATTATCAATGAATATTCCATGCCTTTATGTATGGGTGGATTCTTTTATTTAAGTTCTCTTATTTAGAACTCCCTAAGCATTATGATATGTTAATCATGGAAAATTTTGTGTGCATTGTTATGTGTTTTCCTTCTCTAAAATGGGATATGCTATGAAGTTTTAGGGTTTATATGCATGTGCAGAAATAATAATAGCTTAATATGTGTCTTTTAATGAACCGATGCTGTATTCTATTAAAAATACACCAAATTTTATTTCGTTTTAAAATACATCAAGTAGGCTTTAGGATTGAGGTTGATTTTTTTTTCCCCTATCAATTACATTTCAAGGGAGCTACATTGTCTAAGGAAGTCAAACACTTTAGTGAGAGTTATGTTTTTTTGTTTATGTGTCCTTAGTATGTTTAATTATTTGGTTGATTTATTAATCGACATGCTATATCAATAATAGGCTGTTGGTTGTTGCATCTTCATCATGATTACAAGGCCTCATCAATATAGCTGTTTTGACATATAGAAAAAAAGCCCATTTAAAAGTCTACAATGTTTAAGTTAAAAAGCGAAAGGTTATACCGTATGAAACAAACGCATCTAAAAAATTAAAGCCAAATGCTAAATCTCACACAAACGTTAAACCCACTCATCCAAAGCTAACTGCCATCAAAACTACCTATTTTCTTCCTCAAATAAACATATTTTTTGGCATGTTTTTTCTGTCCCTTTGTAAAGCATGAATTCACAAAGATCTTTGTCAGATAAGATGGTGGGTATTTTGCAAGAAGATTACTAAATCATAAGGTTAGGAACCGCCATTGTGAGATTGTCTTACCGTAATCTTTAGCCTTACTGCTACTGTTAGACTGCTAGACCCGTTGCTGGTATTTATGTTTTTAAAATTAGGTAGTTAAATATGATTTAGGCTTTTGGGTTAGATTTGATTAGTTTATATTAGATTTTCTTTTCTCTGTTTAAGGGACGTCACAATGCAGCAAGAGAAAAGCGCAAGAAAAAAAAATTGTAGACAAAGAAGGTATAGGCAATAGGGAGAGGCTTCTATTGAACTTTGAAGCTAACAAAGAAGACATATTGATTTTTCTTGATGTAGTATGAAATTTAGTCTCTTTCTCTCTATATCTCTTTCTTTATATTTTTTTTGTTCGAAAAAATTTTTGTGCTCTTTGTTTAGTTCTAAATTTTGGATATCATAGTCTTTTATTGCCCAAATGTTTCTGTTTTATTATTTATTGGCATTGTTTTAGGCACCCATGAAATATCTTCTGCCTACAATTCAAATGCTATCAGGTACTAGATCCCTTGGAGATAGCAAAAGATATCACTTTCTTACCCTTTTTCATAACCATCACAACTTCAAAGTCAAAACAGAGCAATGTTTTCGTCAAACAAACTTCTTCTTCTCTTATTGTGTATGCTATGTTTATATTCAATTGCTACTCTAATCAATTTCTTCTAAAGAAAAACCCATACAATATATCCCCTGTTTTTTTAAGTGGGCCAGGTTAGTATGATTTCAAGAGAAAGAGGAAAATGCAAATATGTCTATTTTTTTAATGCCAATCTCTTTCTCTCTCCTTGGAAGACTGACAATTAAGGGGCTTTTTTTTTTTTTTTTTTTTTTTTTTTTTTTTTTTTTAAATTTAAAAGGGCACTATTTCACTTCTCTATCCTAAAAAACTATATATATTGTTTTTGTATTCAAATAAATGCTTGAATGTGTGACGAAACCCAAATACCTAAATATTTATTTCAAGTTTGGGTATCTTAGTGTGCATTTGGCTCCAAATTAAAAAGCCAGCTTATTTTTGCTATTATTCATGGGCCTTCCTGCACTTTTTGGTACTATTCATGAGTCTCACTGTACTATTTCAACTAACTTTTACCTTTATCTACAGTATTTTTAGTAAAAATTTTCAGTTTCAGCAAAATAAGCGAGTCTCAAACAGACCCTTAGTATCTATTTTTTTATTATCACTCATACTGTTGAATACTTTGTGTTGTTGAATTATTTTGGAACTTTGTGCACTCATCTTAATTTCGCTGAATTTTGCATATAAACTCATGTTGCTGTTGCATATAACCTCATGTTTAAGTTGTTTTTCATATTAAATAAGTAGTGTGGTACTCAATTAATCTACATCAAGATGCTTTTTCATATTTAGGTGTGGGTAGACTCATTACATGACTTTGAGTGTCCCTATTCTGAATTAGCAACATATGTGCATCTTGACAGCAAGTGTAAACTGTAATATGGTGACATTTACTAGCTGTGTTAATGGTTGAATGATGAAATTTAAGTGGGGAGAAACTAGCAATGATGATTGGAGGATTTTTTTTTTAAAATTTTTTTTTTAAATGTATTTGAACAATGGTAATTTGTACCAACTGCTTAGCGCACATTTTTCATAACTTGGACTTTTTTTTTTTCCTTTCATACATGCCTGCTGTTTGTTTCCTTTTAAAGGTTGGATGGAATGCCATGTTGTCTTTGGCAAGATGCTATATGGGATGGATGTTGTCTACAAGAGTGAAGTAGAAGGATATCTTCCTTTATTGATTTGGGATGTTATAGGTCAAATATTTATAAATTTTACCATTTACCTAGAGATGGCGTCTTTAGGAAAAGTCTTCAAAAATCTCATCCACAGTCCATCTGTTTCTAAGTTATTTTCTTAGAACAATGGTTACTCCAAAATCAATGTATATATATTCTTGATTCTTGATATGCAGTTTAGTAACAAATTAACTATTTTTAAATGGATAACATTAGAACTACATTTTGATCTAGTTTAGTCTTGGTGTCCTATGAGCATTCAACGTTACAACCTTATACCCAATTCTTGATATGCATGTGTTTGCACCTACACCCAATTAGTGACCAACAAATTAGATAATTTATGATATAATAATCCTCTGAGTTTTATAGAGTGCAACTGAATGCATCATTTTATGTTTTATGCTAATGCTATTTTTAATGAATATTTTATTTTTATTTTGCTAGGTCTTAATTGCTACTTAGAGATAAAGAGTAGTTGAAAAAGAGGTAGAGACAAATAAGAAAATGAATATAGATGAAACTGAGAAAAGTGAAAATATTATCAAGATCCTAATGAAATAGGAGTTGATGGAAAAGGACAATGGTAGGAAGCATTAAGAAATTGAAAACCAAATGTACACGGCTCAAGGAAAGAGCAAGGCAATGTAGATTTCTATTGATACCAGCTCTTATCTTTTAATGATTGGTATTGAGAAAATTCTGTAATGGAAGACTTGGTTAGGCCTACCATATCCACTTCCTTTGCACTTACATAGGCTTGGACATTTGAACTTGAGGGACCAATTTTTAGTTTTAATTAGTGAAAGCACTAAATAAGGATTGGCTTTAAGGGATCTCTTTTTCTCTCCCCCCTACCTCAGATTTGTGCTAAATCACAAAAGCTTGTTTAGACCTCAATTTTAAAATTACAGCTAGATTGCTTTTACTCTAAGTTATCTAAGTGCAGAATAAGAGTAAATGAAGCGCAATCACTGAAACTACTCTAGTGCACAAACATGAACAATAAGAAATATATGTAAAGCACAAGAGTAAGGGAAGAGAGATGCAAACACAAGATAACACCAAGACATGTTATCAAACAGGAAACCAAAGAACTTGGCGAAAAACCTTTCCGCGACCCTGCAAGTCAAAATCGATCCACTAGAGAATAAAGTTGAAGTAAACGAATAACAAAAGACCCTCAAAGCCTAGTCTACTTCATGTACTTGAGCCCTTCAAGATCTTGCTACCAACGGACTTCTTGGAGTCATGTCTTCTCTAACTTTTCGAATCCCGCAATACGCTTGATTGCATCCGCCAAGCCTCACCAGCTTCTTTTGGCAAATCTCCAAAACTTTCCAAACTTTAAAACACTCTCTACACTCTGAATATGTGTGAGTTGTGTTTGGATACAAATATCCTCTTAAGGTATGACAATGGGAGAGGGAAGGAGAAGATGCTACAATGATTTCTCACGAAGGATGAATAGCTCTCTCTCTAAAAGATGGGTGTGTTGTGCTGTAGAAAACCTATCTAGAGTTTTTCTCTTTGAATTGCCTCCTATACTTTTGTGGGTAATGAGGGTATATATAGTATGGGTGAAGGGTAAAGTCACACTTAAAATCCTCCAGGCAGAGAGTTTCACAGGTAACTAGCGGGTTGGCCCTTCTCGCGAGACAGTTGCAAAATTGACAGCTTGACATGACTCTTTAGCTTCCAGCATGTACTTCTCACATGCCCTTTTTTGCAGGAACCTTACTCGCGAACTTTTTGTGAGCTAGTCGCAAAACTGCACTGATTCTTCACTTCATGCTCGATTCTTCACTAACTTAATACTAAATCCAATACAATAAAATCCCACAAAATACAAGGAAAATAAGTAATGCAATTACAACACTTTTTGTCATGAAATAAAGCCAACATAAAACATAGTTGTAAATCACAACTTTACAATCTCCCCCTTTGCCTATTCCATGAAAAAACACTCTATAACAGACTTTAGACTTAAACGTGATTTTGGGAATAATGGAAAAACTTACTCACACCTAAATCTAAAAGCTGTGATGAACTTGGAACATAATACTTGTAATTTGAAACACTTGCACAAAACGCATTAGACCCTTAAGGTAAAGCAAGCAATAAAAGGACAAGTATAATATAACAAGTAAAAAGCGATCAAGATACCACTTGAGATATATGACATAAAGCATAACTTGATCAAACATAAACAGTCATTATGAAATGACTACAATAAACATTTAACTAGTAAATGATCACTTGGACACACAATGCAATTAAGAACAATGCTAAAATCAATTGCATGTCCAACATATAAACACAATGCGATGAGAGTAACAAAGCATAGATACTAAACATGACTTAAAGCACCATAAAGCAAAAAACGAAAACAAACAAAGAATAAAGCAAACAAAGCAAGGTTTTCTTGAAAAAAAATGTCTTCTCCCCTTTGGTATATGCATTTCCCTTATGGCTTTCTCCCCCTTCGAATGTGCACGTAAGTCATATAGAAATAACGATACACTCTGGTATACTCTCTAGTATACTCTCCTCCTTTTTGTCACGAATAGACAAATGAATCAAGAGGAAGGATGGAAAGAAAAGACGATGTGAATAAGGGTAATGATGCATGAGGGGTGCAAGATGAATGAGAAAATGAAGCTCAAATAAAGGACAAAGCACCTTAAAAATGCTACAAAGCATAAAGTAAACATGACATGCTAAGGATGATGGAACAAGGTGTAGACCAAGGCATGACAAGGACACAAGAACATGTTATATGTGCTAAAAGATCTAAAAAGACTTAACTAACATGAGTGAATGCAAAACATGTCAAGTGTTAGAGTGTGTGCATTAAAGGTGCATCTAGTGTGCATGTGAATGCATGACCAATGCATGAGAAAGCACTCATCTGGAAAAGTGTGTAAAACACATAACCAATGATCAAAACATGATAAACATGAATAATTATGGTGATTCCCAAAAATTGGTACTCATCGGAGTCCAAAAGAGTGAAAAAAATACCATAGAGGCATTTTATCAAACACTTAGAGTGTACACACTACACATGTATGTTAAACAATGCATGAACATATGAAAATCTTGCCTAAATATAAGTTATTTTTGCCACAAGGGGCCAACATCCAGAGCAAATCATCAAAAGAAATAGAACCCATACAAAAGATTTGACAAATAATAAGTTTTCTCAACCTTTATGGTGAAAATCCCAACCATGAACACAAAACTCCCAAAAACATAATCTAAGGATCAAATCAATGAAAAAAGTTAAAGGTTACCTTAGAGATGTTAATGGTATGAAAAACAGTTGAATTTAGTTGAGTTTTGATGTCAAAACATTAAAATAGGGGTTTGGGAAAAGATGGGAGAAGTTTAAAACAAATGTCCCACTAAATGCCTTTTAAAAAGCTGATTTTGGGAATTTCACGGGTAGTTGGGAATTTCGCGGGTAGGATATAAGTTGCGAACCACTCACAGACCACTCATGAAACTCTCAGTCCAAAGTTGAAAAACTTGAGAATTGGACCATATAAACTCGTGATATAAGTCGCGAAAACGCCCAGAAAACTTGTTTTTCACACAAAATCAACTAAAAAAACTTTGAAAAACATGGGTGATACAAATCACTTCTAAAAGCAAATAAAAAGAACAAAAATCTTTTTGATTTGATCCACATATGGTTGAGCACACACACATCACATTTGAACATGTACAATCACACAAATGAAATAGGCATTCATTGAACATTAGATTTGTGTGTTGTGTGTGTGAATCAAGTATGACCTAGTCCATAGTCTAGTATGAAGCTTCAATGATCAATTCAACCAAGTCATACATAACTAGTACGAAGTCAAGTGACCTATCTCACTTGTAGAAATGAACATTTAATTGAAAGCTTTTCATTTGGCTTTCATTTTTTGTACTTTTGACCAAATACAACTCAAATTTTTGAGAAACGATGCCATGAACTTTTTGATATATCTTTGATGAATAAACCTTTGGCTTTGGCACCATACATTTTAATACATATTTGCTCCACCTTTTTCTAGTCAAACTAGTTTTCGAAGTAAGGCTTTTTCAACTCTTTTCTCGTTGTAGAGATAGACATTTGTAGAGCTCTTTGAAAAAGAAAAAAATGTGAGGAGATATATAGGCACAAGTTGACGTATGTATCAAGATCAAGCAAGGCTATTGACCATTCATTCATTACAAGCTTGAAGATCTATTTACAACAATCAAACGTAGATTTCTAGATGTCACTCACACTTAAATAATGTGCATACATAACAAGCCAAGCTCGTAAATGCACTATGTCATTAGTATGGGGGTACTAGGCCAAACTCACATGTGATATGTGCTTAAACAAACATAATCAAACTTTTTGAATTTTTCACTTTTTATGTGTTTTTGGATTTTTACTCACACCAAAACAAAGATATAAAAATAAGATCAATAACAAAAGCAGAAAAGTGCATATAAAGAGATGCATGATGCACAAATGTATGAGTATGAAGCATCGAATACATGAAGGGTCTTACAAAGATCAAAAGAATTAGATCAAGGACCAAAAGAACACAATCTCAACCATAGGAACCCTTCCTCATCCAAACGGAACAATTGTTTGGAATGAGTGTCTCATGAGAAGCGAGACAAGAGTTGGAAGAATGAGAACCGGAGATGCACATAGACAAAGAGGTAAGAGCATTAACAACTTGTTTCAATAACATACAATTTTCTCCCAAATCTAGTTTAGCTTGCAAAGCACAACTTCCAAGAAGCTCAAGTTTTTCTTTACTTTTGACTTCTTTTAAGAGCTTGAAACTTAGAGCAATGAGGTTTTAGATGACCAAAGGCACCACAATGGTGATAAACAATGGGTTTAGGTCCACTAGGCCTTTTAGGGAGGGATCTAGCAATATTGTTTTGTTCTCTATTCAACATGGAACATTGAGGTCTTATGTGACCGATCACACCGCGATGGTGGCAAGTAGGAACAAACTTAGATTCATTCAAATCCCTAGGATGAGACCTAAATGAAGGCTTAGGCTTAAGAGCCCTTCTCTCCACTTTTTGGTTTCTTTTGTGTGGAGGAATGTACACTGATTTGTCTTTAGAGGTAGAACTCACAATAGGCACAAAATCGGGCACCACAACATGATTGCAACAAAGATTTTCTTTCTTTTTAGCAATAGGTTCAGCCATCAAACACTTGACATGAATCTTAAGAGATTCATTTTCACATTTAAGATCATTAACAAGTTTGTTAGATAAAACAAGTTTAGCATCCAAGTCCATATTTAAACATTCAAACTCCTTTAGTTTTTCAAGAGAATGCTCTGCAAATTTCTTATACTTTTCAACCAATTTGTGGGATTCATTGAGTTTAGCAATCAAATCATCCTTTTCACAAATGAACTTGCTCAAATTCTCATGAAACTTCTTAACCTTTTTCTTCAAAAGTTTGACATTTGAAATACTAACAACACCCATAGATTCATGTAACATGTCATCACAAGCATAAGGATAAACATTCATAGAGGCATTTTCACAAACACATAGCATGTTACACTCAACAACATCCATAAAAGCATACAAAGTACCATCCATGGCAAAACAAACAAAGGGGCCAAGGATTACACTTAGGTAATTAAACTAATACAAGTGTACTCGCTCTGATACCATGTGAAAGCTCAGATTTGTGCTATAACACAAGAGTTTGTTTAGACCCCAATTTTAAAATTATGGCTAGATTGCTTTTACTCTAACTTATCTAAGTGCGAAACAAGAGTAATTGAAGCGCAATCATTGAAACTACTCTAGTGCACAAACATGAACAATAAGCAATAAATGTAAAGCATAAGAGTAAGGAAAGAGAGATGCAAACACAAGATAATACCAAGACGTGTTATCAAAGAAGGAGCCGAAGAACTCAGTGAAAAACCTTTCCGCGGCCCTGCAAGTCGAAATTGATCCACTAGAGAATAAAGTTGGAGTACACGAATAACATAAAGACCCTTCAAGCCTAGTCTACCCCATGTACTTGAGCCCTCCAAGCTCCTGCTACCAATGGACTTCTCGGAGTCACGTCTTCTCTAAATTTTTGGATCCTGCAATACGCTCGATTGCATCTGCCAAGCCTCACCGGTTTCTTTTGGAAAATCCCCAAAACTTCTTAAGCTCCAAAACACTTTTTACACTCTAAATAAATGTGGGTTGTGTTTGGGTACAAATCTCCTCTCAAGGTATGACAATGGGAAAGGGAAGGAGAAGATGCTGTAATAATTTCTCACTAAGGATGAGTAGCTCTCTCTCTAAAAGATGGATTTGTTGTGTTGTAGAAAACCTATCTAGGATTTTTCTCTCTGAATTACCTCTTATAGAGGGTATATATAGTGTAAGAGACATATTTTTATGTAATTGGCATATCTTTTGACAAAAAATACTTTACTTGTATTTGGGTAAATCTAAGTAGGTTCAAGATGATCATTACAAGTGGTTACATTGAAGACATGAAGATTACTCAAGAACTGCTTTAGAAAAGTGCAATATGCAGATCTCGATACCTCTTCGATAGAATCTTGATTTGTCGAGATTCATTGAAGCTCGACACATGTTTTGATTTATCAAGCTTACGGGATTCAGACTATAGCTAGCAACGTTTTTATTCTAAAAGACTATTTGTTTATGGGTTTGTATAATCCTTACTGGGCTAGGAAAGCTTAAGGTTTGTGTATACCTATTTGGAATAGGAGAGCCCATTGAGCTCCTATTTAAACAAGGAGGTGGAAAAAGAAAAACCTAACCATAGAGAGCTTTATAAGGTTTTCTTTTTGAAACCCTAGCCTCCTTCAACAGAAGAAAGAGTTCTTGCTGCGTTTCTTGTATGCCTTTGGGTTCTATAACCAAGCAAAGTCTCTCACACCATCATTGAAGATCTTATTGGTGTTTCTATGTGAAGTTGTTGCAAATCAACTACATCAATTAAAGGGTTGGTGTGGAGTTAGTCACGTACTGGGATCCATGCATCATTAGTTAGTCACATATTGGGATTTTTGCATTGAACGAAAGATTGTTGCTACAATACAAGTCCAATTGGGTATTGGGGTAAGGGTTTAATTGTAGGTTGGTATTTCGGGATAGGCTAAAGGGTTTGGTAAGATTCCTTATACTTGTAACCACTTGTGATTGATAATAGTGGATTCTTGGAGTGGTGACCTTAAAATCACCCGATGGGATTTTGCCTAGGTGGTTTTTCTCATTTGTAAACAAATCACCTATGTCAAATTTATTTTCCGCTACATTTAGTTTAGTTGGTGATTTGTTTGTTCTACCACACCCTTGCATGTAATTGAACCTAATTAATTAACTTGGGTAATTAATTAATTTACAATGGGTCAATACAATTTTTCCCTATCATATAGTATGGGTGAAGGGTAAGAAAGTCACACTTAAAATCTTTCAGGCAGAGAGTTTCGTGGGTACCTCACGGGTTGGCCCTTCTCGCGAGACAGTTGTGAAATTGACAGCTTGGCATGACTCTTCAACTTCCAGCATGTGCTTCTCACGTGCCCTTTTTCGCGGGAACCTCACTTGTGAACTTCTTGCGAGCTAGCTGCGAAACTGCACTAATTCTTTATTTCATGCTCGATTCTTCACCAACTTAATACTAAACCCAACACAATAAAATCTCACAAAATACAAGGAACAAAATTAATGCAATTACAACACTTTTTTTCATGGAATATAGCCAACATAAAACATAGTTGTAAATCACAACTTTACAGACTTTGTATTCTTGAAATTAATTGTCCTCTTTGCAATGTAAATTGGGAAGTTACAGTAAGAATCCTATAATGGTGAAGAGGTGTTTTGTATTTTCCTCATTATGTTTTATTTGAATATATTTAATGCATAAACACAGATTAAGAGGTATTTCATAATCTCCTAAAAAAAGGAAGTTTATAAAAAAAAGTTAATAGGGAAGTTTGTTTTCTTTTTGTCTTTTTCTTTTTTGACAAAAATATTTAGTTTTCTATTAATCATCTATAGAGTCATCATAAGATTTTTATAATATCATATTTATGATTAGTTGTGTAAAGTCGTGATTTCCAACCATATTGTGTTAGCTTTAATTTCGTGCCAAATTTGATTGTAATTTCTTCAATCATTTTCCCTGTATGTATGTGGATTTATTTGTAAGGGATGTGTGTGAGAGATCCGTGAAGAATCAAGCATCAAGAGTTGAATCAGTGGATTTCATGATTGGCTCACAAGTAGCTTGCGAGAAGCAACCTGCGAAAAAGGCCACGTGTGGAGTATATGACTAGAAGACAAAGAGTCGTGCCAGGTTGTAATTTTCGTGACTGTCTCGCGAGAAGGGCCAACCCGCAAAGTACCCGTGAAAGTTTTTGTTTGGCAAAAAGTTGTGTTTGCTTTACCAAGTCTTTACTCACACTATATAGACCCTTATTAACCACAAATTGTAAGGAATGATTTTCAGAGAGAAAATCGTAGAAAATACACTTCAGATTTAGAGATTGTTATACCCACAATCATTTACACATTTTCGTGTCGTTTTCCTCAATTCCTACCTCCCCATCTTTAGATCTTTGAGAGGTTGCTAGTCCAAACACTTACCACACCCATTTTGAGTGTAAAGTGAGATTTTGGTGCTGCTGGTAAGCATTGGAAGGAGACATTCATCGGCGGATGCAATTGGGTTGAATTGCGGGATCTAGAAAGCTAGAGAAGACAAGACTCCGAGAAGGCAGTTGGTAGCAGGAGCTTAGAGGGCTCAAGTACATGGGGTAGACTAGGCTTGGAGGGTCTTTTGTTATTCGTATACTCCAACTTTATTATTTATGGATCGATTTCAACTTGGAGTGTCGCAGAGAGGTTTTTTACTGAGTTCTTTAGTTTCCTCTTCGATAACACGTCTCGGTGTTATATTGTGTTTGCATCTTTCTTCCCTACTCTTTAAGCTTTCATTTTATTGTTGATGATGGATGAATATGGCTTAGGGTAGTGTTTTCTGTTCATTGCACTTATTTACTTTTATTCTGCACTTAGTCTAAGTTAGAGTAAAAACAATCTAGCCGTAATTTTTAATTGGGGGTCTAAATAAGCTCTTGTGTTTTAGCACAAATATGAGCTTTCAAGTTGGCTTAAGGAGCTATCATGGAGTTTTTATGATACAATTTTACAGCCAATTCCCGTGTACAAAGTGCTTGGGGGTCTAGGGGGGAAAAGGTTCGAACTGTAGGGTTAACAGCATGTTATAATTATTTCTCAAAAAAAAAAAAAAGCATTGCGTGGGTTATATTCTAGTTATAATAATTACTTACTATTTTTATTGTCATTTAATATAAAATTTTACTCACGCATATCTACTCAACCTATCATATACATGTACAAATTGTCAGAATAACCCATAATAGACAAAGAATAATTAAATTTTAAATCCTATAAAAAACAATCAAATTTAAATTTAAAAAAAAAAAAGTGGAGATGACGAAGGAAGTTTATCAAAAATATATATAAAAGAAAAAAAGAAAGGAAAAAAAAAGAGAAAGAAAGAAGAGAGATGGAGATGAAAGCAAGAGCAAATGAATTTTCAAATGGCTTTGTGTGTGCTGTGTACTCTTTTAAGAGTTATTATAGTATTGCAAAATCTAATGATATTTGTTTTGCTCCCTTCTTCAATTCTCTGAACGAGGAGACTAGTAGAGTGGTTCGTTGTAGACCTTTTATTATTTTTTTTTTTGAGGGGAACTTAGTTGTAGACTTGTAGTTATAGATATTTGTTTTGCTCCCTTCTTCAATTCTCTGAACGAGGAGACTAGTAGAGTGGAAACTTCGTTGTAGACTTTTTATTTTTTTTGTTTTTGAGGGGAACTTAGTTGTAGACTTGTAGTTGTAGACTTGTAGTTATAGATGGAAACCTCATTCTTTCTCTCAGCCACTAATTATTTCCTGCCTCACTCTCTCTCAGACTCTTGATCTCCTCTTCCAACTTTTGTGAGCCAACACTCCAATTTCTTTTTATATTCATCTCCCTTACCGAGTTTTTTCTTTTTATCTCCAACTCCCTCACCGAATTTCTTTGTTTTTATTTTTATTTTTTAATTTTATCTCCATTTGCCTCACTGATTTTTATCTCCGGCTCCCTCATCATTTTTTTTTTTTGCACTTTCTCCTCTCTATTCTTATCTTAGAACTGAAGCTATGACGGTTTGGCTTTAGGTCTCTTTATGGTTTGGGTCATCTCAGAGCAAAGCGGGTTAAAATTTCGTTTTAGGTTTTGTATTTCGGTGTCGCCGATTCTCTTGGTTTCTCCGATTCCATCCTCTTTGCATACAACTTGTATGATACAAGTAAGTTCTCTGTCTTCTTTGATGATTCCTCAGTATTTCGATGTATACTTTTACTCACTCGATCTTCTTGGTTCATATGTGTTGTGTTATGTTTTTTTTTTCCTAATCTTTTGCATCACCGAATAATTACTTGAATGCTTCTGATTCTTTACTTAGGAAGGATTTATTTTTTCAATTTGTTGGACATTCAGATATGCATTTGTATATAGCAACTACAAAAGTTGTGGACTTGAGTGAGAACAGGGGATGTGAAATTGTGAACACAAACACAAGGAGAAAGAAAGAACAGAGTACAATCCTTTATTAAACAAGCAATTATCATCTATTACCAATTGGACACAACTTAACCCCAAATTTTTGGCTGACAAATTAATTTCACAACATATTTATTTTCATTAGCTCTAATTGAGTGTATTTTTTTTTGTTTTTCTATTTTAGTTGTGGCTCTTGATTTACCAATGTATTTCCAATGACCATTTCTAGATCGGGAATCTTTTCTAAATTCTCCAACACAGTCCCTTTTCAGTTTAACACCAAAAAAAGGAGGAAAAATAATTGACACTTGTGAGTTTGTCGCATCCCCTTACAACCAATTATCGAGATATTTAGTAAGAGAGGAAAAATAAAAATGATTAGAATTTTCCATTACAGATTCTTCGTATGCAACAGGGTGAGAGGTGCAATGAAATATTTGCAAGCCATTCAAATATGAAAGGGATTCACGTATATACAAAAGGCTTAATTATTCCATTAAATTCTGAAAAAGAAGCAAATGGAATTAATTCACTACTTAGAGTGCTTTTATTTATACACCATTATTCTAATATAATTTTGGTGAATATGTAGTTTTATATACCAGCACTGACATAATAAATGCTTAATGCTAGAATATATAGTTCCATACATAATCACAGTTGATTTAGCGATATATATATATATATATATAATCACAATACATGCCTAATAATAGCTATCACAATTACCAAATTTTATATTTAGAAAAAAAAAAAAAGTCATAATAGTTTGTCCATATAGGACCATAGATATTATTTTGAACTTTAAACAGTATTTCACAGCTGGTCAGCACGAGAGTAAGTAGAAAGTAGACAAGTTGTTGACTTGACTTAAAGCAGGGGAGGCCAAGTTGTGAATAAACTCCTCCCTTGTCTCCCTCTCACTTCTAGTCTCTCGGTCAAAAACACACGCGGAGAAAGAACAGTATTCATTCCTCCACTAATCAGGAAACTGTCTCATAGGACTTTAATCACGTTGTTTAAGGAGATTTTCGATCGGTAAGTTCTCAATTTTCACTCATATTCATCATTTTTTTTTCTTTCCTTTCACTACATCATTGAGATGAAAAAATCCACATTGAACTGTTTCTCTATTTCTTAATTTACTTTCCTTTTAATATATTTCTCTTCTTTTTAATTGAATGCACTTTTTTTCCCCGCTTATCAATATTATGGTTCAAGATTTATCAGTTTCCATGAGCACTCAAGGAGCCATAACGTCGTCACCGTCTTCTTCTTCAACACCTCAGTGGACATACGACATCTTTCTCAGTTTTAGTGGTGATGACACCCGTAAGGAGTTTACCAGCCATCTATACAAAGCTTTGGTAAAGAAGGGTATTTGGACCTTTAGGGACGATAAAGAACTTGAGAGAGGAAAGACTATTTCAAAAGAGCTCAAAAGAGCAATAGAAAAATCGAGATTTGCTATTGTCATTTTCTCAAAAAACTACGCATCTTCGATATGGTGCTTGGATGAACTTGTCCATATTGTCAGATGTGTGACAGTGACCAAATTGCAAGTTATGCCAGTTTTTTACCACGTGAATCCATCTGACGTACGAAAACAAAAGGGAACTTTTGCTCAAGCCTTTAAAGAACACAAAAAACGTATTGGGAGGAGCTTCCTAGAAAGGTTGAGAAAGCGTAAGAGCAAAAAGATGACAAAGTGGAGATTTGCTTTAAGAGAAGTGGTTGCTTTGACAGAAGTGGCCCATAACTCTGGTTGGGATTTACAAGATAGGTAATTTTCATGAATTTTTTTCCTTTTGTTATTTAAATGGGAAATCTTCTTTCATATAAATAGTTTTTATAACATGGTAGGATAATATGCATGGTTTGAAATATTACAACATATATTAGTTAAAATTTTGTTATGCTATTAGAAATAGTTTGTGACCCCGTCACCCCTTCTTTTTGTAACCCTTATTTAGGACTTAGGAAACACTCATTTGCAATAACTGAATTCGAACTATTTTTTTATTAAAAATTTTTATGATTCGATAGTTACAACAGAGGTGGCATTTGAACCCTGTTGTCTTAAAAGAACTAAGATATACAAATTAGTTAGGTTACAAGACTCTCGAAAAAAAGGAACTTCTTGATTTAAGGACATAACCATTCTTTTTCTTTTGATTAAAAGGACTTGACTTTCCACGAATTATAAATCTATTGAAATTGACTATTATCTTCATTATATTTGTGTTTGGGTAAATTAAAATTTACTTTTGCTATTTTAGAAATTTAATTTACAAAATTTCAATTATTAGGATTTTGTCCAACTTAAAGTTTGGACTAAATGAAACTATTAGGATTCTGTCCAACTTAATAGATTTTTTATTTTATAGACAAAATTTTTCCTCAATTTCATATCCTTTTTCCTCTGTCTTCCTCCATTCGAGCATGATCGAGCAATGGGTCAATGTTGCCATGCTCAATGCCTGGTTCATCTTCTCCATTTTTCTAACTTTTCTACTTTTGATATTGTTTTTCACTCTTTTTCAAAAAAAAAGAAAAAAAGAGAAGAATTTAATATAGTCGGAATTGTGAGGGGTTATTTACTTATTTCTTCAAGCTAGTCCATAAAATTGCTCACAATTCTCACGCGTGAAAAAAGTATTAGTTTAGATGGAACCCTAATAGTTTAGGATTTAAATATAGTAATTAAACTTTGTAACTAAATTGTGAAATGGCCAAACTAAAGTATAAATTGTAATTATCTTTTTTGTTTTTTCAATTCCGTTGGTAAGATAAGTTTACCCACATACTTCTTTGGTCAAAGTCTACCAGCAAAAATAGTTGACTAGAATATTATAGAGTTCTAAAAGAACTCTATCAAGAGTTTAATATTGATCATTCATTTTATATTGATATTACGCCTATAATAATTTCACAATAAATTATAGACGATAAATTGTTACTGTTTTGTTGTGGGCAGCCTATCATTGATATCACATTTTTACCCACTAGTAATAACTTGCCATCTAAGATTTGTTTTGAAATTATTGTAAAATTGTTGTGAATGTAACATTTATCTATATTAAATGGTGTAGATCATTACACGTTACTATGTTAGTATTCCATTAACAGAACCATTAAAATTATAGTTTACAAAAAAGTGGGCATAAAGAAAGGTGCGTTATAAAGTTTCTCTGAACTAGGGAGGCGACTCACGCAACTCTAGCCACCAGGAGAATACTGTGCCTACTCTTTGTGAGTGAGGCAATAAGGCTGCTGCTCTTAGGACCTGCAGGGTACGAGTAAGAGATGGAGTCTCTACCGAGTCTGTGGGAGAAACTTTCTTTGTCAGAAGCAGAGGGGAGTCTTTTTGTTGTGGAGGAGAGTGATGGGAAGAGCGAGTACTTCCTGGTAGTGAGGTTTTACACAAGACGGATGCTGAGTATGGAGGCAATAGCTAAAACTCTTAAGGGTATTTGGAGAACTAGAAGAGGTTTTGAAGTTAGGGACATGGGTGATCACAGGGTGCTGTTCATTTTCAAGGATCAAGGGGATGTGAAGCATGTAATGAAAGGAGAACCTTGGACCTTCGACAAACACCTTGTGGCTTTGAAAAGGGTTAAAAACATACGGATTTAAGTCAGCTGAAGTTTGAAACTACTTGTATGTGGGTTCAAGTGCACAACTTACCTATAGGGATTTCTTCTAGTGCTGCAAAGAGCGTTGTTTCAGTAGCAGGTAAGGTGTTTGAAAATAATCCTGATAAGGAGGTGTATGAAGGCAGAAACTTTGCTCGTGTTAGGGTGGGAATTGATATTGCTAAACCGTTGTGTAGAGGAAGAAAATTAGCTCTAAGGGATGGCCAAGACAGTTGGGTATGTTTTAAATATGAGAGGATGCCCAATATATGTCATTGGTGCAGCAAGCTTACTCACATGGATAGGGAATGTCCAATATGGTTGAAGGGTAAGAATACTTTGAAGGAAGTTGAACAACAATTTGGGCCATTGATGAGGGCTGCGACACCAAATCTAGCTAGGAAATCAGTGGTTAGGGTGGCTGGTTTTGAAGAGAATGAGAGTGAAACAGAGGATAGTGGGCAGGACAATGAAGTTGTGCAACAGGACAATGGTGACAATCATGAACCTATGGTCTTTTCCCATGACACAGCCAATCTGATTATGGTGAAACAAGTGGAGACACGGGATGACATTGAGGTGGAGGGGATTGGGCCTAGGGGAAGTCTCAATACGCAAGAAGTGGAGGTTGATTGTGAGGTTACTTTATAGACTAATCCAGCTCTAGGTAGAGAGACTACTGGGGGTGTTGGTTTTAGTGACAAAGAACATTCACGGCTGGACTTTGATACTCAATTACAGGAAATTGACAAGGAAATTGCAATATTTGATTCAAGTGAGGGTGGGTCCAAGGAAGGTGAAGAAAGAGCAAATACTAATATGGGTGGGCAACCAACTCGGTCTGGTATAGTAGAGGATTTGGATGAGTCATTGGTAAAGCAGTAAGATATATTGAAAGAAGGGAAAAGACAGACTAAAAGTGGGTACACACAGTCAACTATTAGAAACCAAGCAAAAGGGAAGGGTGGTCTCTCCTCTTGTAATCCTCAGGAAGGCAGGAGGGTGACTTCTTTAAAGAGATCTTTTCAAGACTTAAAAGGGGAAGGCAAGGAGACAGATTGTAACAAGAAGCGAAGAGGGGTGGAAGTTGATGATTTAACGGTGGAGGCTGGGTCACAGCCCCGCCGACAGCCATGAATCTGTTAGCATGGAATTGCTGGGGGTTTGGGAACCGCCGTGCAGTTAATGAGCTTGGGGATATTATCCAAGAAAAAGATCTCGGGATTGTGTTTTTGTCTGAAACATGGTCCACTAAGGAACACATGGAGCACATTAAATTGAAGCTAAATTTTGATGGTTTGTTTACGGTGACCAATGAAGTTAGGGGTGGTGGATTGGCTTTGATGTGGAAAAATAGTAGTGATGTTTGGGTTGATAGTTTTTCTTCCTATCATATTGATGCCATTATTAAGACGGGTACGGAGGAGGCATGGAGATTAACAGGTTTTTATGGAGAGCTAGAGACTAGAATTCGAAGTGAAGGTTGGAATATGCTGCGTATGTTGGGGTCAAAGCCAAAACTTCCATGGTGTTGTTTCGAGGATTTTAATGAATTATTACAAGTGGAAGATAAAAAGGGGGGTGCACCACGAGCTCATAATCTCATGCAAGCTTTTAGGGACGTTCTTGATCTTTGTGGGTTTGTAGATTTAGGCTATTCCGGTCCAGACTTTACCTGCCATGGGCGACGTAGGGGGGAGTTGATATGGGAAAGGTTGGATCGTGGGGTTGCCAACTATGAATGGCTTGCTCGATTCCCGACAGGAAGGATTAGGCACTTGAATAGTTTTACTTCAGATCACCGCCCAATTCTTTTATCTTTGAATCTGAATGAGGAGCACCAAAGGTGGAGACAAAAGCCTTTTCGTTTCGAATCTATGTGGTTAACTAGTTCGGAGTGTAATGGTATAATTTCAAGAGCTTGGGCGGTTGATCAGGAAGGCACTCCCATGCACGTGGTTTCAAAAAAGTTAAACAAATGTAAGAAGATGCTTACGACATGGAACCGTGACCACTTTGGTAATGTTTTGAAAAAAATGAAAAATCTGAAGGAGCGGCTTTGGAGGGCTGAGGCAAATTCGGCCAAATCTGGGGATGCTGATTTGGTGGATCGGTTGAAGAAGGAACTCAATGAATTATGTGCTCAAGAGGAGAAAATGTGGCATCAACGGTCTCGTGTTCAGTGGCTACAAAGTGGGGACCAGAATACTAAATTTTTCCATGGTGTTTTGACCCAACGAAAGAGAAGGAACTTTATAAAGGGGCTGCGTGATGAGAATGGAACTTGGCAGGAAAATGAGGAGGTGGTTTCGGGTTTGTTAATAGAGTACTATGCTAACTTGTTTACTACTTCCAACCCTCGCAACCTTGAGCGGATTTTGGATGGGGTTCAACCGGTGGTGACTGAGGAGATGAGGGTCACTTTGGCTAGGCCTTTCAATGTGAAGGAGGTGGAATGTGCTATCAAGGATATGGCTCCGTTGAAGGCCCCGGGTCTGGATGGGATGCCGCCTTTATTTTATCAAACTTATTGGACCGATGTAGGTATGGATGTCTCTCAGGCTGTTCTCTCTTGTTTAAATTCTAGATCCATCCTGAAATCTATTAACCATACTTTCATCACCTTAATTCCAAAAGTCCAAAATCCTGAAAGGGTGTCTGATTTTAGGCCCATTAGCCTGTGCAATGTGATTTATAAGATTGTCAGTAAGGTTATTGCTAATCGTCTCAAACCTTTACTGGATTCTATTGTTTCTGAAACTCAGAGCGCCTTTGTTGCAAATAGGCTTATCACAGATAATATCTTAATTGCTTTTGAATCTTTGCATCATATGAAGAATAATTGTTCAGGTAAGCAAGGCTACATGGCTCTTAAGCTGGATATGAGCAAAGCATATGATAGGGTGGAGTGGGCTTTTATGGAACAAATCCTTCTGAAATTGGGTTTCCATGAAGATTGGGTTGCTTTGTTAATGGAGTGTATTACAACTGTGTCCTATTCTATTCTTGTTAATGGAGAGCCTAAGGGCATGTTTAGGCCTTCAAGGGGTTTAAGGCAAGGGGATCCCCTTTCGCCTTATTTATTTCTTTTTTGTGCCAAAGGCTTAAACACAATCTTGAATGAGGCAGCCTCAAAGGGTGAAATTCATGGTTTTTCTATCTGTAGGAACGGTTCGAAACTCACCCACCTCTTTTTTGCAGATGATAGCCTTTTGTTTTGCAGAGCATTATTGGATAAGTATGAAAAAAATTCAAGAATTGTTGGGTGCCTATGAAGAAGCTTCGGGACAAATGATAAACAAAAGCAAAACCACTCTCTTTTTTAGTAAGAATACTGATGCACAGACTATGGGGGAAATAAAGCTGTCCTTGCAGGTCCCTGCCATTCAGCATTATGAGAAGTATTTGGGGCTGCCTTCCTTTGTTGGTAGAGGGAAAAAAGCTTGCTTTACGCAAATAAAGGAGCGGATTTGGGCAAAGATGCAAGGGTGGAAAGAGAAGCTGCTATCTCAGGCTGGAAAGGAGGTTATGATAAAAGCAGTAGTTCAATCTATACGTACCTATTCCATGAGTGTGTTCAAATTACCTCTTGGTCTTTGTAAAGATATTGAAGCAATGATCCGGAAGTTTTGGTGGGGGCAAGGAGAGACAAAAAAAATCCAGTGGGTGAAGTGGAGTGCCCTTTGTTCGTCTAAGTCGGTGGGGGGAATGGGTTTTAGAGATATTCAGAATTTCAACAATGCTCTTTTTTCTAAACAGGTTTGGCGGCTACTACATCATAAAGATTCTTTACTTTATAAGGTCTTTGCTGCAAAATATTTTCCCAATGGTAGTATTTAGGAAGCGTCAATGCATCCACGGTGTTCCTTTGCTTGGAGGAGTATTCTACAGGCGAGGGATGTCATCAATAAAGGCGCGGTGTGGAGAGTGGGGAATGGGGAATCCATCAAAATTTGGGAGCATAATTGGTTTCCTGTGCTTTCAAACAGCTATGTTGTTTCCCCAAGAATTGATACTGAGGTTAGTTTTGTGAAGGACCTGTTTGTGGTAGGTAGAAGGGTGTGGGATCTGGGCGGCTTTTTTTGCCTTGGGAGGCCGAATTGATCCAAAGAATCCCATTGTGTCAGGAGCCCGTTGCTGACTTGTTGACTTGGCCTCTCTCACCTACTGGGGATTATAGTGTGCGGAGTGCTTACCGTATGTTGGAATCAATTGCAAGGAGTGTCAATCCGGGGTCATCTTCAGGGGATGGACAAAGCAAGATCTGGAAGAAGATATGGAAGATCAAAACTCCGAATCGGATTCGGCATTTCATTTGGAGAGCTGCTTGTGATTCTTTACCAACCATGCAAAACCTTCGATATCGTCACGTACCTGTGGATGCTTCCTGTCCTACTTGTGATGAGCACTTAGAGTCGTTGATTCATTGTCTGTGGTTGTGTGAACATGCCCAGGTTGTGTGGAAGTCCAACATTTATTTTGTTCGGTTTTACAGGAAGCAGTATAGAAGTTTTCTTGATCTTTTGGAGGAAGTATTGGTCAATGCTTCGGATTTTCAGGTTGCTCTGTTTTCGACAATCTCTTGGTGTCTGTGGCAGCAGCGAAACAGAGTGAGGGAGCATCGAACCACCTGGCCGTTGCTTGAAGTGGGCGAGAGGGCAACCTCGTTGGTGCGAGAGTTTCTAGACCTTAGCAAACCAGGTGCGTTGCCGAGAAGCTCTAGTGTTCAGGTGGGTTGGTCTCGTCCTCCAGTGGGTGTCTTCAAGGTGAATTTCGACGCTGCCCTTTTTGAGAATACGGGTTGTGCTGGCATTGGAGTGGCAATTAGAGACTCTGATGGTGAGATCATAGTGGCTTTATCTCAGAGGATTCCACTTCCTTTTTCTGTTGAGATGGCAAAAGCCTTGGCTGCTCGTCGTGCACTTCTTTTTGCGCATGAGTTAAGTCTCCACAAGGTGATGTTGGTTGGTGATTGTCTCAAGGTGGTATCGGCGTTGAACTCCTCAGCCAGCTGCAACACGATGTATGGGAATGTGATTGAGGAAACTCGTCGACAAGTTAGTAAATTTCTTTTTTGTAGTTTTTCTCATGTGCGTCGGGGTGGGAATAAGTTAGCTCACGCCCTTGCTAGAAGAGTAGTTTCATCTGCAGGTTTAGATGTTTGGGTAGAAGAACTACCCTTTGATTTGGAGAGTGTACTCCAATCTGATTTCCTTAATTTATAAGAGCTTACCTTTTTATCCAAAAAAAAAAAAAAAAAAAATTATAGTTTACAAAAAAATGGATAAATTACAAGTTTGGTCTCTAACCTTTACACTTATTACTGGTTATGGTTAGAAACTAAATTGATACATTTGAAATTATAAGGACCAAATTGAAAAACAATGTAAAGGTTAGGGACCAAACTTGTACGTTACCCCAAAAAAATAATTCCCTCCCCCTTTTCATTGGCGTTCCGGTTTTCACCATGGATCTGAAGTTTCTTCAACTGTAAAATCACAATTAAATTGACGGAGTGGAGAGTCATGGAGCAAAAGCTTCAGGATTGGTGTCACCAGTCATGGTAATTTGCGAATGGAGAGAGCCCAATCCCAACTTTATCGGTTGATTCGGCTCCAATCTCATCAGCCATTTGTTTCTAGTGGGAAGCGACAAAGATTTCTAAGCTCCCCCATGTTCAACTGTTTTTGTTATTAACTTGACTCTTTAGGAATTGATTAAGCAAGTAGCCATTTGCTCCTTGATTATTATTATTATTATTATTATTATTATTATTATTATTATCAGGATTGGTGGAAATCAGATTGCCATGGGAAGAGGGGGAGGGGATGATTTTTTTTGGTCTTCCTTTGCAAACCTCATTGAGGTTGACTGGTTTTTTTTTATAAGAAAAATTGAGGTTGACTGGTTGAGTGTGGGATTTTGAGGGTTATTTATTTTATTTTATTTTTATTTTTAAAATCATTAGTTTAAAAGTTTTGTTAGTGAATTGCTGATGTGTCATAACCTAGGCCATTTATTATATAATGAATGGTCATGATTAAACTCTACTGAGAGAGTATTTTACTATTACTACTACTACTACCACTATTATTATTATTTTCTTTTTATCTAAAATAGAATTCTACTTTAATTTAATCTAACTTAAGAAGATTTTGATCCAATAGATTTTTCACTATGATGACAAAATATATATATATATATATATATAATTATATGATGAAGAGGCAATCAATTGATAATTCACATGATACTTTAAACAAACATTCAACAATTTCTCTAGCCTTGACCCCTGAAAAAAATAGGTTTTTTATTTTTATTTTTTTTATTTTAAATAAATTTTTATGGAAACATTTATAACTCGTTTTATAACTCAATGTAATGCTTTAATGATCCAAAATTACCTTCTTCCAAGTTTTAGATTGGATTAAGTTTATGGTGGGCGTGTAAGTTTTTTTTCAAAAGGATTTAGTTTTGGCTCGATCATTGTTTTGGGTTAAATAAAATCCTTAAAGTGAATTTTAACCATTTTATTCACAAATCAATTGTTTACATAATTTTTATTCAATAAAAAATGTCTGTTTGAAATATATAATTAATATAATATACAATCCTTATATGGGTAGTTCTATCCACGCTGCTTGAGCTAATGAATTCATGTGTTTGACCAATGAGTATTCTTGTCTAATGTTTTTCTTCCTTCCCTAGGGTTTTATATTTGGTTTGGACCATCACATAAATAATTTTTTATCTACTATGCAGGGATGAGGCTGAATTTATCGAGGAAATTGTGAGAGAAATGGAGAAATTGATTTCAAAAATCTCAAGCATTACAAAAAACTCGGTAGGAATAGAATCTAGCGTGCAAAAATTGATCTCTTCATATTTAGGTTTTAAGAATAATGTTGGCATGATAGGAATTTATGGTATGGGGGGAGTGGGAAAGACAACTCTTGCTAGAGTTGTTTATGATAAGTTTCGCCATCATTTTGAAAGTTCTAGCTTTATTGCTAATGTCAGGGAAAATTCACAAAAACATGGTTTGCCACAATTACAACAACAACTTCTTGTTGACATTTTGGAGGATAGAAATATAGTCATAAATAATGTTTATGACGGAGTGTACATGATTGGTGAACGGCTATGTAATAAAAAAGTTTTACTTGTTATAGATGATGTCAACCAGTTGAACCAATTAGAAAATTTGGCTGGAGAGCATAGTTGGTTTGGATTGGGGAGTTGTATCATCATAACAACTAGAGATGAAAGAGTGTTGGACCAACATGGAGTGCTTGAAAGATATAAGCTTAATGGATTAAATGGTGATGATGCTTCAAAACTTTTTTATTTGAAAGCCAAAAAAGAGCAACCCAAAGAAGATTATAGGAAGCACTTCCAAGAAGTTGTAGACTATGCTAATGGCCTTCCATTAGCTATTGTTATTTTGGGTTCCTATTTTGTTGGAAGAACAATAGAAGAACGGCAATGTGTATTGGACAGTTTTAAAAAAACTAAAGGAGAAATATTTGATGTACTTAAAATAAGTTACGATGGACTAGATGCACAGTTTTTGAAGGAGATATTCTTAGATATTGCATGTTTATTTGGACGGGAGAAGAAAGATCAAGTAATACAAATATTAGAGAATTGTGGTTTTAATGCAAAATTTGGTATAACTACTCTCATGGAAAAATCTCTTCTAACCATAGATGGCGAACATTTGGGGATGCATGATCTAATAAGAGAAATGGGTGAAAAAATTGTTCAACTAGATTCCAATGGACAGCTTGGAAAGCAGAGTAGGTTGTGGCTTATTGAGGACTTACTGCGTGTATTGGAGAACAATACGGTAAGAACAATGACAAAAGTTTAATTTTATTTTAGCAAATAAGATTGAGTTGGCATAATGGCATAATTTTGTTCAATAAATTATTTCTTAATATATATATATATCCAATGGTTTTCTTTTTGATGAAAATCCAATAGTTAAGCGGTTACCTAAGTATTTTAGTAACGAAATAAAGGATATAAACATTCATTTAACATGCTAATAATATATTATCTACGGTTATTTCTTCTATTTTGAAAAAATAATATCTCTTAGTAATTTATAAAATTGAATTCATCTTTCTTGATGTAATCAACAAATCATTTATCTCTTGGTTACTACTACCTAGAAGAAAAGGCTATCTTTAACATTTTTAAAACGTCATTCTGTAGGCTAAGTTTTCCTTTAATTTTTTTTTTCCCCATCACTCTAAAAGTAATGTTGTAATTTGCTATTTTCACCTCTCTTGGTCTTGAATTTCACTAAGGTAGTTTAATGCATGAGTTTTAAACATAATAATGATTAAAACAAACATTTTTCTAAAAACAAATAATTACAATATGTTGTTAACTACACAGCTCGAATCTTTTGTGCATGGGAGGTGTCAATTCAGCTACAAAGCCCTTGACAAGAAAAAAGAAGACTTAATATGTAATACATTTTTATGTTAACATATGATGTTGTACATCGACCTATTAGTTACTAATGAGATTCTTAGTATTTGATTGGGTTAGTTTTTTGAAAATATATATTTTGAAAGATTAAGAAGTTGTGTTTTGACAGTGCATTTTAAAAAAGGAAATTTAGTGTTTGGTAAAAAATGTGAAAAGTATTGTTGATATGAAAACTTGCAGTGTGAAAATGCAATTTTCTGGTGATTTCCATGAGTTTCAATTTAGGAAGTACCTTCTCCCTTTTACAAAGATGTAATCTATCTATATATTACTAAAAGTTGAAGCGTAACGTTAAATGCTGTTGCTCTCACGTTGCGCCACATCAGCTGTCACATTATTTTAAAAAAAAAAAAATTTGTCCTACAATTTAAAAATGGTTTTTATAATTTTCAGCCCTATAAATGCAGCCTACTACTTATTTATTTTCTTCCACTATCACTCTATAATAAATCTAGCCCACTACTTATTTATTTACTTCCACTATCATCCTATAATAAATCTATATAATTAATCCAGTCCACCTCTTATTTATTTAGTTCCACTATCAACCCCAACCTAAAGCTTTTTCAATTCAGTTTTAGGGTTCTGTGTGAACCTTTTTAGCTTAAAGGAAGAAAAAAAAAGAAAAAAAAACAAAAACGTTGAAGTCTTTCAAGCTTTAGGTTTTTTTTTTTTTTTTTTTCCAATTTTCCTATAATTATTTTTAGCATTTATTTTTTTAATATTTACATTTCTCCAACCTTTCTCTCTCCCTTCCCATTTCATCTCCCCACTACTTCTTCAATCTTTCTCCCTTCCTTACCTTTTCATCTCTCCCACTGGCCTCTACATTAATATCATTCTTCCTTTTTCTCTTCATCTTCCTTTATTTTTGTCTCTTCTTATTCACACCCTCTTACTATAAATTTGTCACTGTCTCTTTTATTCTATACACAGTTTTCCCTCACAAAAAAAAAAATGGTTCTCTCTCTCTCTAAATTTGTTGGTGAATTTTTTATTTTCCTTGCATCTCTACTTTAGGTTGATAATATTTATATTCTTAAAACTCTATTTTTGGTTAATGCGATTTAGTTTTATTTTCAAAATTGTTGTTGTTGTTGTTGTTTTTTTTTTTTTTTTTTTTTTTTGGTGAAATGTTATCATATTGTGTTCTAAAGAATTAAATATAACATATAAAAATATAATATTATTTTATTATATAGTATGATTTGAATAATTTGGTATTTATTCTGTTACATATCATTATTTTTTATAGTGCTCAATTTTTTTTAAGAAATAATTACAACATGTTGCTAACCCCGCAGCTCCAATCCTTTCCCCACTAGACCCCCAAGCACTTTATACATAAGGAGATGCCAATTCAGTTACAAGGCCTTTGGCTTATAGTGCTCAATTTAGATGTGAAACTATAAGACTTTACTAATTTTTGTTTATTTTCTAATCCTTTGTGGTGGACAAAGTACTCTTAATAGTTGTATTAGAAGTACTTTATAATGCCATTCATTTAAAGAAAAGAAAAGGTTAGGTGAACGAAAATAATCGGATAGGTAACAAATTTTAACTTTTGCAATTTTATTTTAATTATTATTATTTTATAAAAATGCATGTATAGAAATTTAATTCTTAGATTTTGCTAATAATTGTTTATTTGATAATATGTTTTAGGTGGCTGAAATTATAATTTCTACAAAGAAAATAACCTTAATAGATTATCAAAAACAAAATTTTATCATAATATTGGTTCAATTAATCATTGTTAAGTTTTATTAATTTTTTTTAGTTTATGTTTTTTTGGTGTTTTGGATTGTTCCTATATTACATTTATGATTGTTCCTATAGTAAATAAAAATATAATTACGAAATACATTACTCATTATTAGATTAGTTTAAATTGTAATTTTTTTTTAATAAAACCACAATAAAAATAATTATCACGCACAACGCGTGAGTTCGCGGCTAGTTTTCTTAAAAATGCAAACCAAGCACCAATCCTTTTGCATTTTCATTTAAATTCTCTTTTTCTTTGCAAAATCACAATGCCAAATGCTTAGGGGTGTAAACAAGCCGAGTAGTGCATGTTTGAGCTTGGCTCGAGCTTGAGCTTGTGAGAAAGCCAAAAAACTTGAGCTTGACTTGGCTTAGCTTGATTAATTAGTCAAGCCAAGTTTGAGATTAATATCAAGCTCAAACTCGAACTCAAGTCAAGCTTGGAGAATATATTTTTTTTTAATCTCATTTTATAGTTTTAAGTTTTAACACAATATAAAACTTGAGTAATTTAAGTATTCTTATTGTTTGGCTGTGCAAATCACCAAGCCTTTTCTTTTGAAATTTAGGCAACAGAAGCAATTCAAGCCATAGTTGTCACATCAGGGGAAGAGGATTTCAACTTTGAAGAATTTCATGAAGGGTTTTCAAAGATGTCTAATCTTAGATTGCTGATAATTAAGCAGGATTCCCCCAAAAAAATGATGAAGCCGAACCTCCTGAATGCCCACGATCCTCATCCTAATGACCAAAGAAATCCTGCTCTTCCTAATAGCCAAAGACATCTTGCTCTTCCTAATAACCTAAGGTATATTTCGTGGAGATACTGTCCTTTTAAATGTTTGGCATCCAGTCTCAAACGAATGGCGTTTGTTCAACTTGACTTGCAGTACAGCAAATTTGAATATCTTTGGGAAGGAGTAATGGTAATTTTGTTCTTTTAACTGCATTTCTATTATTTATTATTTTTCTTCTTCTTTTTTTAAGTGTATTTGGGCTTCCTCCTTTCATTTATAATAAAGTTGTTTTAATTTAAAAGAATTATTTACTTATTAAATTAATTTCTACGTTTAATGAAAACTTTTTTTTATTTTTATTTTTTTGGTAACAGCGTTCAATCAACTTAAAGTTCATTGATCTTCGTCACTCCTACAACCTTATTAGGACACCTGACTTTTCAGGTGTTCCGATACTTGAGGGACTAAACCTTTCTGGGTGCGTTAGATTGGTTAAGATTCACCCATCTATTGGACAACTCAGCAGGCTTAGGTATTTAAATTTGGAGGAATGCGAATCTCTTACCTATCTTCCCAGTATGTTTGCTGAAATGCACTCCCTTGCGGATCTTACTCTTTCTCAATGCATAAGACTCAGTTTGATTCCGAAATTTACTGGAATTATGAACAGCCTATCGAATCTCTATTTGGATGAGTGCAAAAATCTCGAATGTCTTCCAAACATGGATAATTTGAGGTCTCTGAAAAAACTAATTCTTTACAAATGCTCAAAACTAAAATCGTTGCCAAGGCTTCCATCGACTGTAAGATATATATATGCACAAAGTTGTTGTTCCCTAAAATGGTCACTAGCACGGGTTAAACGAAGTAGGTGCTCACAACCTCTCTCCCAGTGGCGTCCGTATGATGAGAGCAAAATTCCAGTGGAATTTAAAATATTGTTCCATTTCCTACAGGTACTCTCTCTCTCTCTCTCTCTCTCTCTCTCTCATTGTTAAATAATAGTAGTTAACAATGGTTGTTTTGTGTTTTGGGTACAGGGAATTCTTTGTCATAAAACCATTTGTGGAACTTCTTCCAAAAGGGATGAGGATAGATCTATAACTGAATTTATGATAATTATTCCGTTATGTTTAACTAAAACTGAAAGAATGGAGAATTCAATAAGCATAGAGCTGCCTTTAAATTGGTATAATAGTAAATGGATAGGATTCGCTCTCTGGGCATCACTATCAATATCAGTATCATTAGGTATGATGCAGCAAGAATATTTTAAAGATGGTATTAGAGCTCGTGTGATAGCCCTTGGTGATATGCCTCAGAATCACTGTGCCTCCGAACTTTTTACTACCACGATACTTTGTGAGGTCAATATTTGCCTATTGTATTTGTCTCGTGATTGGTTTGCTAAAGTTGGGAATGGTGAATGCATTCAAATTAAGGTTATATTTGAGACCAATGACTTAGAGTTTCATGTGGAGGGATGTGCGGTCAGTTTGGTATACGAGCAAGATTTCGATGAGTTCAAACAAACAAATGCACAAGATTTGATTACGAGCTTTGGGGAAAAAGTATCCATCTGCAAATTAACTGGTAAGACCATCTCAACCATCCTTCCCATTAATGGCCAATCCTATTCTATCTTATTTTCTTTCTATCTATACATCTGGTTTTGTCATTGGCAAGTAAGTCAAGTCATTTTTCTTTTCCTTCTTTTGGCTTACCATGCACCAACAATCCTAATCACCCTATACTTTCCGAATTCCTAAAAATTAAACTTAAATAATTAGTAAGACATTAGGCAAGAAGTTGAGAATGTGATCTACATAGGAAATACTTTTCTCTAAGGATTTTGCTAATGTAGATCTTTCAATCCTAATTTGGTATCCTATTTGTAACTATAAGATATTATGCTATTTTGCATATTCATTTTGTGATGGCAAATGCAATACAACTTTTTCTGATAAATTTTTGAAATGTAAAAGCTAGAGACTGTATAGTATTTCCTTCCTTACCATGTATATTCTTTGTAATCATTAGTGTCATGCCTAACAAAAACAGTCGGAAGCAAACTCCAATTACACTCATTAGTAATGAGTGAATTATTATTATTATCGTACTAACTCAGGTTTACACATATATGCAGTTGGTGATGATGATGGGGATAATGATGAGGATGATGATGGTTCAGTCGTGTTATGGCATCCTAATTGTAAGTGTTCAAGTATTATGCTAACTAGCCGTAGACCCACGCGATGCGTGGAAATATAAATATTATGTAATGAGGTGTAATATATAAAAAGTGTACGTTTTTAGACCCCTATAAACTAGATTATTTAACCTAATTAATTAACCAAGTGAATACTTAGGTTTATTATTCAGATCTAGGTTAAAACAATAACAATCATATCATGTAAACAATGTGGAAAATAAAGAAAACAACGATATGATAACCTAGGAAAACCAAACCAGTAAAAAACTCGGGGAGGATTTAACCCAGCTATCCTTAAGGTAAAACAGATCCATTATGAAAGAATTGAAGTTTTACAATAGCGACTTAGACCATTAACACCCTATTGCTACCTCGAGTAGAAAACTTACTACCATGACCCCATGATAGTTCCAAGTCAACCACAAGTTCTACTTGTGACTTTGAGACTCCACTCAAAGGTTTTGGATCTTCTGGAAAGTTCTTTATGCAGCAACTGAAACCACCATCAAGTTCTTGATGCAAATCTTGATCTTAATAGCTCTATGTGTGTGTATGAAGGTAAACACCTCTCAGATCTCACAAGAGATTCAACACATAACTCAACAAAGACCTTAGAGAGTTTTTGGGTACAAAACCCTAGATCCACAAAAGAGGCACAAGATGCACTCCAATCTCTCTATCCAAAGCCTTATAAAAACGTGCTTAGGGTTTCCTTTATATACTAGGAGTAAAAAACTTAACCCTACATGCTTATTGGGCTTAGGCTGAATTGAAAATTCTGCAGAAAAATAAATCTGCATGTGGTTCAATTAATCGAGTCTAATTTTCGATTGATCAAGCCTTGTAGATTTAGTCCAATAATTTCTGCAATTACTCGATTCCAATTTTACAAATAAATATACTTTGAGCAAGCCTAAACCTAGACTGTATGTTTTGATCATGGTTTGCCAACATAATACAAATTGAAGTTCTAATACATTAGTTCCTAAAGTCTTAGAACCTAACAAAAAGAAAACATTACTTCAAGTATTGACTATTTAAAAATTAAAAAAAAAATATTTCTACAAGTATTTTTTTTTAAATCTTTTTATCTCTAAAAATATTATTATTATTATTATTATTTTATATTTGATTAATATATATATTTTTTTTAAGGTGAACCATATTCTTCTAACTTCTATTGTAGTGTATTCATGGTTGTCAAAATCGCAATTTGGATCATAGAATTGCACAATTTTACGATCCCACCTCACCAAAATGTTTAGAATCGCGCAAGGATTGTTAAAATTGTAGGATCGCATGTAGGATCGTGTAGGATCATATGGGATCCTACCGATCCTACCAAAATGTAAAAATCAGTCTTTTTTTTTATTTTTTTTATTTTTTAAGTTCATCTTTATAAGTTGTAATTTGTAATTTCAAGACTAAGACATTGTACTTCATAAATGTATCATCTAAGTGGTGGGACTCATATGGAGATGACTTTCTTGAATTGAAAATTTTTGCTATAAGAATATTGAGCTTAACATATAGCCCTCTAGGTTGTGAAAGTAATTGGAGTACATTTGGAATAGTAAGACCAAATGATTTTGGTATATTATCCCCCAGTTGAGAATTCTCTATTAAAATTGGTACAACTTTAAGTACACTCAAAAAGAAAAAAAAAATTTAAACCAAAAAAATAAAATAAAATGAATGAGTTGGTATTTGTTACGTAAAACTTGAAGATAAAAGAGAAAATACCTAGACCAACAAGTGCAAAAGTAGAAATTGGTTTGAAGAACTTGTCTTCGGATGATGAATGGTTAGCAAATGGTATTGATCCAAAGATGATGGGACAGATTTTGATGAAGATAATGAAGTAACAATTCTAATGCCTTTCTTTATAGATTTTTAAAAAAATAAATAAGAGTTACATGTGTATAGTGTGAATGTGTGATCACTATTGTATCATTTGGTTATCAATGTTAGGTGATGATGAGGGTTCAAGAGCTGCTGTTGAAGGAAAATGTGTGCTAATATTTTGGTACTTGGTTGATTTCTAATTAAACATTCATTGAACTTTTTAAATACACTGTGTTAAAACTTAAATATATTTGTTTCATTAGTATAGACGTAGCGATATAGGACATGCAAATTATATCATATGATCAAAATCTTTATTTATTTTTTTATGGAAGATTCATAATTTACGTGATTATTCAATATATAAAGTCACTATCAATGTGTTTTTTGTTTCAAATCTAAAAATAGGTAAAATCTTACGATCCATGATCTGATCCTACAATCCACGATCCTAAGAATTCATCAAAAGAAAGTAGAGAGAGAGAGAGAGAGAGAGAGAGAGAGAGAGTACTCACAGTTTTGTGTGGGAAAAATATGGATTGAATGGGAAAACGATATCAAATTTATACAAAATAAAATGAGTAGAAGAAGAATCAAAATTTAAAAAAGAGGAAGGAAGTATAATGGTAAAGTAGTGGGGAGATAAAGAGGCAAAAAGAAAGGGAAAGGTTGGAAGAAGTGTAATAGTAGGTGTGTGAACTAATAGGGAGAAGATGAGTTTTTTTTTTTTTTTTTTTTTTTTTTTTTGAAAATAGGAGAAAGAAAAGTTTAAATAGAGAAAAAAAAAAAATGAATGACATGGCTGCTGATGTGGTTTAACAGGAGAGTAGCAACAATAAATGCTACATTTCAGCTTTTAGTAATATATAGATTTTCATATTCACCTTGTGTACTGCTAGCAAAAGCAAGAGAAATTTTCCTCATAAAGTTTTGAAACATGAAAACTAGAGACTGTATAGTAATTATTTCTCTTCCATGTCAATATTTCATAATCATTGGTGCTATGCCTTCCAGAAAGGGCAAGGAGGAACTTCAATTTTACTGATTATTAATGAGTGAAGTATTATTATTATTATTATTATTATTATTATTATTATTATAGTACCATACTAACTCAAGTTTTCACATATAATGCACAATTTTTGATTGAGAGCTTTGGGGAAGTATCCATCTATAAATTAACTGGTAATGACCATCTCAACCATCCTTCCCATAATGTCCAATCCTATTCTATCTTATTTTCTTTCCAACTATATATACATCTGGTTTTGTCATTGGCAAGTAAGTCAAGTCATTTTTCTTTTTCTTCTTTTGGCTCACCATGCGCAAGCAATCCCAATCACCCTATACTTCCTGAGTTCCTTAAAATTAAACTTAAAATTTTCCATGAGTTTATTGCCAGTTGTCTAAGCCTCTATATCATCATCACTTACAAGAAGCTTAATAATTAGTAAAACATAAGTCAAGTAGTTGAGAATATGATCTACATAGGAAATACATTCTCAAGCTTCACCCATTACATTTCTCTAAGGATTTTGCTAATGTAGATCTTTCAATCCTAATTTTACATCCTATTTGTAACTATAAGATATTATGCTATTTTGCATATTCATATTGTGATGGCAAATGCAATGCAACTTTTCCTGATAAATTTTTGAAATGTAAAAGCTAAAGACTATATAGTATTTCCTTCCTTGCCATGTGTATTCATCGTAATCATTGGTGTCATGATTTCCAAAATAGGTTGGAAGCACACTCAAATTACATTCATTAGTAATGGGTGAATTATTATTATTATTATAAGCATCATACTAACAAAGGTTTTCTCATATATGCAGATGATGATGATGATGATGATGATGATGATGATGATTAATATTATGATGCATATATAGTTATTCATGATGATGATGATGACGATGATATAGAGAGTTGGTGATGATAATGATTGACATGACTGCAAAAGATGACACCTAAGTGCTATTTATACTTTGACTATGTTTTTTTCATTGGATGTATTTCAATCAAGGCTTAGGCAACTAGATGTACACATGCATTTCAATAAGCCTGACCATATTTTTAATGAATTTTTATTTGGTTTAGTTACAGTGATTTGGAAACTTGTTCAAGTGGCATATCTGTGCATTTTGTTTCAAAATGAAAATGGAGTTGAAGATCTACTTTTACAAGGGATCTAGATATAGACAGATAATGAGTTATTTACTAATAATATTTCTTGTTGGATGAATTTCAAGTGAGTTTAGTGCTATTGGATTGCATACAAGCATTACTTCAGGTAACTTTGTCACATTTTTCTCTTTTATGTGGATTTGAGTTAATGTCTATGAGATAGTGATTTGTGAATTTTGAAGCAGAACTTTAAGTTTGTAAGTTTTTATCAATCTAGCTATGGTATGAAATAAGCATTAATTTAAATATTCAGTCTTGAATATTTTCCCTGCAGTTCAAAAGTTGCAAGTTTCAAACAAGTTCACTTGTAAAGTAATATTATTTTTAGATCATAATGGAGCCCTATATATTCAAGAGGAATGTCCTGTTACTAGTTATGCTTGCCTTTGAACTGTGTTATTTTCTACCATGCATGAAGACGTGTTGGCAACATTTAGGAGCCTTGCTTGCAATCTAGTATGTAACTTTTTGGCATTCGTTGTACACTAGGGAGGGAAAGGCCTTTGGATCAAATTCTTGACAGGGTCTAGTGAACAAGAATTTCTATTTGCTCTTGGAACAAATCTATATCTATATAAATCTAAAAACTGAAATATAGCACTTAATGTTGTTATGCTCACATTCAGCCATATTAGTAGCCATGTCATTTGATAGGCCAATAATGTATTGACCCCTTATGATAAATTAATCAATTAATTAGCCGAGTAAATTAATTAAGTCAATTTAACATGCAATAGCGTGGTATCACAAACATATCACCAATTATACTAAATGCAATAGAAATTAAATTTGACACGGGTGATTTATTTTCGAATGGGGAAAACAAACACGGCAAAAATCCCACCAGGTAATTTTAAGGTCACTACTCTCGAGAATTCACTATTATCACAACAAGCGGTTACAAGTAAAGGAATCCCAGTACCTTATACCAACCTATAGTTGAACCCTTACCCTAATACCCAATTGGACTTGTTCTGTAGTGACAATCTCTCCTTTTCAATGCACGACTCCTAGTAAGTGACTAACCAATTGTGTAGATCCCAGTACGCGACTTAATCACCAACTTGAGAAAGATGTTGGCTGCAATGTTCTTCAGTTCATCACACGATGAAGATCAAGAAGCTCCTTGGCCACAAAACCCTAAGGCGTACAAACACAACACTTCTTCAAGAGAAAGATGAACTAGGGCAAATTCTGTCTCTTGTCACAATTTGCATGAACAAAACTTTGCTCTCACTCGTGTAACCCTAGACAGCCCCTAAAATAATCCTCATATATGTTTAGGGTTGTGAGAAAAGAAAGCCCAAACATATACCCACGGATTGGATTGAAATCAGTTCTAAAAAACTGAATTTCATAAACCTCAATAGATAGCTATCTATCGAGCTAGTTGGCGAGCCAAGGGCTTTAGCAGCTTTTAAACCTCGATAGATGCTAGCTGTCAAGCTTTAAAATCCAGCACTTTCTCACTTGATTCTTGGACAGACTTGCATGGCTTTAACACTTGAACTTGAAACCTTGTTCCTTGAAGTATTAAACATATCCTAGATCTACCCAATTACAAGTAAAGTGCATTTTGTCAAAGGAGTAGCCATTTACATAAAATAGTGACATATGTTCCTAACATTGAATCACATATGTCCTAACATCATTTCCATCCTCTTTTTTGAATTTGTCCTAAATTTTAAAATAGTTTTTCTCAATTTAAAAATAATAATAAATAGAAAATAATTCCAAGCCATATTTCCACCATAAAGCCCACTTTTTATAAATTTAATTCCACCATAAAACCCAAAACCAAAGGCTTTTCAATGGAAACCCTTCGTAAAACCCTTTGTTTTCACGGTTTCAACTTTCTGTCTCCCTACCTTTTGTTTCACCGTTTCAAATTTAGTTCATTCCCTTTCCCCACCTTTTGTTTCTCACTTAAATTTATTCCTTCCCTTCCCCACCTTTTGTTTTACGGTTTCAAATTTAGTTCATGCCAGCCTCTCTCCCTTTTAACAGCAACCTCTCTGTCTTCCTTCCTGTCTTCCTCTCCTCACAGTATACAAATACTAACAGAAGCCAGATGATCTAGTTCAAGTATCTTTAAATCTTAATTTCTCTTGTGTTCTATTCTTGTGACTGCCCCATATAATAATTCAATGTAAGGATTAGATTAATAGTATTGTTTCTTTTGCTTGATTTTTTTTATTTTTTTTTATTTTACATTTTGTTACTACCCCTTTCGTGCTATGGTGTGGATGATTGTTATGTTGATTTTTGATTGCTTTATTTTTCTTGAACCCACATATATACATACACTAGGCTTATTTTGCTATCTAGGTTTTTAGCACATCTGATATAGCTTAACTTAATCGTCTATTTGGTTGAATAATTATTTGGGCACCTAAAACATCAGCCTTCTTTGTCACTGCTCAGTCCCCTATTTTTTTTTTCTTTCAAACCTTCTACCTCTTCTGTACAAGTTCAAGTCTTTTTTGTTTTGGTTTGTCTTTGATTATTGTAGCTGTTGTTTTGTTTTATAGTAGAAATTGTAGTGAAACTCCAACAATTATTCTTTTTAAGCTATTCTAGAAGATGAAGCACATAAAAATATTAATTAAAGAGATATGTGATATGTGATTACAAAGGGAACAAATCAGCACAACTTATTTGTTAACATTAGATTTGTTGTTCTGTATATTTTTTTGCTCTATTGTTGGTGACACAACTTGGAGACAGGGCATGAATGATTGATTCAAAATGTGATTGTTTTGTGCAGATTTATTGTTTGACATTATGCCAAAGGCGCAATCTTTCTTCTCTATTCTAAACCAACCATAAACTCTGCCACCAATCAGATTCAATTTCTGAGAAGAACATTAATCTAGGATCTTGTTAAATGTAAGTGAAAAATTGAATCTTGAGTGCAAAGAGTGGCTACTTTTGTTAAGCAGTAGGTGTTTGTTGGGTATTTGGAGTGCAGTTTAATTATGGAATAACAAGATGCCTATATTTTGGAGGGTTTAATTTGAGAGATTATATAAGTTTACTAAAATCTGCATGTTTATTGTGCATGATTTAATATTAGTAGGTTGTGGACTTTTGGTTTCTAAAGTTTTTCTCACAAAAAATAGTTCTGAATTCAGAGTTATAATGTTATGATCTATGTAAAGTAGTAAAACTATTGATTTTCATATAAATATTTTGTGGTCTTTGGTGAGCTTCATTGGATTAGTGATGAAAAGTTTAGTTAATTAATACCCATTTGGTGTCAAAGCATATAAGAAAGTGGTTATTGGTATATGGAAGCATTTACAGTTTCTTATGGCATTATTCATGGTAAATCAAAAGGCATATATACATCTCTATACAAAGCTTTTTTGTGCAGTTAATCTTATACTTTTTAGAATTGTGATCTTTGATTTAGAACAATTAGATTTTCCTAGGAAGATCTTCACTTCAAATCAAATTGAATTGCATATTTGAGATTTAAACTTGAAGTTACAAAATTAGTCAAGGTTAATAGATAAATTTGAAGACAAGATAAAAATCATATTATGTGCTCTAGGATATCCGAAATTTTTATTTGCTAGGCTTGCATCAGATTGGTTGTTTTAGGACAGTGCTTTGAGATTCTTTTCTGTAGTGGTTTGTGCAAAATGAGTTTCCACAACTTATAGGTTAGTGGATGTTAGGACATATGTGATTCAATTGTTAGGAACATATGTCACTATTTTTTGTAATTGACTACTCCTTTGACAAAACGCACTATACTTGTATTTGGGAAGATCTAGAATGTGTTTAATACTTCAAGAAACTTTGTTTCAAGATCAAGTGTTGAAGCCATGCAAGTCTGTCCAAGATTCAAGTCTGAAAAGTGCCTGTCATTAAAGCTCAATAGCTAGTATCTATCGAGCTTGAAGAGCTGTTTCAGCCCCGTGGCTCAATAGCTGCTCGACAGATGGCTATCTGTCGAGGTTTATGAAAAACAGATTTTCAGTTCTATTTTGACTCTAATCCGTGATTATGTGTTTGGGCTTTGTTTTCTCACAACCCTAAACATATAAAAGGATTATTTTAAGGGCCATCAAAGTGGACACAAGTTGCACTAGTGTTGAGCAAAGCTTGTTCAAGCAAATTGTGACCGGAGACAAAGTTTTGCCCTAGTTCATCATTCTTGTGTAGAAGTTGCTGTGTTTGTGCACCATAGGGTTTTATGACCGAGCATCTTCTTGATATTCATCGTCTGGATGAACTGAAGAAATTTGCAGCCAACAACCTTCTCTAGTTGGTGATTGAAGTCGCGTACTGGGATCCACACAATTGGTTAGTCACGTACTGGGAGCCATGCATTACAAGGAGAGATTGTCACTACAGAATAAGTCAAATTGGGTATTGGGGTAAGGGTTCAATTGTAGGTTGGTAGAAGATATTGCGATTCCTTTACTTGTAATCGCTTGTTTTGATAATAGTGGATTCTCGGGAATGGTGACCTTAAAATCACCCGGTGGAATTTTTGCTGTGTAGGTTTTCCCCATTCGTAAACAAATCACCGTGCCAATTTATTTTTCACTGCATACTTAGTTTAATTGGTGATTTGTTTGTGTTACCATGCGTTTGCATGTTAATTTGATTAATTAATTAAACTTGGCTAATTAATCAATTAATTCATCACAGGGGTCAATACATTTTTTCCCTATCAAGTGGTATCAGAGTAGGCACACTCTGATTAAGGTTAATCTTTGCTGTGTTGATCCATTGACCCCTGTTTGTCATGGATAGAGGACAATCATTAATTATACCTCCTTTATTTGATGGTACTAACTATGCATACTGGAAAGTACGCATGGGAGCTTTCTTGTAGTCCTTAGATGAGAAAGTGTGGCAAGCTATTGAGATAGGCTGGACCAAGCCGAAGGAAGTGCCGGCCGATTGGGATGATGCTAAGATCAAGGCGGAAAACTTTAACAGCAGTGCATTGAATGCTTTATTCAGTGTGGTCACTAATGAGGAATTTAAGAAGATATCCTCTACTAAAATTGCTAAGGAGGCATGGACCATTCTCCAGAAAAGATTCAAAGTTTCAGAGGCTCACTACAAGCTTTGAAGAGATTAAGATGGAGGAGGATGAGTCATTTGATGAGTTTTATGCCAAGCTTAAGGATATAGTGAATTCAGCTTTCAATCTTGGGGAAACCATTTCTGAACCCAAGATTGTGAGAAAGGTGGTCAGATCTCTACTTAAGAGATTCCATGCCAAGATTACTGCGATCGAGGAATCAAAAGATATTGACAAGATTCCTTTGACAAAGCTGGTTGGTAATTTGCAGACCTACGAGCTAGGGTTAACAAGAATTGGCAAGTCAGGTAAGATTAAGAGCATGACATTGAAGGTTAAGAGTAGCGATACTGATGAATCTTTAGACGATGAAGATTCTAAGATGAAGTCCTACATCACCAGGCAATTCAAGAAGTTTATAAAGAATGTAAATGGAAAGGGCTTCGACAAGGACCGTAGGCAATCCGGTTCTTCTCAGTTCAAGAGTCAAGACAAAGGGAAGAAGGATGCTAGGGATGGTGGCCAGTACACTGTTCTCGAAGGACCAAAGTGCTTTGAGTGTTAAGGCTTCGGTCACATGAAACAGGAGTGTCCTACTTATCTTAAGAGCATTGGGAAGAGCAAGGCACTTGTTGCTACTCCGAGCGACACTGAGCCTGAGGATGATTCCGACAATGAGGATGATGGAATCTTGAATGTCTTCACTACCATCGTCAATCCTACTGAAAGGATTTTTGAAGATGTCGATGAAGAAGAGGAATTGGTGGAGTCCAAGTTTGAGAAGATGGATGAACAGGATGATATCCACACAGCCTATGCAAAGTTGTACAAGGTCTTAGAAAAGTATGAGACGTTGTATAGGTTGACCACCAAGAAGCTTAGTGATGTGGAGCTTGAGCATAACGAGCTCTCCACAAAGTTTGATGAATCCAATCAGACTATTGGAGCACTAAGGTTTGAGAATAACTTCTTGGCTGAGAAGATCAAGAAGCTTGAGGCAGAACTATTTCAAGCCAGAGCTCAATTGGAGAGGACTTCAAGTGCAAAGCTTGATGAGATGCACAGTCTTTAGAAATCTGCTTCTGATCGAACAGGTTTAGGGTATGATTTCTCTTCTTCTAATATTGCTTCTACTAGTACTACTGTTTTTGTTCCTCCTAGTAATAATGTTGAAATTGAGAACAATGATGTTAAAACTGATTTAGCTAGTGAGAACATAGACAAGGGTAAATCTATCTTAACACCACCCCCTAAGCAGGATAAGAAAGAAGTTAAAAACCCTAGGGCTAAGAAGGCTAACTTTCAAAAGCCTAAACAGAGGAAGCAGCATTTCTGTCATCGTTGTGGAGTTGCTGGTCATACTCGACCAAATTGCTATAAGTGGTTAGCCACTCAACAGAGCAACAGCATGATAGCATTTGGAAGCCAGAATCAATTTCAATCCTTTCTTGCTCCATTAGAGATCTTCTCAAAGCCCTCATGTTCCTTTCAAACTTGAATGGTTTCAATTCTTCTTCACCGAATCAAGGATTTGCTGGACGGAAAGGTTCTTCCAAAGTGTGGAAGGAAAATGGCTCCAAGTGATTCTATCACTTTCTTCTCTCTCTTCGTGTTTTTGTTTTTCCATAACTTGTGTGTTTTGCTTTTATTTTGAGTCAGTCTAATTTTATGCTTTACTTTGTTTAACATCTTTTTGTTTGTTTGTTTTCAGTTTGTTTATTTTGTTTTTGATATAAAAAAAAATTGAAAAATCAGAAAAATACAAAAACAGTGTGTTTTGTGTACATTGGTATTTGTATACCTTGGATGGCCATTGAAACAAAGTTTTCTATACTTTGTATCTTTTGTAGCTTAGATGAGCATCTCTATGCACGACTAAGCAAGTGAGCTTTGTGGCTCTTGTTTGTGATGAGTAAGATTAAGTAATTTCTTGTACTTAACACTCGTATCATTCTTTTTGACGAGAAGGACTAGAAAATCCTAAGAGAAGGGCATAAATAACCATCTCACCACTGTTGCCTACCAATCATAAAATGACATTTGTATGCTTTGGCATAGCGAAAGTGCAATGTTAATTACATTTGTATGCTTTGGCATAGCAAAATTGGAATGTCAAATGCTTAACATCATTGGGTATTTCTTTTCTATCTCTTATATGCCCATGCATGATTTGTTTAAAAGAAATATATTCCTAGAAAAATCAAAAGCAAAAAGATCAAAATACTTTATATATGATTGCAAGCGTGTATTCTAGGAGATGTGGGAGTTATAGGATGTACCTCGAAGGCGATAGTCCCCATCAAATAGTTATGATTGTGTGTGAGTTAAAGTGATTTTCTCATATCTCAAATCGTCATAACATGTATACACTTATGCAATCTTGCGATGTTTTTCACACACAACACGCAATATTCTTTGCTACTCTTGATACATGTGCAGGTACAATGTGATTTGGCTATCACAAGGTTTTACACCTCCTCGACACCTGGCTATCTATCGAGCTTTTCAAATTCTTCTTATTGCAATCTCGATAGCTTCTCAACAGCTAGGTGGATTGATTGAGCTTCTTTTTAGCCTTTTGTTGATTTGTCCCTCAACAGATCCTCGACAGCTTCATCTGTTGATGCCTTCTTGCTCGACACCTGTCTTGACACCTCTCGACACCTTTATTTGTCGAGATTTACTGGGCTCCTATTTAAGCATGAATCACGATTTTCTTCTCATTTTTCTCGATCTCTCTCTTGACAGACTTGTCCTTTCACCTCCCAAAACTCTCTCACTCTCTCCAAACTTCACTTTTAAGCATTTTTCAAACTTTCTCAAGTTTTTTCTTCACTTGGTGAGTTTCTATTTTTTTCATTTACATACATTTCATGTTTTGAAATCTAGGTTTTGGGGTTTTTGAAATTTTTTTTGGGGTTTTCAAAATTGATAAGTTTTTGTTGAAATTTTGGGATGGGTTTTTGTTTCAATGATCTTTAAACCTCATGCATTGCATCTGTAAGGTTGAAATTTATCAACCATCTTGTTGGCTTTATTCTGTGCCAATTTGCTTGTAATTTAAGCACTTAGTAACCCTGTATTTAGGTAGGATCATTGTAAGGGTAGTGTGTGAGAAGATGTGAAGAAAAGCTCAAGTATGTGCAAGAAGGCAGAGTTTCGCGGCCAGGACTCACGGCTAACTCGCGGCTTGTAAGTCGCCAAATGCTGGCACGTGAGATGCACACAGGGAAGCTGAAGGGTCACGCCATCTGTCGCACTACAGGGCAAAAGTTCCAAGCTGGCCAGGCCATTACGTCGCGACTTGAACTTGCGACTTGGACAAGCAGTGAAGTCACGCCGCCAATCAGCCCTGTTTGGCAAAAACTGACTCTTCATATTCCAAACACACACCACTATATATAGACTATTATACCCACTAAATTGACAAAGCTTCTAGAGAGAATTTTTGTGAGAGAAACCCTAGAGAAAAACAAGATTGCCTCATCCCCAATCTTTACCTTAGAGACTCTTCAAATTCTTCTACTCTCTTCCTCTCCATTGTCACATCCTTGAGAGGTCATCGACCAAATCCTTATCTCACCACACCCACGTCTGTGAGAAGGTTCATTTGGTGCTAAATGAAGCAGTTTGGAAGGAACCAAAATACATTGGTTGATGCTATGGTATAGTAGCGGAATCCGGGAAGCTAAAGAAGAAATAGGTTCGGTGTAACTTCGTTGGAGCAAGAAGCTTGGAGGGCTTAGGTACTTGGGTAGATTAGGCTTGGAGGGTCTTCTGCTGTTCATGTATCCCAACTACATTCTTTAGTGAATTATTTACCGCTTGGAGGGCAGCGGAGAGGTTTTACGCTGAGAATTTCGGTTTCCTCTTTGATAACACATCGTGTGTTGTCCGTGTGTTTGCATCTTTCCTTCCTTTATCTTTGCCTTATATTTACTGCTGTGGATGTGTTTATATTTGGCTTAGATTGTGTATCAATTTTGTTGTAAGCTTGTTATCATGTTCCGCACATTAACTATTTGATATAAAGCTTGAATTGGTAATTTTGTAATTGGGGGTCCCAACTACATTCTTTAGTGAATTATTTACCGCTTGGAGGGCAGTGGAGAGGTTTTACGCTGAGAATTTCGGTTTCCTCTTTGATAACACATCGTGTGTTGTCCGTGTATTTGCATCTTTCCTTCCTTTATCTTTGCCTTATATTTACTGCTGTGGATGTGTTTATATTTGGCTTAGATTGTGTATCAATTTTGTTGTAAGCTTGTTATCATGTTCCGCACATTAACTATTTGATATAAAGCTTGAATTTGTAATTTTGTAATTGGGAGTCCAAACGTTCAAAGGTGTTATACACGTTTTTGAACTTTCTATTGGTATCAGAGCAGGTACACTTGTTGTGGTTTACATACCTGAGTGTGATCCTTGACCCTTGTTGAGATGGATAGGTCTCAATCCTTAAATGTTCCACCATTTTTTGATGGTAACAATTATGCCTTCTGGAAAGTTAGAATGAGGGCATTTCTATGCTCTATTGATGACACCGTGTGGGATGCGGTTGAAATAGGTTGGACCAGGCCGAAGGCTAAAAAATCCACCTGGGATAAGGCAGCTCTTGCAACAGCCAATGCTAATAGTAAAGCGTTAAATGCTATTTTTTGTGGTGTGTCTCTTGATGAATTCCACAGGATCTCTCATATGACGGTAGCCAAAGAAGCTTGGGAGATTTTGGAGACTACATATGAGGGGACTAAGAAGGTGAATGACACAAAGCTTTAATTGCTTACCACCAAGTTTGAAGAGCTCAAGATGGGTGAAGATGAATCGTTTGATTCATTCTATGGGAAGCTCAACGAAATTGTTATTGCTAAACTCAATCTTGGTGAGAAGATTGAGGATACTAGGGTGGTGAGAAAAATTTTAAGATCCTTACCGGAGAGCTTTCGAGCAAAAGTCACAGCTATAGAGGAAAGTAAGGATCTGGATGAAATTAAGATCCAAGAGCTCATTGGGTCACTCCAAACATATGAGCTTAGACTGCCTTCCCACAAGAGAAGTAAATCGCTTGCTCTTAAAACCATCACCAAAAGAATGGATGATCCTTCCGAAGAAGATGGAATGGAGAAGGAAGTAGCATATCTTGCAAAAAACTTCCGCAAATTTCTGAAGATGAAGAACAGTGGGAAACCATTCAACAGAGGAAAATTTTCATCTTCAAGAGGTTATAGGAAAGAGCTTACGAGGAAAGAAGGGAAGGATTTTCAATCTCCTTCAGACATTGTGTGTTTTGAATGCAATAGCCATGGGCATCTCAAGAAGGAGTGTCCAAATTTCTTGAGAGGGAAAGGCAAGGCGTATGCCACAACGCTAAGTGATATAGACTCTTCGAGTTTTGATTCTGAAGAGAGTTGTGACGGAGAAGGAAACTACTCCGCATTCATGACTATTGCACATGGGGAGTCATCAGATAATTTGGATTCACTTGTGAAGGAAACTGGCGAATATTATGATTTGGAGTCCATTGGAATTGTTGAAGAATCAGAGGCTGAAGAAGAAGAAGATACATCTAGTCTTCAAAAGAATTACGCCTTGCTTCTTGAGAAATCAGGTGAGTTAACCAAGGTAGCAAAGGCGGCTGTGAAGAAGATGAAGAGAGCCGAGGAAGACTACAAAAGTCTGCTGGTAAGATTCAAGGAGGCAAAGTGTGAGATTGAAGCACTTAATGGTGAGCTATCAGAAACTTACACAAAATTATGGTTTCTTGAGCAAGAGGTAGTGCAAGCTCATGCCAAGGTAGATAGAGTATCCTCCAGGAAACTGGACGATGTTATTTCATCTCAGAAACATGCCTCAGACAAGTCTGGTTTAGGATACACCGGAGGAAGTAGCTCGTCAGCCAAGGTCACCAAAGAAGTGAAGTTTGTGACGGCTAAGGAGACGACTGTGGATAGGTCCAGTCCTGAGTAAATTAAGGTTGAGAAGAAGAAGAATGTGGCTGATTAACGGGTGATAAATAAGTCCCGTAGTTAATCAGAATCCATATATGGAGCTAGAGGGAGATCAGTTCCAAGATCGCAACAAGGTCTGAGAACGGATTATGTTTGTCACTATTGCGGATTGCAAGGACATATCAGACCTAACTGTCAAAAGTTGAGAGCAGACAACAATGCAAGTGCACCTCGATTACGAGGAAGAAGAAATGACATGAGGTCTTGGGGTGGTGAGCAACCAAGAAGTCAAAACCATGATCCAGGAATGATGGACGTGTTGAAGATGATCGGTGCCTTCACCAATTGCCTGGAAAGCTTCACACGAAGGTTTGACAGTCCCAACTCTCGTATCCAATCCGTCAAGGATATCACCCCAAACGCACGTGACGTGTGGGTGACGAAGGGTACTCATGCATAAGCATTACAACATGTCCATGCATCAATACTTCACATGTTTGCGAATTTGCTTGGTTGTGTACTTCTTGCTAGTATTTAGGTTGTTATTTTGTATGTGTGTTTGTCTTTGGTTCAAATGTTTTTACATTTTTGTTATGTTTCTGATCAATCTTTTACTGCTTTTGTGTAAAAAATCCAAAAACACATAAAAAGTAAAAAATCCAAAATTTTGATCAACTTTGTTGAGTTTTGTCTCAAAGCATGTTTTGCCTTGTACCTTTGTACTAATGGCTTTGTGCATTTAATGAGCTTAGCTTGTCTCTCATGCACTCATATCATTGTGGAAGAAATTCTGAAATCTATGTGATTGTTGTAAATAGATTTTCAACCTTGTCATGAATGATTAGTGAATGGTTTTGTTGATCTTGAGACATGCATAGACTCATGCCTATATATCTTCTCACTTTTTATTTTTATGCTTAAAAGAGCTCTCTAAATGTAAATCTCCAAATGAAAAGAGATATAAAGCTGCAAAAGCCTGTCGCACATACTAGTATTCGACTAGGGAAAAGGGAAAGCGACCAAAATAAAATGTTTGATGCCTAAAAAGTCAAAGGCTTACTCATAAATTGAAATATCAAAAATTTTAGGCATCTATCTCACAATGAGATTTTCTTTGCTCAAAAAGTGCAAATGATGTGTTGAATATGGAGTCAAATGAAAAGCTTCAAAGAATTGTTATCAAGTGCTTGTGGGAGGTCATATATGCATGTTTCTATAATTGAGATAGGTCACATTATCTAATGCTAGTTGTGTATGCCTTGATTGAATTGATCATTGAAGCTTCACATTAGACTAAAGACTATCTCATTTTTTATATCCACACACAACACACAAGTCTATGTTCAATGAAAGCCATATTCATTTGTGTGATTGTACTTGATTAAATGTGTTTTCACAAGCTCAATCTTTGTTGATCAAACACAAAAAGATTTTTGAGTGTTTTAGTTTGTTTTTGGAAAGTGTTTGTTTTTTACAAAATAGTCAAATATTTCAAAAACAGTGTTGCCCTGTTTTGGTGACTAGGTCGCGGGTTAGTCCAGTTGCATGCTCCAGTCGCAAAGCTCACTCTGAGAGTTTTCGCGGATCACTGGCGGGTCAGCATCCCAGTCGTGAAAAAGACTTAGATTTTTTTTTTAAAAAAAAAAATTTGTGTTTTTGCATATTTCGTGGCTCAGTGTGGTGACTGTTCGCGGGTGGAAGGTCCAATTGTGAGGGATACATAGAGATTTTTGCAGCTTAGCTCGCGACTTCCTCGCGGGTATACCTTCTAGCCGTGAAAAACACTTAGAAGATTTTTCAAAAATCATGCTTCATAGTGGTTCGCGGCTTATCTTGGCGACTTGATGCAATCACGAAAAACGCGTGTTTTGCATTTATGGACAATTTTAAAATTGTTTTTCAGTTTTCCCCTTGTACTTTGTGACTGTTCTGTGTCCTTTCCATTTCTATCTCTGAAACTCGTCGTGCTCCTCTGTGAAAAACCTTCATTTTTGCACCTTTTTCACTTCTATCTTCAAGAAAAAGGTATGGGTTTTCTTTCCCTCATTTCATATTTCTTGTTTTTGAGTGTTATTTTCTTTAATGTGAGATTGTGAAATGTTGGGTTCGAACATGGCTTTGTTTAAATATGCTGGATTTGTTGAATGGGTTTTTGCTGCCAATAACTTGTTCAGTGTGGCCTCACATGATGTTCTTGACTTATCTAAGTATTCTTACCTTAATATCTGCACCTATCTCTTTCATGATATTGTGTTGAAATGCTTGTTGTCTGTGACACATTGCTACTCGTTTTTGCCAGTGTGTGCTACAATGCCTGTTACTCTCTGTGTGTTTGGCATCTGTTTCATGTTTCATATGTTTCTGGTCTTCAGAAATGTGTACTTTGTCACTTCATTGACTTAGGTCTCGTTCTATGATTCTATGTCTTCTTGAACTGTTTGGTCTTCACACTCTCATCCTTGTCTAGATCTAACAAAATGAGTGGATTGTGGATTTGGTACTTTGCTGTGTGTTTGCTCTTTTATAGCTGTCTCGACGATCCTCCAAAGGAAAAGAGGTTATGACCGAAGAGGGAACATGACCTGTTGCAAAAAGAACACGTTCTTCATCACAACCATCTACTGAACTCAATGTTGAGCTGTTCAGAACTCCTAAGCATCTTGATGCTTACTCAAGCATCTTTGACCGGGGAACTCCTATAGTGGAACAAGAGGTCAGATTTGATACCTTGGAAACCACGTTTGTCCCTCGGATCTTCGAGCCAAAAGATTGGGCATAATTATTTGGAAATTTTGTTGATCCTATGTTGGAACTAGTGAAGGAGTGTTTCGCTAACACAGTTGATCATGAAACTGAACTACACTGTCTGGTTAGAGGAATGGAGTTCATCGTTAGTCCAGACACCATATCCGAACTTCTCAAAATCACTCGACCTGCGAATGCCGACCTAACTCCTTATGATGATCGTACTCCAGTGATTCAGGATATTCTCCAAGTTCTTGGTCCTGACCATGACATCTTCAGTACCGGCACATCCATCAATACTATCAAGTTTTCACCTGAGTTGACAACATTGAAGCTGATTATGTTTTCCAACCTCTATCCGTTGACTAACATGGTGTATATCAACCTTGGAAGGGCTCAATTTCTATGTGACCTCATCACAAGCACCACCATTGACATCTATGCCCATATTTTCCATATCATAAGGAAGACAACAACCTGAACAGTAACACGAGGGTGTCTTCCATTCTACAGTCTTATTATGAAGTTCATTCTAAGAGAAGGTGTTACTCCTCCCTTAGTTGGGAACACGATTGCTCGTCTTCGACCAATCTCTATGTTCACTCTACAAGCCAGCAGAAGTCATTCATCCAAAACTCCAAAGCGTGCACATCTCTTTCTTGCGACTTCTTCTACTCCTGAGCCAGATTCACCTGTACATGCCACCCATGTTTCACAGCAACCCAGCCCTACACAAGCACAGTCTGCCCCTCAGCCTGATAGGTTGGAGATGCTCTTTGAGAACCTCCACAAGCGTCTTGGGGAAGTAGAAAAGACTCTTAGTAATGGCTAGAGAGAGCAGTTAGAGAGATTAGTAGTCATGTAGGACCAGATTGATGTTTTGGCAGCTCAAGTTGATGGCATTTTCACCAAGTTGCAATAGTGACCGTTTGGCCATTCTGGTCAAAAAGGGGGAGAATTTTTGTTGGGCCAGCACTTGAGGGGGAGTGCTTATTTATGGGGGAGTTTCATAATCCCTATTTTTTGGTTATAGTTGTGTTACCTTCGGTTGATTAACTGGTTGTTTTTATTGGTTTAAACTCATAACTCTTGAATGTTTGGTTTATGTTTATACTGTTGATATTATTCAGCTGCATATGTTCTGTTCTGTTAAGATGGTTTGTACCCATGTTGCTTATGTAAGCTTTAAGGGTTTGTTTATGCACTCCTGTAGGCCTTTGTGGTTTGTGCCATGCTTTATGCAGCCTTTGTGCTTTGTTAAATCAGTACTTCTAACCTAATGCTATGCATTCCTTTTTAAGTACTGTCACTCTTGTGCCCATGTAGGATTTTTCCTAGATGCACATACTTTCTGTTTTGTGCATTGGTTGAGTGTTGGTCATTCAAGTGATTTGCCTTGAGTTAGTCAACTTGAATGTCCGGATGTTTATTCCAAGTGTGAATAAGCATTGTGATCACTTGGTTATAGTGATTGCATGTTTTGGTCTTGCCATGGTTTATTGCTTTACTCCATTGTGCTTGATCACTTTATGCTTGCTCCATTTGCATTACAAGTTTTTCTGCATACAATGAACTTATTGTGTTGTTATGTTTCAGGAGTTCTTGTTCTTATGGTTCTAAAGCTTCACAGATTCTAGAGTTAGGTGTGAGTGAGTTTTCCAACTGTTCCCAACTCACGCGTTAAGTCTAGAGTTTGTTTTAGGGTTTTGTCACGGAATAGCCAAAGGGGGAGATTGTAAGGTTGAAATTTATCAACCATCTTGTTGGCTTTATTCCGAGCCAATTTGCTTGTAATTTAAGCACTTAGTAACCCTGTATTTAGGTGGGATCATTGTAAGGGTAGTGTGTGAGAAGATGTGAAGAAAAGCTCAAGTATGTGCAAGAAGGCAGAGTTTCGCGGCTAGGACTCACGGCTAACTCGCGGCTTGCAAGCCGCCAAATACTGACACATGAGATGCACACAGGGAAGCTGAAGGGTCACGCCAGCTATCCCACTACAGGACAAAAGTTCCAGGCTGGCCAAGCTGTTACGTTGCGACTTGAACTCGCGACTTGGACAAGCAGCGAAGTCAAGCCACCAATCAGCCCTGTTTGGCAAAAACTGACTCTTCGTATTCCAAACACACACCACTATATATAGACCATTATACCCACTAAATTGACAGAGCTTCTAGAGAGAATTTTTGTGAGAGAAACCCTAAAGAAAAACAAGATTGCCTCATCCCCAATCTTTACCTTAGAGACTCTTCAAATTCCTCTACTCTTTTCCTCTCCATTGTCACATCCTTGAGAGGTCATTAACCAAATCCTTATCTCACCACACCCACGTCTGTGAGAAGGTTCATTTGGTGCTAAGTGAAGCAGTTTGGAAGGAACCAATATACATTGGTTGATGCTATGGTATAGTAGCGGAATCCGGGAAGCTAAAGAAGAAATAGGTTCGGCGTAACCTCGTTGGAGTAAGAAGCTTGGAGGGCTTAGGTACTTTGGTAGATTAGGCTTGGAGGGTCTTCTGCTGTTCATGTATCCCAACTACATTCTTTAGTGGATTATTTACCACTTGGAGGGCGGCGGAGAGGTTTTACGCCGAGGACTTCGGTTTCTTCTTTGATAACACATCGTGTGTTGTCCGTGTGTTTGCATCTTTCCTTCCTTTATCTTTGCCTTATATTTACTGCTGTGGATTTGTTTATATTTGGCTTAGATTGTGTATCAATTTTATTGTAAGCTTGTTATCATGTTCCGCACATTAACTGTTTGATATAAAACTTGAATTGGTAATTTTGTAATTGGGGGTCCAAACGTTCAAAGGTGTTATACACGTTTTTGAACTTTCAGCAACACATAAGCACTATAACAATATTATCATACATTTAGATGTGTGCAAATTGATTGTGTGCATGATGCTTTTTATATTGCATGCCACATGTTCATGCATTTCCCATGCATACGTACTCTCTTTTCAATATACTTGTTATATTTGAAATGTGTTGGGACTTTTCTAATTATCTCTCTCTCTCTCTCCCTTTCTTTTCCGTTTACGTTAGTCATGTCTATGGCACCTAAACGTAAGTTTGCTCCATCCCAGAACCCTTTTCATTCTAAGGCATCGTCTTTCTCTGATTCTACTTTATCTCATATTTGCATTTGTGATGAGGATGCTTGTAAGGCCTTCTCGAAGAACTTTTCTCAACGAGGCATTCATTCTGAACGCCGAGTCATTTTGGCGGACTTCGCCGACACTAACCAACCCACTATCATTCACAGTCGGGGTTGGGAGTCACTGTGTGATGTCCTGGTCACTTGTCCATACGTGCTTATCCAGGAGTTTTACTCCAATATGCATGGATTTGATTTTTCAGTACCTCTCTTTCATACTCGCGTTTGAGGTACATGCATTGCTATCACACTGCAGCTTGTTGTGGATGTGCTCCATGTCCCTAGGGTAGAGTTTCTTGACTACCCTGGTTGTAAGCGTCTGAGGACTGTGTCCAAGGATGAGCTCAAAACTGCTTTCTGTGAGCGCCCTTCTAATTAGGATGAGCGTCAGTTCACCTACTATTCGGACTTTGCAAAAGGTCCTCGATTTTTGAACATGATCATGATTTTTGTTCTTCACTCTCTCTCTCACTATAACTCTATCACAGATCCTCGTGCTCGATTTTTGTTGTCCCTTCTTGAGCATCTTACTATAGATTTTCCTTCTCACTTTATTCTTTCTATCCTAGATGTCTATAGGAATACGGCATCCCGTGATAAGCTCATCTTTCCTTCCGCTATCACGAGGATCTTACACCACTTTTCTGATCCCTTTCCAGTGTTCGACCACTTTATCCATATTTGTGCCATAGACGCTGCTACTGTTAAACGTAGTGAGGCGCAGTTTAGGTCGAGGTAGTTTGGGTCAACAACTCCTCCCTCTCGTTTGGCTCTATCTCGATCCGTTCCATCCACATCTGCTCCCTCCTTTTCTAAGAGCGATGTGACTCTATGAGACATCATGACGTAGCTTTAGCGTATGGATGCTCGCCTTGATACACTCTCTACTGAATTATATTAGGTGAACATTCATGTCAGCTGTATAGCATGATGGCAGGCGGTCATGGGTGGCTTCATTCCTGAGACTTCTCCTCCACCCACTCCAGAGGCTTTTAAGGATGAGGATGATGGTGATGGTGATGCTACTACTTGATGTGCATGAAATATATACAATAAAGTACTCACATATCTACATATTTAGCTTTACTTTTATGTTATTTTGTTACTAATTATATAATATCTTTGTGTTGCAGATAACAAGGGCTTTACATTCAAAGTGGGGCTAGGCCAATTAAATTCAAGTCCAATTCAGATTAGGATTCCAGCCTGCACATCAGTTAGTATGTTTGGCATAACTCTCGGCTCAGATATCCAATAGAGATGATTCAAGTTGGCCTGGAAATTTAACTTAAAGGGTTACAACTTTGTAGTTTACCAAAAGTCCGAATTCTGAATTTAAATGGGGCAAAATCGTCGGTTAAATGAAGCCTAAAAATCTGGGATTTTCTCCAAACGGGAATTCAACTTGTAATAGGATTCCTTAACCTATTTAAAGGCTCTTTAGGGTAAAAAGTAGGGGAGAAAAACCTGAGAGGAAAAGGAGGCGCCGCATAGAAGAATTTGCTTTTGGGAGTCTTTCAAAAGAGGAGTATCTGAGGACAAAGCCGAGAGCTTCATGTTGATCAACCAATTCGGATGAAAGACATAAGTTTTATTTGTTTTCTTTTCAATTTTATTACGAACTAAATTTTATTTTCTAGAGCATTGATGTAGTCTAGCAATGAACACACAATTTATTTTCTGAGTTATTTTATTTTTAATATTTCCATGATTGAGTGTTTAATTTTTATTCTTAATGCTTACTATTTTTTTCAAATTATAGTTTGATCAATTGAATTACAATGAGACCGAGAGGTGATTTGTTATTTTAGTTCTAGAATTAAACACCATTAGTTGAGCGAAAGTAGAGATGCTTTACCGCAACTAGTGTGATTTTTCAGAAAATTCAAAGTACGTAATGAGTCTCCAATTAATTAAATTCACATAGAGATATGGAATTGTTAGTTGAAGATATTTTTGATATTATTCGAGAGAAGATATTGAATACTTAAGGAATTTTTAATCATCAACGGGAGATTATTAGAATTTAATAATTAGGAAGGATAAATTGTGTGAGATTTGTTAGGTGAAATCAATCCCTCTAGATCCATTCTTATCATATTTTTACACTGTTAGAGTTTTATGCTTTGTTAATTCTTTTTATTCGTAGATTTATTTTTATTAAATAGTTTAATTTAATTTAGATAGTAGAACATTCCATTTGTTTTCGAATTTCTAAATAGTAATTTGTTTAGTGAATTTTGGTATTCAATAACATAGTTAATCCTTGTGGGTTCGACATTTGTTTTCTAAAAACACTTTACTACTTGTTACGATTCTGTGCGCTTGCAGATTATTTTACGCGAACACTACTTTTGAGGATGATGATGATGGAGATGCTAGCTCTTCCGGTACATATGAGATGTTGACTTGAGACTCTTACCCTTTGTCACTTATGACAAAAAGGGAGAGTAGTTTTGTATATGAGAGTAGTCATACTTAAGGGGAGAGTTAGTATAGGACCATTTTGTTAGGGGGAGTGTTGATATCTGAGGGATGTAGTGAGGATTACTTGTATCTTTTTCTTTTCTCTACTTTAGATACATTTATTCTTTTACCTTAGGTCTTATGACCATTATTGACATACATTGTACTTATTTTCTTTATATGTTGATGTATGTTTCTTTCACCTACCCTTACATGTGTTGTTTCTTTTCTCTCTTTATGCACATGCTTCTTATTACGTGTATGCAATCTATTATTTCTGTTTCACACAAAGATGCCTTAATGAGTTTTGTTTAAAGTGTTTCAAAATACAGGTTGTCAAAGTCTACTTACCATAAACTCTCTTTTTGCAAAGTTTTTCAAGAGTTTGTGTTAGGATAGATTTTATTGTATTCAACAAGTGAATATGAGTTGAGTGATTTATGACTTCTCTCATATGTTCATTTGTTTGTTGTGGTTTTGTCACGGATTGCCAAAGGGGGAGATTGTTAGGAACATATGTCACTATTTTATCTAATTGACTAGTCCTTTGACAAAACACACTTTACTTGTATTTGGGTAGATCTAGGATGTGTTTAATACTTCAAGAAACTTTGTTTCAAGATCAAGTGTTGAAGCCGTGCAAGCCTGTCCAAGATTCAAGTCTAAAAAGTGCTTGTCATTAAATCTTGACAGCTAGTATCTATCGAGCTTGAAGAGTTGTTTTAGCCCCGTGGCTTGACAACTGCTCGACAAATGGCTATTCCTTGAGGTTTATGAAAAACAGATTTTCAATTCTGTTTTGACTCTAATCTGTGATTATGTGTTTGGGCTTTGTTTTCTCACAACCCTAGACATATAAAAGGATTATTTTAAGGGCCGTCAAAGTGGACACAAGTTGCATAAGTGTTGAGCAAAGTTTGTTCAAGCAAATTATGACCGAAGACAAAGTTTTGCCCTAATTCATCATTCTTGTGTAGAAGTTGCTGTGTTTCTGCACCGTAGGGTTTTGTGACCAAGTATCTTCTTGATCTTCATTGTCTGGATGAACTGAAGAACTTTGCAGTTAACAACCTTTTCTAGTTGGTGATTGAAGTCGTATACTGGATTCACGCAATTGGTTAGTCACATACTAAGAGCCGTGCATTACAAGGAGAGATTATCACTACAGAACAAGTCCAATTGGGTATTGGGGTAAGGGTTCAACTGTAGGTTGGTAGAAGGTACTGGGATTCCTTTACTTGTAACCGCTTGTTTTGATAATAGTGGATTCTCGGGAGTGGTGACCTTAAAATCACCCGGTGGGGTTTTTGCTATGTAGGTTTTCCCCATTCGTAAACAAATCACCGTGTCAATTTATTTTCCATTGCAGACTTAGTTTAATTGGTGATTTGTTTGTGCTACCACGCGTTTGCATGTTAATTTGATTAATTGATTAAACTTGGCTAATTAATCAGTTAATTCATCACAAGGGGTCAATACGTTTTTGGCCTATCAGTGGAAGTGCTAATTAAGCTACAAGACTTTTGGCTTCCTTTATATTTTAAAGTGCTTCTTGTTTTCTATTCCTTTTTATTTTCCTTTCCCATCCATCAAGTGCCAAGGAATATTGAGAGTTCACAATAATTTTTTTTTATCCTAGTAAATCCTGAGAAATCTAATGAAACAAGCCGAATTGTTTTCAGTGTAAACCTTAAGCTAGAGAGAGAAAACAGAAGAATAGGAGGCTGTGGGTTATTAGCAACAACTAACACTAAAGTTATGCTTGAATTTGTATGCAGGGAGTTTCACTCTATTTAATTGGAGCATGTTCAAGTGAGTTATCAATCATAATGCCCATGCTCTTTTGTTTTGTTTTTTTAATGTACCTATATGAATTAATTAGATTGTTCTACCCATTTGTAAGTAACTAGTAAATTTCTCGTGCGATGCACAGATAATTTTGTAATATTTTATATAAGATGGTTTTGGAGAATGTTGTATATATATTATAAAGAAAAAGTAAACTAAATTAGAGTAAAGAAACATATACATTTTGAGATATCAAATTTTAGTTTAGTAGCTTCACTATATATTTGTACCCTTCTCAAGGTAAGATTAATTATTAAAAAAAAAAATCATGAAACCAAAAATAAATTCAAGATTAACAGGACTATGATAATCAGCTAATTTGTGTTGTATTCACATATTGCATACCATAAAATGAGTGTATGTCCAACTTACTCATCGTCTTCCATTCATTAACAGTGCGACATCAAGCCATGATTTGGGGAAGTGCGTATGCATGTGTCTTATGATGATTTAAAACCACGGTAGAATACAACTTTACATTGTGCACCAAATATTCTCTCTACTTATATACTCAAAACAAAAACTATCGAACCAAATTACCCAAACCAAAATCATATTTGAGCTTCTAATTAAAAATAAAAAAAAAATTACCCGTAGCAGCTTGATGGTGGTAGGAGGCCAGTATGATGAAGGTAATAGCCCCTTAGATTCCTCTTTCTCTCTCTTACAAATGCTTTATCAATCTCAGGATTTAAAAAAAAAGAAAAAGAAAAGAAATAATGCATTTCATTTAACAATCCACAACATTTTCATGTCTCGCTATCTCTCCCTAGGGCCTTATCTAGTTAGTTATTGTTAGGGACATATTTTATATAATTGGCTAATCCTTTGATAAAATGCACTTTACTTGTAATTAGGTAGATCTAGGATGGGTTTAGTACTTCAAGAAACATGTTGTTTAAGCTAAGTATTAAAGCCATGAAGATTGGACCAAGAAACAAGTGAAGAAAAACTGTTCATTAAAGCTTGATAGATACCTCGACAGAAACAGTATCTATCGAGACTTAAGAATGAAGATTGACAGAAGCTGAATCTATCGAGATCTACGAAATCAAAACCGTTGTGCATGATATTGATGTTTGTTTATTTTAACAAGGTTTATTCATAATAAATCTAATTAACAACTTGGGTTTAAAATTTATTAATTCTATCAACCGGGGACTAAATTTCCCAACAAGTGGTATCAGAGCAGGTTCACTCTGATTGGATTAATTTCCTGAGTGTGATCCTTGACCCCTATTGTCATGGATCATGGACAATCTCATTTGATTCCTCCTTTATTTGATGTCACTAATTATGCGTACTGGAATGTTCGTATGAAAGTTTTTTTGCAGGCTCTAGGTGAAAAGGTATGGCAAGTTGTTGAAGTTGGCTGGATTAAGCCAAAAGAAGCGTTGGTGGATTGGGATGAAGCAACAATCAAAGCGGCAAATTTCAATAGTAAGGCCTTGAATGCTTCGTTTAGTGGGGTGACCAATGAGGAATTCATGAAAATATCATCCACAGAAGTTGCCAAGGAAGCATGGACCATTCTTGAGACCACCTATGAAGGTACCAAGGCTGTAAAGACAGTGAAGCTTCAAAGACTCATTAGTAGTTTTGAAGAAATAAGGATGGAGGAGGATGAGGCCTTTGATGAGTTCTATGCTAAACTCAAGGATATTGTGAATTCTACCTTCAACCTTGGAGATTCTATAGCAAAATCCAAAATTGTTAGGAAAATCCTAGGTCCTTACTTGAAAGATTCCATGCCAAGATCATTGCCATTGAAGAAGTGAAGGAAATTGATCAAATTCCTTTGACTGGGCTTGTAGGGAACCTTCAAACCTATGAGATGGGATTAGGTTTAATGGAAAAAGTTGGAAAGAGTATAGAGGAAGTGATTGATGACTCTGAAGAGGAAGAGATTGATGACTTTGAAGATGAAGATGGAAGCAAAGATGAAGATGAAGATGAGGATGAGGATGAGGATCTAACCTTCATAGCTAATGAGATTATCAAGCTTCTTCAATATAGGAAAAAGGATAAGGACAAACCTCCTAGGAAATCTAAATCCTCTAGGAAGGGTAAGAATGAGAAACCCCTTATCCATTACTATGAGTGTAAAAGTTTTGGTCATATTAGGATAGAGTGCCTAAACTACCTTATGAAGGAAAAGACCAAGAAGTCAAAAGATAAAGGAAGATGATGCCAGACCTCAAAAGCATCTTTGTGAAGTACAATTCTTAGGTAATTCTAACTCTCTCAATGAAACGGCGGTGACTGCTAGGTAGTGCCGCTGAGAGCAATGAATTACCTAGGATGGAACTGTCGAAGGCTTGGGAACCCTCGGTCAGTTAATGTGTTGCGCAATTTTGTGCAACGTTGCGATCCCAAGATAATCTTCTTATCAGAGACAAAACTGAAGAAATTTGGCATGGAAAAAATAAAAAGAAAAGTTAGGAATTTTGATGGGCTGATTGTCCCAAGTGATGGGCAAAGTGGTGGGCTTGCTATGTTATGGAAGAAAGATATAAACTTACATATTATGGGCTACTCAAAAAATTACATTGATGCAATCATCATAGAATCGTCATGTGGATTTAAGTGGAGAATTACTAGTTTTTATGGTCATCTTGAAACTCACCTAAGACAAGAATCTTGGAAATTGTTAGATGTTCTCAATAGTCGTTTCAACTTGCCATGGTTTTGTTTTGGGGATTTCAATGAGATTGTCTCTATGGGGGAAAAATTGGGTGGGGTGGTTAGATCTCAGCAGCAGATGGATGGCTTTCGTAATGCTATTAATGTTTGTGGTTTCAAGGACCTTGGCTACAGCGACCTAGACTTTACATGGTGTAATAATAGAGAGGGAAGTAATAGAATTTATATGAGGCTTGATCATGCACTGGCTACAACTGATTGGTGTGATCATTTTCCCAAGACACAAGTCCATCATTTGTTTGACACACATCAGATCATTGTGCTCTTTTAATTTTAGACTCTCTTCCTGCCAGACCTTCTCGAAAGCATTGCTTTCATTTCGAAGCTATGTGGACGAGGAGGGATGATAGTAGGGAGATTATTAACTATGTTTTGGGAAAGTGGCATTGATATGAACAACCCCAATGGTTTTGCTTAAGGCCTTAAAAGGTGTGCAACTGAATTATCTGTATGGAACAGAAATGATTTTGGTAATGTACCGAGGCAAATCCAAGCAAAAATGAAAACTTTTAACTCTCTGATTCTCCAAGATAGGGATGGTTCCCATGGGGCAGAAATAAACAGGCTTAGAAAGGAAATAAATGATTTACTAGATAGTGAAGAAACCATGTGGAGTCAGCGCTCAAAGGCTCATTGGTTAAAGGAAGGTGATCAAAATACCAAAATTTTCCATTATCGTGCCTTTGAAAGGCGTAGGAAAAATTCCATCAATGGAATTTGGGATGCTAATGGTAACTAGTGTGAGACAGATGAGAGAATAGCTACTGTTGCTGTGTCATTCTTTGAAGACCTTTATACCACCTCCCACCCAAGTAGAATTCAAGAGGTAACAAGCTCCATTCCCACTCGTGTCTCCTAGGATATGAACTAGCAGCTCATCAAGGATTTTTCAAGAGAGGAAGCCTTGATGGCTCCTCGACAAATGCACCCCACCAAGTCCCCCAGACCAGATGGTATGTCAGCCATCTTTTATCAAAAATATTGGAGTATTGTAGGAAATGATGTAACCAACATAGCTTTTAATGTTCTTAATTCCAATATGTCAATGGCTGAGATTAATAGAACCAACATTACTTTTGTGCCGAAGGTAAAGCATCCCTCAAAAATGTCTGAGTTTAGACCAATCAGTCTTTGCAATGTGGCCAACAAGCTCATTGCTAAAGTCTTGGCCAATAGACTTAAAGCTGTCTTGCCTTATATTATATCTGAAAATCAAAGCGCTTTTCTCTCTGAATGACTGATTAAAGACAATGTTTTGATTGCCTTTGAAATTATGCATTACCTAAATAACAAGAGAGATGGAAAAGACAGTTTTATGTCTATAAAACTTGACATGAATAAAGCTTTTGACAGGGTTGAGTGGGGTTTTGTTGAAGCTGTCATGGAAAAATTAGGATTCCACGAGAAATGGATTAGCCTTATCATGCATTGCATCATTACTATCTCCTATTCTATGATCATTAATGGTGTTGCTTATGGTTGCATTGTGCCCTCAAGAGGTTTGCGCCAGGGTGACCCTTTGTCCCCTTATCTCTTTATTCTATGTGCAGAGGGCCTCTCAGCGCTCATTAATGATGTAGTTAGGAACCAAGCTCTCCATGGAATCTCAATATGCCGTGGAAGCCCAAGAGTTACTCATCTGCTGTTTGCGGATGACAACCTTTTATTCTGCCAGGCCAATGGGCAAGAGTGTAGGAAGCTTATTGATATCCTTGTCTTGTATGGAGAAGCATCGGGGCAGGTGATCAATACAGACAAATCTTCAGTCTTCTTTAGCCAAAACACTTCACAATCCATTAAGGATGAGGTCCTACACTTTCTTGGCCCTATGCAAGATACTAGGCACACAAAGTACCTTGGCATTCCATCTCTCATTGGGAAATCCAAAACCTAAATATTTGCTGAAATCAAGGAAAGGGTTGGAAAAAGGCTCTCGGGTTGGAAAGAAAAAATCCTCCCTATGGTTGCCCTTGAATTGCTTAATTTTGGTACTGTTCAGGACCTTGAAGTCTTGTTCTCTACAACTTGGTATATTTGGTATAATAGAAACCAAGCCATTCATAAGGCAACCTTTAGGCCTGCTCTTCAAATATGGGAATCGGCAAAGAGGCTGGTTCAGGACTTTATTAATGCTAACTTAATCTGCCCACAGCAAGTCAACCCAAGCCAACCCGGTTGGACAACTCCTCCTTGTGGCCTCTATAAAGTAAACGTGGATGGTGCAACCTCTCAAGACCACAGACCCTCAAATATCGGCGCAATTATAAGAAACTCTGAGGGTTCAGTCATTGCAGCCATGGACAAATCTCTCCCTGCACAGTACTCAGTGGAAGAAGTTGAAGCTTTTGCTTTGGAGAACGGGGTTCTTCTTGCCCAGGAAATGAACCTCACAGATATCATAGTGGAATCAGATTCACTCTCCATTGTCCATTCCATCCTAAAGATGGAGATAAATGGAGCTTTTGGCCACATCATTCAGGGGACGCTATCCACTCTTTTTGCCTTTCGTTCTTGGAAAATTCAGCACTTGAAAAGGGAGTCCAACAGGGCAGCTCATGAGCTCACCCACCTAGCTAGAGCTAGTGGGGTAACTCAGATTTGGAAAGGGATGGCCCCTCATTGTATTCAGTTTCTGCTCAGGCAGGAATGCCTTTAATTGTCTCTTTCCCTTGAACATCTTTCCTGTTGTACTTCAATTTCTATGTGAAATGAATTTCAGTTTCCCCATCAAAAAAAAAAAAAAAAAAAAAAAAGAAAGATTGGCACTTGTGAACTATGATGTGACCATCACATCAATGATAATATGCGGTGATTGTGACCTTTGTACTCCTTAATAGTTTTGATAATATCGCAAAATCTAATGATAATTTTTGTATTTTACCATAATATTAGGTAAATAAAAGTCAATTTTGTCTAATGTATTCGGACTTGGCACAGATATTCTTAAGCATATCCAAATTTTTTTTTAAAATATCCAAGTTTATTTTTATTCCCTCAACTCTGTGAATGAGTAGAATAGGGAGGAAACTTCCTTGTAAAACGGACCCTTAAAAAAAGCTTCATAGTCATACCTGATTATCGCGAATCTACTTTGTCCTACTCTACCAATTAAAAATAATAATAATAAAAGAAGTAAAGGAGAGGAGGTAAGTAACTGGGGGTAAATTAATGACTTATGCCAAAAAAAAAAATTAAAAAGAAAAAGAAAAAGAAATGTGAAATGGCATTTGAGACGGGCCAGGAAAATGAGTAATTCTTAGATATTTTTGGAGCATGAAAAATGATGTTCTTTCATCTCACATTTATGATGAGGTCCATTCATTAAATTCACTAGTCGCAGACCAATGTGATGCGTGGAATAGATTATTATATTTTAGTTATGGTATAATATATAATTTGTTTTCCCAAAAAATTAAACAATTTCTAAAATTATTTTTCATTTATCTATCTCAAAAAATATATCATCATTTTATTATTTGGATTTGTTTGATTGAAATTATTCATTTTTAGGCGGTCCACATTTTGATAGATTATGTTATTATGCATTATATTTTCCTAATTTGTTTTTCTTGTACAACTAAATTGTTTGAGTTTCAAATATATTATTCAAAATTTTCAATATCTTAAATAGAGATTATTATATTTATAGTTTTTCTTATAGTAGGAGTAGCTTCAAACTATTGATTGGGTTTATTTATTTATTTATTAATATAGATATATGAGATTGGAACTACATAGTTGTTAGACATTCCTAAGAGACTATACCATATTAAAAATTTAATATTTAAAAATTCTCTCTCGAAAAAACTAAACTTTATGTTTAAAATTAAACACTTCACCTATCGAAATGAAAGAAAATAATTTATATAACAACATAAAGAGAGCGTGATCTAACAATTTTTTTTTCACTACATACACTTTCATTTATTAAGATTTAACTGCCTTTAATTGGAACTTCATATCACATTTTTGTTGCTAGAAAATTCTTAAGTATTCTTGGAGCACGGAGAAGTGGTGCTCCCTCCTCTCACATTCATGGTAGACCCCACCATGAATTTAATGAGTGGACCCCACCATGAATGTGAGAGGAGGAAGCACCATTCTCCATACTTCAGGAGTACCTAAGAATTACTCTTTGTTGCTATGCTCTTGTTGAGCCTTCTCATCCGCCACATCATTGGCCACAACATTATTCTTTTTATTATTTATTTTCTACTTTTAATTTTTTGACAATATTAAATATATAAATATACTGGTTTTAAAAATTCATCTTAGGAATTTTTAACTTTACATATTCATCTACTTTAATTTTGATGTTATAACTAAATAATAATTCAATGAAAATTAAAACAAAAATATTGTCCATACACATCATCTTGGGTGGTATTAATAGTTGATAGACACATTCAAATATATAGCCAAAATTGTATTTTGATATGAATTCAAAATCTCACTTCTAAAATAACTAAGTATTATGTCAAAAAAAAAAAAAAATCAAACGAAAGCTATAAGAGGGAGAGAGAAGACTTGTGATGGAAAACTTAAAAAATCAAACACACTACCAAATCGTATTAACCTAAAATAGTATTATAAAAAAAATACAATGATTCATATATATATATATATATATATATAGAGAGAGAGAGAGAGAGAGAGAGAGATAGAGAGAGAGAGAGAGAGAGAGAGGGAGATAATCACCTTTTTCAGGAGAGAAATAGAAAATAGAATGAGAAGAAGAAGCGTCAAAATAAAAAATATAGTCATAAGTCAAACACTAAATTATCCAAGCCATGATATAGAATAGAATAACATTATATTCTTATAAACTATCTTTATATGCAATAGAATAACATTTAACAATTATAGAAAAGAAAAAAAGATAATAACTTAAAAACACAAAACCATATTGGATCAACCAAAAGTAAAATTCTAAAAAACAAAAATTCATCGACCTAGAATAGAGATACAAAAAAATAAAAAATTCACACAAAAATAAAACATGAGAGAGAGAGAGAGAGAGAGAGAGAGAGAGAGAGAGAGAGAGAGAGTAATAACCTTTTTCATGTGAGATAATATGTATAGAATGGTAGAGAGAATGACATATTTATAGTAATAGAATGGGGATAGGAAGAGCCAAAAAAAAAAAAAAAAAAGGAAAAAAAGGAAGGGATAGATGAAAAGTGACATTAAGGTTGAGAGTAGTGAAGAGATGAAAAAGTAAAAGGGAAATTACGGTTGGAAGTAGTGGAAATAAATCAGAAATAGGTAGATAACATGGCTGCTGATATGGCTTAATAGGAGCATAATAACTATATATACTAGTCGCATACCCGAGTGTTGCGCGTGATAATTTTGTTATGATGGTCTCATTAAATATTTTATTAATACTATAATTTTAGTTATTAACTATTAGTTTTTAAGTTAATAAAAACCTTAAATATACCTTCTTCTTCTTTTTTTTTACCTTTACACACACACACACACACACACACTCATATATAGTGAATCTTTACACATACTTTTAAGAAAACTCTATATATTCAACTTTTTTGGATACGTAAAATTATAGACTACTACTCCATAATGATAGTGGCTAATTATTATTATTATTATTATTGTGATCTCATTTGTAACGCTTCTTACCATTATCATATATTTACTAACTGATGATTTGCATAATAAAGACAATAAATGAGAGGTAGCATTGTTCATTAGATTTTCGAAAGTAATAGTATATGAAAATTATATATATATATATATATATATATTATAAATAAGGTAAAATGAAATGTCAAAAAATGGATTTAAATTTTTTGACTTTATTTCTTATGTAATTTCTACTAGTATTAGAGAACATTTTTTTTTTAGTTATGATTAATATGGTTTCCATAGTTAGAGTTTGATTAGTTTTAAATTTAAATTTAGTACTATGATTGTATTTAATTGTTAATTGTTGATTTAATTTTTTAAGTGAATAATGTTCTTCACACGGTAATCTTTATTTTATTTTTTACTTCTCCTTACAACCTCTTTGTTTTTCAATCAACGATTACTAATTGACGTTTGATTTTTTTTCTTTATCTATTCTTTATTACTTTGTATTGGTTTTTTTTTCTATACCATCTCTCTCTCTCTCTCTCTCTCTCTCTCTCTCCATTGGCAACTTTTTGTTTTCCAAAATTTGATGATGATTCTATGACATTAAATATGCATTTTTAGTGTGTTTTTTATTATTATTTTAAATTTAGTGTTTCTAACTTGATTTGTTTTTGTATTTCATTCTTTCTTTGATGCATTGGGTGTGAGAATGAGTGTTTCCTTAGCTAGACTCCACTTAATGTGGACAATTTTATTTATTTAATTTAGGCAAAATATAATATTTTAAAATTTTTAAAATAAAAAAGGATTGGAAATATAAATAATTTAATGGTGTATATGGGGGATGTGGCTGAATTTAAATGTTAAATAAAATGATATGAGAAAAAAAAATAAAAGTAAATACATAACAATAAACACTAACTTATCCAAATAATTCTATGTAATATAATAATAGTACATTCTTATAAACTATTTATAATTATTTATAATGCAATATGATAATATTTAACAATCAAAGTCATAAAAATAATTAAAAAAAACTAAAAAAAAAAAACTTAAAACACAAAACTAAATCCCATCAACCAAAATAGAGTTCTAACGAATACAAAACTTTATCAAGCTAAAATAGAGATGCAAGAAAAATAAAAATAAAAATCCACCAAAAAATTGAGGGAGAAAGAGTGGGAAATAACCACTTTTTTGTGAGAGAAAATCATGTAAAGAGTGGAAGAGTGAATGACAAATTTATGCTAAGAGTATGATAACAAAAAGAAACAAAATAAAGGAAGATAAAAGGAAAGAGGAAGAGTGATATCAAGGTAACTTGTTTGGGAAGATGAAAGGGTAAAGAGAAGGAGAAAAGTAGGAGAAAGTGTAAATGTAAAAAACAAAATGAGTACAATTTGATGCGCACAATTTTCTTTTATTTGAATTTAAGTAAAATATTACATTTTTTATTTTTTAAAATAAAAAGAGAGAGAGAAAATATAAATAATTTAATGATAAGGAGGATGTGATTGAATTTCAATATTGAGTAAAATAGAAGAGAATAAAAAAAAAATTAAAAGATATAACAATAAACACTAAATTATCCAAATTATGCTATGTAATGGAATACTATTTTTTACTTTTATCTACTATCTTTAATTTTTTTATAATGTAATTGGATAAAATTTAACCATCAAAGAGCAAAATAATAATAATAATAACTTAAAACACAAAACTAAATTGTATCAACCTAAATTAGAGTTCTTAAAAACACAAAAATTTATCAACCTAAAGCGGAGATGCAATAAAAAATAAAAATTCACCAAAACATTGAGAGAGAGAGAGAGAGAGAGAGAGAGAGAGAGAGAGAGAGAGAGCCTTTTGTGAGAGAAAACTATGCAAAGAATGGAAAAGAGTGACAAATTTATAGTAAGAGGGAAGGGATGAGAAGAGACAAATAAAGAAAGATGAAGGGAAATATGAATAGCAATATTAAAATAAAGGGTAGTGGGGAGATGAAAATATAAGGGAAGAAGAAATGTTGAAGAAAGTGTAAATATTTAAAAAAATAAGTGAATGTAAAAAAAATTATAGGAAAATTGGAAATAAAAAAGAAATATATATATATATATATATATATATATAGATGTTAAAATGAACAAAAATGAATATGTAAAGTCAATAATCTATTTATATTTTTTTTGTAAAAAAAATAGGAATAAATAATAATTAATAATTATGTGGCGAATGACGTGGCGATGAGGTAGCGCAACAGGAGCTCAACAGCAATAAATGTCATGTTTCAGTTCTTAGTAATATATAAACACTAATTTATCCAAATAATTCTATGTAATATAATAATAGTACATTCTTATATACTATTTTTAATTATTTATAATGCAATATGATAATATTTAACAATCAAAATCATAAAAAAATAAAATTAAAAAAAAAAAAAACTTCAATCACAAAACTAAATCCCATCAACCAAAATAGAGTTCTAAAGAATACAAAAATTTATTGAAAGCTCGAAAATGTGTTGAAAACACAAGAGCTGTTTAGACCCCCAATTAAAATTACGGCTTGGTTGATTTTACACTAACTTAATACTAAGTATGGAATAGTGTAAACACAAGCGTAGAAGCAATACACCTACTCTAATCCATATTTAAAGCTACACAGCAGTAAAAATTAAATAAACAAGAGTAGGGAAGAAGGATGCAAACACAGAAAACACCGAGACGTGTTTTCGAAGAGGAAACCGAAGACCTCGGCGAAAAACCTCTCCGCCGCCCTCCAAGCGGAAATCGATCCACTAGACAATCAGTTGGGATACATGAGTTAGCAAGAGACCCTCCAAGCCTAATCTACCCGATGTACCTAAGCCCTCCAAGCTCTTACTCCAACAAGGTTTCTCGGAACTGTGTCTTGTCTAGCACCCCGGATCCCGCAACAAGCTCCATGTTGCATCTGCCATTCCAGGCTTCATCCAATGCTTCCCAGTAGCACCAAAATGTCACTCAACACTCTCAAAGGATGTCGTAAGTGTTTGGGCTATCAACCTCTCAATGGTGTGGAAATTGAGAGGGAAGGGTTGAGGAGATACCACAAGCAATTGTATAGAGAAAGGTGGGGATGACAATCTCTAATACCCAATGTGTTTGGCTAGGGTTTTCTCTCTGAAGCATTCATCAACATTTGTGGGTAAAGAGGGTATATATAGGATAGGTGCAAAATGTGTGAGTCATTTAGTACAGGCTGGCAGAACAACATGTCTCGCGGGTGTCTCGCGAGAAGGCCTTACCCGCGAGATACTCGAGAGACAGCTGTCTCCACCTGGCCTGACTCTTCGCATTCCAGCACGTGCAGGGCACATGCTTCACTTCGCGGGAAGCTAAGTCACGACATACCCGTGAGAATCCTTCAGCCTCCAAATTGCTTGAGTCTTCACATACTCTCTATCACACAACCCTTACAACAAATCCCACAACAACTATAGGGTATAAACGATTGAAAATAATTACAATCAAATTTGGCACGAAATAAAAGCCAACAAAATACATAGTTGTAAATAACAACTTTACAATCTCCCCCTTTGGCTATTTCGTGACAAAACCCTAAAACAGACTCTAGACTTAAATGTGAGTTTGGGAACAATGGCAAAACTCACTCACACCTATTTCTAGATTCTAATTAAGCTCTTGAAACATATGAACAAGTAATTCCTGAAACACAACAACAAACTAATATCATTGTATGCAGAAAACTTGAAACGCATATGGAGCAATAAAAGCATGATCAAGCAAAATGAAATAGAAACACTAACTCATGGCAAGATCAAACAAATAATCACTATACACAAGCAATTACAATGCTCATTCGCTCAAGGAATGAACAAACGGATATGCAAAATGATAAGCTTATTTTGAGAGTACCATTTGCAAATCCAACACTCAACCAATGCAAAATACACGAAGTATTTGCATCTAGGAACAATCCTACATGGGCACAAGAGTGTTCATCACTCAACCAATGCATAGAACGTATATGCATCTAGGAACAATCCTACACGGGCACAAGAGTGATGTACTGAAGTAAAATGTATGACATTAAACTTCAATAACACATGCAGAAAGGCTGCATAAACAATGTACTGCATATGCATGGCACAAACCATAAAAGCCTAAACAATATTAAGCAATGAAACAAACCCTTAAAGCTTACAAAAGCAACAAAGGTACATGCAAATTATGCTACAAAGCATAGAGAATATCACAAAAGAAACATTTGAAATTATACTTAAATAAAAACATAAAATAGTTATAAGGACTAGATGATACTGAATAAAAACCGTCTGAAAAAAAAAACCAATAACCAATGTTACTAAGTTTCTAGACTATGCTCCCCCTAACATTGTGCAAGCTCTTCTCTAGCTCCCCCTCAAAATTTTCTCCCCCTTTTTGACCGGAATGGCCAAATGGTTAGAACTGATCTGACTCTGAATCCGTGCCTTACTCCATAGATAAGTCTTGTATTTGGGAAGAGAGCGCGATGATCTGTCCTTGAATGTATGCAAACTGGTCCGCGGTGTACTGCACATGGGAGTCAAGCACTGTAGACATCTAATCCATCTTAGCAAGCAACTGATCAAGTTTGCTTAAGCCTTGTGGTGGAGCCAAAGATGATGGCTGTGCAGAGGGCTCTGGAGTCGAGATGAACCTAACTATCTCCTCCTCTGTATCTTCACCTTCATCCTGCTGAACCTGTCGTGGTGGCGGTATGGTATGCGCACTAGTCTTAGAACCCTTGATGTGTGCAGTGCTCCTAGTCAGTGTATGACCACCAATGGGGTAGTCCCTCTAAACAACTGTGAGGCCACTGGATAGCTTGAGCTTTGCTTTGGCAATCAATCCCATGATCAAGGAGGGAAACGGCATCACAGTCCGTGTATTCTGCTTTGTGATGCTCTTCTTCAGGACATGCATGATGTGGCCACAAATGTCAATCTCCTTATGTGTAAAGAGATCATACAGGAATCTTATTCTCGGAGCGGATAGAGTGGTGAGATTGGTGACCGGATACAGATTGTGAATCATCACATAGCTTAGTGTCCTCATTTCTGGAGAGAACTTGATGGTGTTCATGGATGATTTCTTCGGTTCACCACCAAGGAGTTTAATCATCTCAGCAGTAGAACCCAGTCTGTCCTCATATGCAACTGTGATTGGTTGAGATGGAGGACGAGTTTCCAAAAAATCTTGGATGCTCTCTCTTGTAATCACAAACTCCTTGTGTCTTACCCAGCACTCAATACATTCTCCGTTGACAGTGGCATTGGAGAAGAACTCCCTGATAATCTCTGAATAAACCATTCCAGTTGGGTTTAGCAGCTTGGTCTAAGTTCTATCTTTGAACACTTCAGGGATGAAAGTGTCCTCAAGAGTCTCTAACTGGACTACCCGTTCCATGATGATCGTCTTGTCCTTGTAGCAATCATTGTACTTCATATCAGCTTCTATAGACTTGAAATGATCAGAATCAGTTCGGGCTCGCTTTGAGGATGATTTCTTCTTAGCTGCATGCTTGGTGGGAGACATCTGCACAATTGCACAAGAAAAAAATGCACATACATAAACCATAACACACAACTTGATTAGATTCAAGTTAGTTCCCAAAACAGAAGAAAATTCACTTAAAACAGAGCATAAACAACTTTAAACAGCATGCTTAAACATACAAACCCATAAAGCATTAACACAATGCATAAAACTAAGAGACTGTGCATGTGTGTGCATATGTGTGCATGTGCTGATGAGTGTGTGCGGCATGAGATGCATGAAGGGTGCCTAAGTGTGCCTAGGTGTGTGTCAAGAATATGCAATATGTGCAAAATGTATGAAACACACTATCAATGGCCAAATTGAGTGAAACTTGGTCATACAAGTGAGAACCCATAGATTTAAATCACTTGATTTCAATTTTGGCACAAAAATGTTACTCGGACATTTTGTTGAACACCTAATATGCACAAAAGCAAATATGACATGAATAATGCATGAACATGGAGAAAACATGCCTAAATACACTTTAAAATGCCACAAGGGGCCAACACATAAGCACAAACAACAAATGGGACACAACCCAATCAAAATATTTGAGAAAAATTCACCCAATTTTGAAAACTAACCCAAAGTTTTGAAAATCCCCAATTATCAAAACCCTAACAAAAATTTCTGCATAATCTAAGCAAAAACTTAAAAGGAATTGATTATCAAACATACCTTGAAGAAGAGAATGCAGAAAAAATGCTTGGATTGAAGGGGATAGAATGGAATAGTGATTTGGGTTGAAACGGTTCGAGAGAGGTTGAGCGAGGGAAGTTTTTGTGATTTGAAAAACTGTCACATCAGCTATATAAAAACTGAAAACATGCATTTTTCGTGGGTTAGGGAGTGGCGAAACAGTCGCGAGAAGAGCCATTGAAGCACAAAACTTTCGTGAGAAGCACTAAGTCGCGAGACAGTAGCGAGACAGTCGCGGTAACTTCTGTCTAAAATTGGAAAAATCCAATTTTTAGCCAAACAGCATTTCACGAGAAGCTTTTGGTCGCGAGATAGTCGCGATACAGTCGCGAAAGTTTCTGTGTGACACGAAGAAAAATATATTTCCCTCAACCTCTTTTTGCGGGAAGCTCTAAGTCGCGAGCTTCTTGCGAAACATCCTCTGAACCAGTGTTTTGAAGAATTACACAAAAATGCATTTTGACCAACAACACAAGACAAGAAAGTATAAAATCACTTTCAAAAACAAATAAAACACTCAAAAATCTTTTTGGATTTGATCAAACAAAGATAGAGCATGTGAAAACACATTTAATCAAGTACAATCACACAGATGAATATGACATTCATTGAACATAGACTTGTGTGTTGTGTGTGGGTATCAAAAATGAGATAGTCCTTAGACCAATGTGAAGCTTCAATGATCAATTCAATCAAGGCATACACAACTAGCACTAGATTATGTGACCTATCTCAATTATAGACACATGCATATATGACCTCCCACATGTACTTGATAACAATTCATTGAAGCTTTTCATTTGGCTCCAAATTCAACATATCATTTGCAACTTTTGAGCAAAGAAAATCTCATTTAGAGATAGATGCCTGAAATTTTTGATATTTCAATTGATGAGTTAGTCTTTGGCTTTTTGGGCATCATACATTTTATTTTGGTCGCTTTCCCTTTTTCCTAGTCGAATACTAGTTTGTGCGACAGGCTTTTGCAGCTCTATATCTCTTTTCATTTGGAGATTTACATTTAGAGAGCTCTTTTAAGGAAAGAAATAAAAGTGGGAAGATATATAGGCATGAGTCTATGCATGTCTCAAGATCAACAAAACCATTCACTAATTATTCATGACAAGGTTGAAGATCTATTTACAACAGTCACATAGATTTCAGAATTTCTTCCACAATGATATGAGTGCATGAGAAACAAGCTAAGTTCGTTAAATGTACAAAGCCATAAGTACAAAGGTACAAGGCAAAACATGCTTTGAGACAAAACTCAACAAAGTGATCAAACTTTTTGGATTTTCTATTTTTTTTTATGTGTTTTTGAATTTTTGAACACACCCAAAAACAGAATAAGAAAAGAAAGATCGACAAAAAAAAAAAAAAAAATTCATGAAAAGATGCAACAGCAAATGTCCCTAAACAATGAAAGAATTTATGCGTGGACATGTTATAATGCTTATGCATGAGTACCCCTCTTCACCCACACGTCATGTGCGTTTGGGGTGATATCCTTAACTGATTGGGTACGAGAATTTGGACTATCAAACCTTCTGGTGAAACTCTCCAAACAAGTGGTGAAGGCACTGATCATTTTCATCACATCCATCATACCGGGATCACGGTTTTGACTTCTCGGTTGTTCATCACCCCAAAACCTCATGTCATTTCTCCTTCCTCGTGACCGAGGTGCGCTGGCATTGTTGTCTGATCTCAGCTTTTGACAGTTGGGTCTGGTATGTCCTTGCAGTCCGCAGTAATGACACTCATAATCCGTTTTAGGACCCCATTGTGATCTTGGGAGAGATCTTCCTCTGGTTTCCTGTTTAACCACAGATTGATTTCGAGGCTTATTCACCATTCGTTGCTCAGCCACATTCTTCTTCTTTACGTCCTCAACTTTTTCAAGAATGGGCTCTTCTACGACCATCTCGTTTGCCTTCACAAACTTTACTTCTTTGGTGACTTTGACTGATGAGCTGCTTCCTCCGGTGTATCCCAACCCAGACTTGTCTAAAGAAGGTTTTTGAGATGAGATAACATCATCTAACTTCTGGGAGGAGACTCTCTCTATCTTGGCATGAGCTTGCACCATCTCTTGCTCAAGAAACCTCACCTTCATATAGGCTTCAGACAACTCGCCATTTAGAGTCTCAATCTCACACTTAGCTACTTTATATCTGACCAAGAGACTTCTGTAATCTTCCTCAGCTTTCTTCATTTTCCTTACAGCTGCCTTGGCTACTCTAGTATACCCTCCCGAATTCTCAAGTAGTAAGGAGTAATTTTCTTGAAGATTTGCTGTATTCTCTTCCTCTCCAGCATCTGATTCTTCCACAATCCCAATAGACTCTGAATCAGAATGCTCACCAAGTTCCTTCACAAGTGCACCCAAATCCTCTGATGACTCCATATGACCAATGGTCATGAAGGCAGAGTAGTTTCCCTCTCCGTCACAGCTCTCTTCCGAGTCAGAATCAGAGGAGTCTGAATCACTGAGCATCGTGGCATAAGCTTTGCCTTTTCCCCTCAGAAAATTTGGACACTCCTTCTTTAGATGTCCATGACCGTTGCACTCATAGCATACAATGTCTAAAGAAGGTTGAAACTCCCTCCCTTCTTTCCTTGTAAACTCTTTCCTATCACCTCTTGAAGATGAAAATTTTCCTCTGTTGAATGGTTTTCCACTGTTTTTCATCTTCAGAAATTTTCGGAAGTTTTTCGCAAGGTATACAGCTTCTTTCTCCACTCCATCTTCTTCGGAAGGAACATCCATTCTTTCAGTGATGGTTTTAAGGGCAAGCGATTTACTCGTCTTGTGGGAAGGCAGTCCAAGATCATACGTTTGGAGTGATCCAATAAGCTCTTGGACCTTAATTTCATCCAAATCCTTGCTTTCCTCTATGGCTGTGACTTTTGCCCGAAAGCTCTCCGGTAAGGACCTCAAAATTTTTCTCACCACCTTAGTCTCTTCAATCTTCTCCCCAAGATTGAATTTAGCAATTACAATTTCATTGAGCTTCCCATAGAATGAATCAAATGGTTCATCATCCCCCATCTTGAGCTCTTCAAATTTGGTGGTAAGTATCTGAAGTTTTGTGTCCTTAACTTTCTTCGTACCCTCATATGTTGTCTCCAAAATCTTCCAAGCTTCCTTGGCTACCGTTATATGAGAGATCCTGTGGAATTCATCAGGAGACACACCACAGAAAATGGCATTTAAAGCTCTATTGTTAGCATTTGCGGCTGCGAGAGCTGCCTTATCCCAAGTGGACTTAGGATCATCCGGCTTAGTCCAGCCTATCTCAACCGCATCCCACATGGTATCATCCATAGAACATAAAAATGCTCTCATTCTGACTTTCCAGAATGCATTATTGTTTCCATCAAAAAATGGTGGAACATTGAGCGATTGAGACCGGTCCATCTCAAAAAGGGTCAGGGATCACACTAAGGTATTTACACCACAACAAGTGTACCCGCTCTGATACCAATTGAAAGGTCGAAAATGTGTTGAAAACACAAGAGCTGTTTAGACCCCTAATTAAAATTACGGCTTGGTTGATTTTACACTAACTTAATACTAAGTGCGGAATAATGTAAACACAAGCGTAGAAGCAATACACCTACTCTAATCCATATTTAAAGCTACATAGCAGTAAAAATGAAATAAATAAGAGTAGGGAAGAAGGATGCAAACACAGAAAACATCGAGACGTGTTTTCGAAGAGGAAACCGAAGACCTCGGTGAAAAACCTCTCCGCCGCCCTCCAAGCGGAAATCGATCCACTAGACAATCAGTTGGGATACATGAGTTAGCAAGAGACCCTCCAAGCCTAATCTACCTGATGTACCTAAGCCCTCCAAGCTCCTACTCCAACAAGACTTCTCGGAACCGTGTCTTGTCTAGCACCCCGAATCCCGCAACAAGCTCCATGTTGCATCTGCCATTCCAGGCTTCTTCCAATGCTTCCCAGGAGCACCAAAATGTCACTCAACACTCTCAAAGGATGTGGTAAGTGTTTGGGCTATCAACCTCTCAATGGTGTGGAAATGGAGAGGGAAGGGTTGAGGAGATACCACAAGCAATTGTATAGAGAAAAGTGGCGATGTCAATCTCTAATACCCAATGTGTTTGGCTAGGGTTTTCTTTCTGAAGCATTCCTCAACATTTTTGGGTAAAGAGGGTATATATAGGATATGTGCAAAATGTGTGAGTCATTCAGTACAGGCTGGCAGAACAGCATGTCTCACTGGTGTCTCGCGAGAAGGCCTTACCCGCGAGATACTCGCGAGAGACAGCTGTCTCCACCTGGCCTGACTCTTCGCATTCCAGCACGTGTAGGGCACATGCTTCACTTCGCGGGAAGCTAAGTCGCGACATACCTGCGAGAATCCTTTAGCCTCCAAATTGCTTGAGTCTTCACACACTCTCTATCACACAACCCTTACAACAAATCCTACAACAAATACAGGGTATAAACGATTGAAAATAATTACAATCAAATTTGGCACGGAATAAAAGCCAACAAAATACATAGTTGTAAATATCAAATTTACATTTATCAAGCTAAAATAGAAATGCAAGAAAATAAAAATAAAAATCCACCAAAAATTTGAGGGAGAAAGAGTGGGAAATAACCACTTTTTTGTGAGAGAAAATTATGTGAAGAATGGAAGAGTGAATGACAAATTCATACTAAGAGGATGCTAATAAAAAGAAACAAAATAAAGAAAAATAAAAGGAAAGAGAAAGAGTGGTATCAAGGTAAAATTTTTGGGGAGATGAAAAGGTAAAAAGAAGAAGAAATGTTGGAGAAAGTGTAAATGTTAAAAAAAAAAAATGAGTACATTTTGATGCGCAAAATTTTCTTTTATTTGAATTTAAGTAAAATATTAAATATTTTATTTTTTAAAACAAAAGGAGAGAGAAAACATAAATAATTTAATGATAAAGAGGATGTGATTGAATTTCAATATTGAGTAAAATAGAAGATAAAAAAAAATAAGAAAAATTAAAAGATATAACAATTAACACTAAATTATCCAAATTATGCTATGTAATGGAATACTATTTTATTTTGGTCCACTATTTTTAATTTTTTATAACGTAATCGGATAAAATTTAACAATCAAAGAGCAAAATAATAATAATAATTGAATATTCAAATAGTGGATAAAACACTATGAATGATTGTAAGGTTGAAATTTATCAACCGTCTTGTTGGCTTTATTCCGTGCCAATTTGCTTGTAATTTAAGCACTTAGTAACCCTGTATTTAGGTGGAATTATTGTAAGGGTAGTGTGTGAGGAGATGTGAAGAAAAGCTCAAGTATGTGCAAGAAGACATAGTTTCGCGGCTAGGACTTGCGGGTAGCTTGCGGCTGCAAGTCGCCAACTTCAGGCACGTGAGATGCACACAGGGAAGCTGAAGGGTCGCGCTAGCTGTAGCACTACAGGACAAAAGTCCCAGGCTGGCGAGGCCATTACGCCGTGACTTGAACTCGCAACTTGGACAAGCCGCGAGACCAAGCCGCCAATTTACCTTGTTTGGCAAAAACTGTCTCTTCGTATTTCTTTCTCACACCACTATATATAGACCCTTATACCCACTAAATTGAGAGAGCTTCTAGAGTGTTTTTGTGAGAGAAACCCTAGAGAAAAACAAGATTGCCTCATCCCCAATCTTTACCTTAGAGTCTTTACAAATTCCTCTACTCTCTTCTTCTCCATTGTCATACCCTAGAGAGGTCATCTACCAAATCCTTATCTTACCACACCCACGTCTGTAAGAAGGTTCATTTGGTGCTAAGGGAAGCAGTTTGGAAGAAATCAATATACATTGGTTGATACTATGGTTTAGTAGCGGAATCCGGGAAGCTAAAGAAGAAATAGGTTCGGCGTAACCTCGTTGGAGCAAGAAGCTTGGAGGGCTTAGGTACTTTGGTAGATTAGGCTTGGAGGGTCTTCTGCTGTTCATGTATCCCAATTATATTCTTTAGTGGATTATATCACCGCTTGGAGGGCGACAGAGAGGTTTTACGCCGAGGAATTCGGTTTCCTCTTCGATAACACATCGTGTGTTGTCCGTGTGTTTGCATCTTTCTTTCCTTTATCTTTGCCTTATATTTACTGCTGTGGATGTGTTTATATTTGGGTTAGATTGGTTATCAATTTTGTTATAAGTTTGTTATCATATTCCGCACATTAATTGTTTGATATAAAACTTGAATTGGTAATTTTGTAATTTAGGGTCTAAACATTCAAGGGTGTTTCATACACATATTGAACTTTCATGTTTAGACTCCCAAATTATAAATTACCAATACAAGCTTAATATCAAACAATGTATGTGCGGAAAAAGAATATAAGCTTATATCAGAATTGATAAAAAATCTAAACCAAATAAAATCACATCCATAGTAGAAATTAAATGGCAAAGATTAAGGGAAGAGAGATGCAAATACAAGGACAACACAACGATGTGTTATTGAAGAGGAAACCAAAGCCCTTGGCATAAAATTTCTCTGCCGCCCTCCAAGCGGTAAATAATCCACTAAAGAATGTAGTTGGGATACATGAACAGTAGAAGACCCTCTAAGCCTAATCTATCCAGGTACCTAAGCCCTCTAAGTTTCTTGCTCCAACGAGGTTACACCGAACCTATTTCTTCCTTAGCTTACCGGATTCCGCTATAGCCCATAGCATCAACCAATAACTATTGGTCCCTTCCTAACTGCTTCCCAAAGCACCAAATAGCCTTTTCACAGATATGGGTATGGTGAGAAAAGGATTTGGGTAAGAACCTCTCAAGGATGTAACAATGGAGAGGGTGAGAGTAGAGAAATTTGAAGAGTCTCTATATGTAGATTGTGGATAACTTAATCTTGTTTTTCTCTAGGGTTTCTCTCTCAAAATTCTCTCTGGAAGCTCTCTACATTTTGTGGGTATAAGAGGTATTTATACTAGGGTGAGAATGGAATGCGAAGAGTCAGGTTTTTCAAAACAGGGCTGGTTGGCGGCTTGGCCTTGCGACTTGACTGAGTCACGAGTTCAAGCTGCGAGATAACAGATCGGCCAGGTTGGACTTTCCTGTAGTGCTCCAGCTGGCGTGACTGTTCATCTTCTCGCTTGCTTCACTCGTGTGCTACAGTTGGCAGCTTGCCAGTCGCGAGTCACCCGCGAGTCCTAGCCGCGAATCTCTGCATCCTTGCACAATCTTGAGCATTTCTTTACACTCTCTCACTCACTACCCTTACATGATTCCCACATAAATACATGGTTACTAATTGCTAAATTACAAACAAATTTGGCATGGAATAAAGCCAACAAGATGGTTGGTTAAATTCAACCTTACAATAATAATAACTTAAAACACAAAACTAAATCGTATCAACCTAAATTAGAGTTCTTAAAAACACAAAAATTTATCAGCCTAAAGCGGAAATGCAATAAAAAATAAAAATCCACCAAAACATTGAGAGAGAGAGAGAGAGAGAGAGAGAACATTTTGTGAGAGAAAACTATGCAAAGAATGGAAAAGAGTGACAAATTTATAGTAAGATGGAAAGGATAAGAAGAGACAAATAAAGAAAGATGAAGGAAAATATGAATAGCAATATTAAAATAGAGGGTAATGGGGAGATGAAAAGGTAAGGGAAGAAGAAAGATTAAAGAAAGTGTAAATATTTTAAAAAATAAGTGAATGTAAAAAAAATTATAGGAAAATTGAAAATAAAAAAGAAATATATAGATGTTAAAACCGACAAAAAGGAATATGTAAAGTCAATAATCTATTTATATTTTTTTTTTTGTAAAAAAAATTGGAATAAATAATAAATAATAATTATGTGGCAAATGGCATGGCGATGAGGTAGTGCAACAGGAGCTCAGCAACAATAAATGCCATGTTTCAGCTTTTAGTAATATATAGATATGTGTGTGTGTGTGTGTGTTATGGGTTTACTATAAATATGAGAGGAAATAGTATCATTTTTTCGTACTTCGAAAGTACCTGAGAATTTTTCCTAAAAAAATTGTTGACTTTACTTTACAGAAAATGGACAATGTGAAATTGTGAACACGCATAGAGAAAGACAGCAGAGTCCAATTTTTTTATTAAACAGGCAATCCTTATGTAAATGGAATTTTCTTGTGCTTTGAGCAAGTTGGATATATTTTTTTTATTAAACAGGCCATCCTTATCTAAATCTTGCAAGTTGGATATTTTCTTGAGTGGCATCCAAGTTTTAAATTGAAATCGCTTTAGTACGATTTAAGAAAGTGGGGAATTAGTGACTTTTGTCACGCTAAAACCCTAAAAAAAGACTAGATACTAACAAAACAATGAAAGAAGCTCCTTGTTGCTTGGTAAAGAGTGAGTAATCTGCTTTAGATTGAGTGAATCCAAGCTGAATCAGTGTGGTTGAAAATTTGGAAAACCACTGTCTTGAAGCTTGTTTAAGGCCATAAAGGGACTTGTTTAACCTGCATACAAGCTGCTCTCCATGCTCCCCCTTGCTGTGAAATCCAGGTGGAAGAGCCATGTACACTTCTTCATGCAAGTCACCATGAAGAAAACAATTATTTACATCAAGTTGGCTAAGGAACCAACCTTTCACAGCAGCTACTGCAAGAACACACTTCACAGAAACCATTTTGGCAACAGGGCTGAAGGTTTCAAGGTAGTCCAAACCCTCCTTTTGAGTAAATCCCTTTGCAACCAACCTAGCCTTATACCTCTCAATAGATCCATCAGCCTTATACTTAATCCTATAGACCCATTTGCACCCTATAGGATGTTTATTATGAGGCAAAGGAGTGATAGTCCAAGTATTATTTGCTTCCAAAGTAGCAATTTTAGCATCCATGGCATCTTGCCACTTAGGGTCAGATACTACTTGTGAAAAATACTTAGGTTTTGTGCTGGTATAAATTGAGCAACAAAAAAATTTGTAGGTAGGAGATAAAGTGGCATAAGAGAGATAGGAAGAAAGAGGATGGGAAGTACTTGATTGGGACTAATTGGAATTGGATGCTAAGGAGACTTGGTTACAATGATAAGCCTTAAGATAAGATGGAGGTTTAGGCACCCTACTAGGCCTTCTAGGAGCATCAGCAGGCACAATTGGAGTAGCAGAAACATCATTGTTAGGTTCTAAGTACTTATGAACTAATGTATTAGAACTCTAATTTGTATTGTTGGCAAACCATGATCAAAACAAGTTGTTAGTCTTGTTTTAGACTTGCTCAAAGTATGTCATTTATGTAAAGTTGGAATCGAGTTAACTGCAGAATTGAGTGTGCAATTCTGACTGACTTGATCGATCGAAAATTAGACTCGATCGATCGAAAGTCGTGCAGATTGTTTTTTCTGCAGAATTTCCAACTCAGCCCTAAGTGCATATGACATGTAAGGTTTTATGTTTTGCCCTAGGTATAAAAGAAAAACCCTAGCCACGTTTTAAAGGTTGCTCTATTTGCTGTGTGTGTGAATCTCTTGTGAGATCTGAGAGGTGGTTGCCTTCACACATGCTTAGGATTATCAAGAAGGAGATTTCTTTGAGAGCTTGATAATCATTCAATTGCTGCACTAAAGAGCTTAAAGATATGCAAGCGGGTGTGCTTGTACTTGTTGGAGAATCCAAGTGTTAGGTTCTAAAGATTTAGGATTTTATGTATTTAGAACTCTAATGTGTAATATTGGCAAACCATGATTAAAACAATATGTTTAGTCTTGTTTAGGCTTGCTCAAAGTTGATTAAATATTGTAAAGTTGATTAAATATTGTAAAGTTGGAATCGAGTGGCTGCAGATGTACTGGAGCATTTCGGCCTAGCTCGATCGATCGAAGGATAGACTCGATCGATCGAATCTCGGGTCAGATGCGTTTTCTGCAGAATTCCAACTCAGCCCAAACTCTATTTAAACGTCTTGGGGTCCAAGTAAAACACTCCTATATATAAGGAAAACCCTAGAACGTTTTTGGGACTTTTATGAGAGAGATTAGAGTGCCTCTTGTGCCTCATTTTATTTTTAGGGTTTTGTACCCAAACCTCTCTAAGTCTTTGTTGCTCATATTTGCGGTTTATGTGAATCTCTTGTGAGATCTTTGAGGAGCTTTCCTTCACATAAACTTAGGGTTGTCAATATCTTGATGATCAACAAGGTTGCTGCCATTGGAGCTTAAAGAACAACAAGCGGGGGTGCTTGTACTTGATTGAAGAGTCCAAGAAAGAAGGAGTCCGTGGATTCGGAGCTTGCACGGGGTCGTGTCAGTAAGTTCTACTGGTGGGTAGCATTAGGAAGTCGAGCGGGGAGCTTGTAGTCCTTTTGTATGAACTTCGATTCTTTCATAGTGGATTCAGGTTAGCCTTGAGGATAGGTGGGTCAAATCCTCCCCAGGTTTTTACCGTGTGGTTTCCTGGGTGATCATATCTTGTGTTATTTATTTTCCGCTGCTTTATATTCTTGATATGATTGTTTGGATTGTTTTAACCTAGAATTCCTTAATTTGACTAAGTAACAACTTGGCTAATTAATCTAGGCTACGCAATCTGGTTGTTTAAGGGGTCTAAATTCCTGTCACCAAGAAAGAAGGAGTCCGTGGTCTCGAAGTTTACACGTGGTCGTGTCAGTAAGTTTTCTACTGGTGGGTAGCAATAGGATGTTAGTGGTCTAAGTAGCTATTGTAAAACTTCGATTCTTTTATAGTGGATTTAGGTTTACCTTGAGGATAGCTAGGTTAAATCCTCTCCAGGTTTTTTACAAGTTTGGTTTTCCTAGGTCATCATATCTTTTTGTTCTTTATATTCCATACTTTGCATTGATATGATTATATGATTGTGTTAACCTAGATCTGGAATTTGGATTAAGTAATAACTTGGCTTATTAACTAGGTTAATCTGGTTGTGTTTTAAGTGGTCTAAAAACAAACAAATGGTATCAGAGCGAGTAGCTCTCTTGTTGTAGATCTTTTGATCTCTGAGCTGATCCTTGACCCCTATTGTCATGGAACACAGACACTCTCTAGTTATTCCTCCCCACTTTGATGGGAATAATTATGCTTATTGGAAAGTAAGGATGAAAGCATTCCTAAAATCTATTGATGAGAGAGTCTGGAACTCTGTTGAGTATGGATGGGAGAAGCCCACTACTCCTGTGAGTGAGTGGTAAACTTCTCAAAAAGAAGCAGTCGCGTTCAATAGCAAATCTATGAATGCTATCTTTAACGCTATTTCTATGGAGGGATTTAAGAGAATCTCTAATGTTGCGGTTGCTCACACTGCTTGAAATATCCTCCAAACTGTGCATGAAGGCACAAAAGCTGTAAAAATCAATAAGTTGCAGCAATTATCATCTAAATTTGAAAGCATTAGGATGACTGATGATGAATCCTTTGATGAATTTTATACTAAACTTAATGACATTGTTAATTCTGCATACAACTTGGGTGAAATCTATGATTAACCTAAAATTTTTAGGAAGATTCTTAGATCTTTAATTGAAGACTTTAGACCCAAGGTGACTGCCATCACTGAGAGCAAGGATGTGGACTCCATCTCTATTGATGAACTTGTAGGATCTCTTCAATCCTATGAGTTGGACCTACCCAAAACTAGCAAATCCAAATCAATGGCTCTTAAGTCAGTTGATGATGTTGAGGTTGGTGGATTTGATGATGAGTTCTCTGCTACAGAGATTGCTTACCTTGCCAAGAACTTTAGAAATTTCCTTAGAAATAGCAACAAAAGGGCAAGAGGTAAGAACACTGCTGAACTTAGAAATTTTAGGAAGAATGATCTCACTAAGGTTAACAACATTGAAAAGCCTAGAGAAAAAGTAGGTCAATCTTCTAATAATTCTATGGGTCCTCAATGTTTTGGATGTTAAGGGTATGGTCACATGAAATTTGAATGTCCTACATACTTGAGGTCTAAGGATAAGGCTATGGCTATAACTCTTAGTGATAATGAAGTTTTTGATGATGAGTCTGGTTCTGATGAGGATGGAAACTTTATTGCTTCCACTGCTACTGTTGTAGTCAATGAAAGCGTGTCTGTTGAAGAGAACCCTTCTGATGGGGAACTCTCTGAGGATGCAGATCTTTAAGAAGCCTATAATAAACTTTGCAAAGTTGCTACAAAGGATGCTATGAATGTTGAACTTGGCTTGAAGAAAATTGCATCTCTTGAGCTTGATAAGAAAAGTTTGCTTGTGAAATTATTTGATGCTAATGAACTTTTGAACAATATGAAAACTGAGAATATGCTTTTGCTTGATAAAGTTAAGAATTTGGAACTTGAACTATCTGTTGCTAGAGAACAATCTATTAAGTCTACAAGCTCCAAACTCGATCACAGTGTTCAAAAGTCTCCCTCTGACCAAACTGGCTAAGGTTTTGTAGAAAGCATCTCTGTGTTTGCACCCCATTCCACAAACTTTGTTCCTTCCTTTTCCTCTGAACACCCTGTGAGTGAAGTTGCGAGTGAGACTGTTAAACTTGTAGAGGTCACTACTCCTAGGAAGATTAGGGTTGACCTGAAAAAGTCTAAACCTAAGGAGTCTATCCTTTCTAAGGACAAGGTGCATGGTAAGCTTGCTTGGGTTTGTTATTTTTGTGGAAAGTTTGGGCACATTCGTCCAAACTGTTTCAAGTTGCAAGCTGCTAAGCGAGCAAATAAACCAAAAGTGTATGTGCCTCAAGCATAAGATACTATGGTACTTATTGGTGAATTGGTAAAGGCTCTCAACCTTTATTCCAATCCTAGAGTTAGAAATCACTCTAATGTGAATAAGATCTCCAATGCTCGAAGTGCATCTAAAAAATTTTAGATGCAAAAGGCTCGATCTAATTAAGTCTTTCTGAGATGGACCTTGTGCTTCATTGCTCTACTCTTTGTGACCATTGTTCTTTGGTTTTTGTTTTCTTTTTGTTTCTAGGATTTGCATTGTATAACATTCATGCATTTCATTCTAGGACTATTTTTGTTTCTTCTTTTCAAAAAAAAAAAAAAAAAAAAAAAGAGAAAAAGGGAAGCAAATTGTGTTTTGTATTTATTTTCTTGGTTTTGAAAATAAGGTTAGTCAATTTATTTTCACATAATATGTCTTTGTACCTTGTTTAGATTGGATGAGTTTATTTATTGCACTTTATTAGTTGAAGCTTTGTAGTGCATGTTGTGTGGATAAGATGTTTATGGTTTTTGATCACTTTGTCTTAATCTTGAAGTCACATGTCTTTGACTATCAAACTTGAACCTTTTGAGAAAGGCATAAATAACCATCTCACCACTGTTCACTAGCCAATTATGAACACCTTAGTGCATATCGTAAGATTTTGTGCTTGCAAAAGTGTAGCACATGCACAAAAAGAATATAAGGTGTAGCCTCAGTTTAAATGCTTAAAATTAGTATGCACATTATTGGACTTAAAGTTAAATCAAACAACTAAAATTGGTGTGTACATTATCCCGGCTATTTTAATAAGTTATGCTCAATTAAAATTGGTGTGTACAATATGAGGCAAATCAAGAAACTTACATGATTGCAAGCTTATGATCTAGGAGATATGGGAGTTATATGATATAACTCTTTAGGTGATAGTCTCTTTCAAATTCTATGTGATGAATTTTGTAGACTTTGTGTTTGATTTATATTCACATATCACCTCACATGAATTTCAAGTTTTTGCTAGTTGCACACACTACACAGGTTACTCTTTGCTAAACTTTGTACATGTTATTGTGTGTGTTTTTGGTTTGACCAACCAAGTTTGAAAATTCCTTGAATTTTAAGCAAAACATATTTGATGCTTGAAAATTTAAGAGAATGGATTGAAAATCTTAATTTTGGGAAAACTGGGTTCAAAACTTGTGTTTTTGAAAGACATTATGTCTCATACTCATGCATTTTATTTTTAAAATTCAATGCTTTGAGGAGTTTATGCACAAAAATTGCTTTGTTTTTCAAAAATTTGTTTTTTCCAGAATTTCGATTGATCAAATTTGTTCTTCGATCAATCAAAATTGCGATTAAAATATTTGGTCAGCCTCTGTCTATTTCGATCGATGCTCGATTGATACTGGATCAATCAAAGCATTTTCAATCGATCGAACCTAAATTTTGATCAATCGAAAATCGTATAGAGAGTTTTTTTTTTTTTTCTTTAAAGATGATTTTAACGTGTTCTAACTCACTTTTCAAAAGTTTTTCAACTTTTTCTCTCTCCATACGACTCGGTCAAGGCTTCAATCCAATTTTTTTTGTCATTTTCTACCATTCTTTTTGCAAGGTTTCTCTCTCCCAATGCCGGTAAGACACTTATACCCTTCCTTTTGCTTTTATTTTCATTTTTCATGCATAAAATCATGGATTATTTGGGAAATTTTGAACCTAAGAATTTTTGGGGTTTTTGATGATTCATATCATATTTTTTGAAATTGATCAATGGGTTTTTGTTGGGGGATGTTATAAACATGTTCTTGATGATTTAATTTGATCAATTTGGTGAATTGTGAGAAATTGAAAATTCTAGGGCTTGAATATACCTGAATTGGGGATTTTGTTCAAATTGAGTTTAATTGATGAAATTGGCTTGTTGGATTGATAAATTTGATCATAATAAACTGTTTTCTATCTTGTGTGATGATCAATTGGTCAATTTAGTACAAACTGGACCAATGGTTTTTCAAAATTTTGGGGTTTTTGTTCTAAACTCTATGCTCAAGCCAATTTTGTGATTCTAAACTCAAATTGAACTTGTTATCACTACATTAGAGCATGCATCATAACATTTATCTGTTCATGCATCATATAGATTGTTGTTTCTATTTTTTTGAGCTAACTTGCAATCTGCCCTTGGTTTTTCTCTTTGTTCTTTTTGGTTTTGTCCTTGTGTCTTGTCCTTACCCTAGCACTATGCCTAGGAAGACTAGAGCCCATAGGACATCCTCCTCTTCTTCTGCTCCTTCCCCCTTGAGCGATTTGTTTCTGAGTAAGACAAATCAAGAGCTTTATGAGTCTTTAAACGTTAAGAGAAAGATTTGGTTTGAGCGGAAAGTGTTGTTAGATGAGCTTGATCCAGCCATTAGGGCTAATTTTGAGCGTAGGGGGTGGCTACCATTGTTGGATATTGGTCCTTCACCACCAGCTACCTTGATTAGAGAGTTCTACTCGAACCTCTCTATCTGCGTCTATGATTCCAACACTTTAGTAAATAGTTGGATACGAGGTGTAGAGCTCACCATTACTCTTACGGTAGTGGCTAATGCCCTTGGGGTACCATTGTTCCAGCACCCTGTCTATCTCTATGATGAGTCCCCTCCCTTGGACGACATCATGTCTTACATCACTAGGTCTTCCATCCAGTGGGGTTTTAATCCTCAAATCACTACTACTGAGCTTACTGAGTTACACTATCTTTTCTTTAGGATAGCGTGTCATTCTTTGTGGCCTATCACTCATCTGTACACCATTCCCTTGGAGCGATGTGCATTTTTGTATACTCTTGTTACAGATGCTTCCATTAGTTTTCCTCATTTGTTTCTTCGTTCTGTGAACGAAGTTTATAGGAGTTCTTCTACTGCTCATGCTCTTTTTCATCATGTTTTTATTCATAGGATTTTGTTGTTTTTAGGTTTAGATGACTTCCTCGCTTCTGAGCCCGTACACATAGTTGGTCCATAGGTGCCTTCTTTCTTAGGCAGAAGGCTGCTCATATGAGAGAAAGCTCTAAACGCCTTAGTGTTGAGCCTTCTGGTACTGCACCCCCTCTTTCTTCTACAGGTACTACTTTTGGTGAGGCATCTGCTGATCATTTTGCTGCTGCTGTTCCTCCATCATCTGCTTCTGATGACTTTGACATTCATCGTACTTTGGAGACTGTCTTGATTGTTTAGGCGGCTCAGGGTCCGATTTTGGTGGACATGCTTGATGAGCTCCATGCTTTGTGAGTAGATTTGGCACATCTTTGATGTTTGCCTTCGCCACCTCCTTTTGATGATGGACTCTGATTGCCCTTTGGCATTCCGTCACAAAAAGGGGGAGTACATTTGAACACTTGTAGAGTTTTTATGTAGTTAGGGGGAGATTTTTGTTCATTGGAGCTTGTGGAGCTATTAGATTGTATCTAGGTGCTTCATTGTGTATTTACATTTTTGGCTCATGATGTATTCTTTGTTTTGATTGGGTTATTCATGTTAGGGGGAGATACATTGTTATCTATGTTTCTTGTTTCACTGCTTATTGATTTATGTTTATGAGTTATTCATGATATATGTCTTTGTTTTATGTTTTGTGAAGTTAAGAATTTATTTTTGTTTTACTTGTATTTTCCACACATGCGTTTATGCGTTTGTTGAGTATTTCAAGAAATATACAGGTTGATTCAGTCGTGCTGCTATCTACACTTGCAACTGATGGATAATAGTTAGGTTGGATTATTTTGTAATGGGCATTATTCTTGTAAAGGGCTTTTAATTGTAACTTTGAGCATTGTGGTTGTGTTTTGTCACGGATTGCCAAAGGAGGAGTTTGTTAGGTTCTAAGTACTTAGGAACTAATATATTAGAACTCTAATTTGTATTGTTGGCAAATCATGATCAAAACAGGTTGTTAGTCTTGTTTTAGACTTGCTCAAAAGTATGTCATTTATGTAAAGTTGGAATCGAGCTAACTGCAGAATTAAGTGTGCAATTTTGACTGACTCGATCGATCAAAAGTTATGCAGATTATTTTTTCTGCAGAATTTCCAACTCAGCCCTAAGCCCATATGACGTGTAGGGTTTTATGTTTTGCCCTAGGTATAAAAGAAAAACCCTAACCACGTTTTAGAGGTTGCTCTATTTGCTGTGTGTGTGAATCTCTTATGAGATCTAACAGGTGGTTGCTTTCACACATGCTTAGGATTATCAAGAAGGAGATTTCTTTGAGAGCTTGATGATCATTTAGTTGCTGCACTAAAGAGCTTAAAGATACGCAAGCAGGTTTGCTTGTACTTGCTGAAGAATCCAAGAAAGAAGGAGTTCGTGGTCTCGGAGTTTACATGTGGTCGTGTCAGTAAGTTTTCTACTGGTGGGTAGTAATAGGATATTAGTGGTCTAAGTTGCTATTGTAAAACTTCAATTCTTTCATAGTGGATTCAGGTTTACCTTAAGGATAGTTAGGTTAAATCCTCCCCAGGTTTTTTACCGGTTTGGTTTTCCTGGGTCATCATATCTTTGTGTTCTTTATATTCTGCATTTTGCATTGATATGATTATATGATTGTGTTAACCTAGATCTGGAATTTGGACTAGGTAATAACTTGGCTTATTAACTAGGTTAATTTGATTATGTTTTAAGGGGTCCAAAAACAAACAATCATGATCAAGAACATTAGAAACAACATGATCAAAGGCATCAGGAAAAGCTTGATCATCTGTGTCAAGATCATGATGAATCTGTACAATGGAATCAGTATTGACAGATGAGATAAGATCAAGAAAAACTGGAGGAATAGGAGGAATACTAGGCAAAGGAATTAAGTCAGATGAAGGAAGAGAAGTGTGTGAAGCAAAAGGGAAAATCTTTTCATGAAAGATCACATCCCTAGAGATGAAAATAGAGTGAGATTGAAGATCAAATAGCTTGTAACCTTTGATATTAAAAGGATATCCTAAGAAAACTGACTTCCTAGCCCTAGGAGTAAACTTATGCTTATTTGGAGTAACATCAGTAGCAAAGCAAAGGCAACCAAAAGTCCAGAGGTGAGAATAAGAAGGAATTTGATTGAAAAGGACCTCATATGGAGACTTGTGTTGCAGAAAAGTGGTAGGAAGTCTATTGATCAAATAGACAGCTGTGAGGATGCAATCACCCCAGAAAACAAGAGGAATACTTGACTGAATTTGTAAGGCCCTAGCTGTTGCCAGAATATGCTGATGTTTCCTCTCCACAACTGAATTTTGTTGTTGAGTGTACACATAGCTTTGTTGATGAATAATGCCTTTAGAGTTGTAAAAATCAATCATGTTAAATTCTAAAGCATTATCAGTTCTGATGGACTTAATTGTGGTTTGAAATTGAGTATGTACCATATTGTAAAATGAAACAATCAAAGGCCTAACTTTTGATTTTGCTTTCATGAGAAAACCCAAGTAGCCCTTGATGCATCATCTACAATGGTAAGAAAATATCTATGCCCAGCAGTAGTAGGAATGGAAAATGGCCCCCAATCATCCATGTGAACAAGATCAAATGAATGAATAGCTCTTTTATTATCAAGAGGAAAGGGTAGTCTCTTTTGCTTTGCCAAAGGACATAAATGTAGTCTTTAGTACAACAATTTTGTAAGAAAGGAAAAAGATGACCTAAAGAATGAAGTTTCATATCAGATGGTTGTCCTAATCTAGAATGCCATAGAGAATACAAGTTGGCATAAGAAACAGAAGAAGAAAAGGTAGTAAAAGAGCTGAACTTATTCTTGAGAAGAAAATCATCAAGAGACTTGGAAGCTTTAGAAAGGCTAGATCCTTGTAATAGATAGAGTCCATCATGCATTTTGCCCATTCAAATTGTGTTGCAACAGGTAAGGTCCTGTATAAAATAGTAATTGGAAAGAAATACAAGACAAAGAGGCTGAGAATGAGTTAAGGCAGTAACCAGATATCAAGTTAAATGAAAAAGAAGGCACACAAAGGACATTTGTTAGGGTAATATGTAAGGAAAGCTTAATTGTACCAACATGAGTCACAAGAGCAGCCTCCCCATTAGGCAATTCAACCACAGTGTGTGAAATTGCAGTAAAGGAAGTCAATAAATGCATTGAACAAACTATGTGATCTGTAGCACCAATATCTATAACCTAAGTTTCAACACCAAAAGCCTTTCTATTCACAACCTTAGCAGAAAAGACTAAATGTGGTGAACAAGAAATATTACCTACAACTACATTGGATGGCAAAGAAATAGTATTAACCATGTGAGGTTTTTGAACTATTGAAGTTTGGTGAACTCCAATCAAAGACAGAAGCTGTTGGTACTGATTAGGAGTAAATGTAGGTGCTTAAGCAGTGACAACATGATTATGATTAGCATTTGGAGCTAAGCAATGCCCTTGACACTGATTTGCAACAGTTTTATGATCTGTATTTGGAGCCAAGCAATGACCTTGGAACTGATTTGCAAAAGTTGAAACTTGATGAGCCATCATATTCCTGTTCTTGAATTTGTAACCTAGTGGAAAACCATGGAGTTTGTAACATTTATCCACAATATGACCCAACTTTCCACAGTGAGTGCATAAAGGTCTTTCCTTCCCTTTTGGATTGTTGCCTGAGCTCTTGGTAGCCAAAACAGTAGACTCAACTCTAACAGAATTAGTGACAGATCTTTGCATTTCCTCTTGGATGAACAAAGAATGAGCCTTATTAATAGAAGGCAATGGATCCATAAGCAAGATTTATGTTCTGACTTGAGAAAACACATCATTGACTCCCATGAGAAACTTCATTGTGGCTTCTTTGGCTTGAAGATCCTTCAACCTCTGATTAATATTGCACACACACTTACCACAAGTGCATTGAGGAAATGGACTAAGATTCTGAAGCTGATCCCACAAGACTTTAAGTTGAGTGAAGTAAGCAGTGAGTGATTGTTCTCCCTGATGAATCTCTACAATTTGCTTCTGGATATTGAAAACCTTGGTGCCATTTCCTTGACTGAATGTGTCTCAAAGCTCAGTCCAAATCTCAAATGTAGTATCTCTGTAGATGATACTACCTTGAAGTTTTGGTGATACTGAGTTGATGATCCAAGTACCAACTATATTATCAGCACGAATCCATGCTTGAACAGCTGTTGGTGAATTCACGAGTGGAGAAGAGATGGTTATAGAACCATCTATAAAACCAAGCTTATTTTTGCCAATCAAAGACTTCCTCACTAATCTTGCCCAAGCAGAATAATTTTCTTCCCCAATTAAAGCCTGAGAAGTAAGAACAGCCCCTGGATTTTCTCCAGGATGTAAAAACAGGGAATCATTGAGATTATATGAGTCTTGAGAAGAAGATGAAGATTTAGTGGTGGAAGTGTTAGCTACTATTGTGTCAGCCATTAAAGCAAAAATGAAAAGCTTGAAAAGATTTTGAGAAAGCTTGAAGAGAAACAACAATGGTGGACAATAAAAGAGAAATTCCCAAATCTGTCAAACCCTAGAATTTAAAGCTTCTAAAGAGCTCTGATATCATATGAGAAATGATAGAATTGGGAAAACTGAAATTATATTGAATTAATTTAGCTTATGCCTTTATATACAGCATCAGGTTCAACCAAGAACGAAAAACAGAGGGCTAAAACTAAACTAACAAACTAACAACCACTCTCACGTGTGACTAACCATCCTACTCACGTGTGAACACTAATAATAGAAACAAATAAAACTAAACTATAGGTCGTAATATCTATGATACAAAAACAGCTACTAAACTACAAGTGCTTCAGATATTGCTTCTTGAACTTTAGCTACACATGTTGAATCTTGCTTCTTCTGCTCTAATTGCTTACACAAACTGCCTTGATCTTGATACTGGGAAAAAGGCAAAAGGCATTTGATAATTGACACTAGCCCAGAAAGAGTTGTTGACATGCATTACTAAAGAAAATAGGGAATCTAGAAATTGTGAACAGTGAGTACACAGGGAGAAAAAAAAAAAAAAAAACACATATTATCACCATGCACAATCACCCAATTGAAAATATCAATCATACACGAGCACACATATTTAAGTGAAAAATCATTTCTCCTTTAACAGAAAGAACAAACTCTTTAAATAATTTCACTATTATCAAATCAATTACAATAATTCTCTTAAGTTTATGTCAAACATATATTAATTGTTTGACATAATTTATCACTTCTCTCTCTCTCTCTCTCTCTCTGTGTTGTGGCTCTTCTTCTTTCTTCACTCGGCAATATCAAACAAAACTTCACAAATTCTTCTGAATTTGTGTGCTTTACAAAAAAACGTTGTAGAGAAAATTCAAACTTCCGCTACCTCTCAAGTGAAACTCCATTTTTTTTCTCTTGATTTCATGCTCTATTTTTTCCTCTCTCCATTGGAGGACCCTTGGTCCAAAGGCATCAAAAAATGTTAGGTTTTGAGTTTGTAATGTTGGCAAACCATGACAAAACATGACAAAAACTAAGTCTCATTAGTTTAGAATGGTTTACATTGAAGCCCAAGACAAAAACTTCAAGTTCAGGATAAAAACAAATGAGTTACAAGCTGGTTGGTTCGATTGATCCAATCTAATTTTCGATTGATCGAAAATTGCGTATAGGAAAATCAGCAAACGTAAAAAGGCCATAACTTATTCGTTTGAAGCCCAAATCACGAGCCGTGTTTTCCAGTATTTAAAGGACATCATAAGCTAACCCTAGGTAGGGTTTTTAGAGCTTTTTAGAGAGATTAGAGTGCCTCTTGTGCCTTCTTTTATTTTGAGGGTTTTGTACCCAAACCTCTCTATGTCTTTGTTGCTCTTATATTTGCTGTTTGTGTGAATCTCTTGTGAGATCTTTGAGGAGCTTTCCTTCACATAAACTTAGGGTTGTCAATATCTTGATGATCATTACCGTTGCAACCATTGGAACTTAAAAGAAAAGCAAGCGGGGAGCTTGTAGCTGATTGAGGAATTCAAGAAAGAAGTAGTCTGTGGATTCGGAGCCTGCGCGTGGTCGTGTCAGGAAGTTCTACTGGTGGGTAGCATTAGGAAGTCGAGCGGGGAGCTTGTAGTCCTTTTGTATGAACTTCAATTCTTTCATAGTGAATTCAGGTTAGCCTTGAGGATCGGTGGGTCAAATCCTCCCCAGGTTTTTACCGTGTGGTTTCCTGGGTGATCATATCTTGTGTTATTTATTTTCCGCTGCATTATTATTCTTGATATGATTGTTTGATTGTTTTAACCTAGAATTGCTTAATTTGACTAAGTAACAACTTGGCTAATTAATCTAGGCTATGCAATCTGGTTGTTTAAGGGGTCTAATAACCTGTCAAAAAATATATTACATTTTTATCAAGTAATATGCTTTCATTCCACTCTAAAGAATAGTCTTTTTCTTCTACACAAAGTAAACCCAAATTAATACCAAAATTAATTTTCCTTCTTCAACTAGGACACCTAATCAACTTTTCAAGTTACAATTAGAATTTGAGACAATTTCCCAACAAATACTTTATTAGACAGACAATTATCTAATAGGAATTGAATCTGGCTTGGTTTCAAGCATTACAATCACTACTACTATTGTAATTTCAATTTCCAAATCTGTAAGTTGCCATTTTATCACACATACTTTTATTTCTTTCCTTTCATTTTATCTTTCAAATGGAGAATCCATATCAAATTGTTTTCTTCTTCCTTAATTTACTTTCCTTTATTTTTTTCCTTTTTCTCTTACTTTTTTATTTTAATGTACTTTGTATTGTTATCTATATTACAAGTTCCAGATTTATTAGTATACTTCCCACGGTTTCAGAGCACTCAAGGACCCTCATGTGATTATCATCTTCTTCTCTTTTTCTTCAACTTTTTGGCACAGTTTTGGAAAATATTTTAGAGGAAAGAAAAAGATAGGAGACTTAGAGCATTTACATTAGTGCTTATATAATAAAAAAAAAAAAAAATTTAAAAATACAACATTTTAGCCAACAAAACCCAAAATTCACCAACATCAAGCTATGCAAAGTTGTGCAAAAATTCATAATTGTTATAGCAACCATGTAAATTTACACAAATACTATATGAGAAAATTTGTTTTGATGAAAATGACTTGCTCATCTCATTCATTGAATCAAACTGTACATATATACACCAAAAGATCCAAATCAACTCTGTAACTAACTTAACAGATTGCTACACGTGTGAAACAGGGACTAACAAACATAACAGACACTAACGTGTGCTTGACTTACTAAACTAATTTTACTTATATACAAAGTACATGTAGTTTACTGTACAACACTAACTAAGCTACACTACTGCTCTGTCGTTTAGACAGATTTATACTATTCTTGAGCTTCTTCAACTTTGTAACACAAGACACAATTACTTGATGATCATTTAATCCTTCAGTCTGTGTATCATCTGCTCTTGCACTTGCCATTGCATCATCTGATTGCCTTGGCTGCTCTAATGCTTGTTTATGCTGCTTTGGTGCATTAGCTGCTGCACTATGTTGCAGCCTGAGCTGCTCTGGTGTGGCAACTAATGTTGCACCTGTTGCAGGTAATGTTTTATCATCATGCCTTTGACATTCCCCCTCAAGATGGATTGAGGGAGAGTATATATTGATCAGTCCCATCTTGGACACCAAATTAGAAAATTGCTTATATCCCAAAGCTTTAGTTAATAGGCCTGCTAATTGACAATGTGTTCTTACATGATTTAACTTAATCACTTTGTCCCTCACAATGTGACAATCAATCTCTATATGCTTAGTCCTTTCATGAAAAACTGGATTAAACCCTATGTGTAGAGCTAATTGGCTGTCACAAAACAACATTGCCTCTCTATCATGCTTAATCTGCAAATCCTTTAACAAATAAAGGATCCATACAATCTCACAAGTTGACACGGCCATGGCCTTGTACTCTGCCTCAGCTGAAGACCTTGATATAGTGGCCTGCTTCTTTGACTTCCAAGAGATTAATGAATCTCCAAGAAAGATACAATACCCTGTTACAGACCTCCTTGTATCTGGACAAGAAGCCCAATCTGCATCACTAAAACCTTTGACATGTAATTTTGAACTTGTAGAGAAGAAGACCCCTTTAACTGGTTCATTCTTAAGATAGTGTAAGACCATAAGAGCAGTTGCATAATGAGGTTTTCGTGGCTTAGCCATAAACTGACTTAACTTGTGGACTGCAAAGGTGATATCAAACTTGGTGATAGTCAAGTACAAAAGTCTCCCTACCAACCTTTTGTATTGACTCGGATCATTGAGCACCTCACCCTTATATTTGCTAAGTTTAAGTGTATGATCCGTAGGAACTTTGGAAGGTTTGCACCCTAGCAACCCAACATCCTCCAATATCTGTAGAGCATATTTCCTTTGACATAACGAAATTCCCTTATCTGTTCTAGCAACCTCCAACCCAAGAAAGTATCTTAACTCTCCCAAATCCTTCAACTTAAACTTCTGGTCTAACAAAGCCTTAAACTCCTTAACCCCCTTTTGATCATTACTTGCAATTAGGACATCATCAACATACACTAACAATATAATAAAAGACTCACCTTGTTGTCTAGTGAATAAGGAATAATCTGCCTTAGAATGAACAAAGCGAAAATCAATCAAGGCAGTTGAAAATTTGGAGAACCATATTCTAGATGCCTATTTAAACCATAAAGGGATTTGTTGAGCTTGTATACCATCTATGATTGCTCCCCCTTGCTACATACCACCTGTGACTACTCCCCCTTGCTGTGAAAGCCTGGTGGAAGGGACATGTAAACCTCCTTATGCAAATCTCCATGGAGAAATGCATTGTTTACATCAAGTTGACTGAGAAACCAGCCTTTCACAGCAGCAACAGCAAGTACGCATTTAGCAACAGGACTGAGAGTGTCAATATAGTCCAGCCCTTCCTTTTGAGTGAAACCATTAGCAACAAGTCTGGCCTTAAAACTCTCTATTGAACCATTTGACTTGTACTTCACCCTATATATCCACTTACAACCAATAGGTTTCTTACCTGGTGGCAGTGAAGTGATAGTCCAAGTGTTGTTAGCTTCCAATGCCTTAATCTTAGCAGTCATAGCTTCCTACCACTTGGGGTTGCCCACTGCTTGATGGTAAAAGGTAGGTTCTGTGATTGAGGAAATGGCACAACAAAAGGATTTATAGGTAGAAGAAAGGTTAGCATAAGACATATATACACCAATAGATCCAAATCAACTCTGTAACTAACTTAATAGATTGCTACATGTGTGAAATAGGGACTAACAAACATAACAGACACTAACACGTGCTTGATTTGCTAAACTAATTTTACTTATATACAAACTACATGTAGTTTACTGTACAACACTAACTAAGCTACACTACTGCTCTGTCGTTTAGACAAATTTATACTATTCTTGAGCTTCTTCAACTTTGTAACACAAGACACAATTACTTTATGATCATTTAATCCTTTAGTTTGTGTATCATCTGCTCTTGCACTTGCCATTGCATCATCTAATTGACTTGGCTGCTCTATGCTTATTTGTGCTGCTTTGATGCACTAGCTGCTGCACTATGTTGCAACCTGAGTTGCTCTGGTGTGGCAGCTGATGTTGCACCTGTTGCAGCTAATGTTTTATCATCATGCCTTTGATGTACTATTCATTTTTTATTTAATTTTTCATTCTTTCTTTACATATCTCGAGAATAAGGAAATATAATGGATAGTAGTTGTATATTTAGAAAGAGAAATAATTTAAAAAAATTATGAAAATTGATATTTTAATAAAATAGTGCAAAATAGATAATCTGATGTGAGATGTTTTGAAAAATAAATATGTAAAGTAGACAAATAAGTTATTATATTAAAATAGACAAATTTTTTTGCAAACTACCCGCAAATGGAAATTAGAAATCTCTTGTGCACGGATTGAGATCCGAGGACTGGGGTATTGCATTGGGTGCAATTACTCCTTTTCTCTCTCACAAACAATTTTACCATTTTACTTTTTAACTTTTAACATTTTATTTTTTAAAAATATTTTTTATTTAATAGTTAAAAATCAACCTTCAATCACAACTATTTAAAACAATTGCATTAAATGCAATGCCCTAGATATTACAAGTGATCTTAATTTTCAATGCATGCAATCCACACCCACTTTCCTGCATCTACATGACCTGAAAAGCAAGATGGCATCTAAGTTAAATAGTAACAAAGAAATTTAAGTAGTGCTTTACAGCTGGTCACCGCGAAATTATTGTCCGGTAGAAAGAGTTGTTGACTTGACTTAAAACAGGGCATGTGAAATTGTTGATAAACCTCTCCCCTGTGAGGCAGTGACCCTGGTCTCCCTCTTATGCTCAGTCTCTCTCTCACACATAATCACGCGGAGAAAGAACAGTATCTATTTCCTTTAATAAGCAGGAAATCGGCTACGAATAGGAATCGAATCCGGAATTGTTTCAGGAGGGTTTCGATCTGTAAGTTCTCAATTTTTCACACCTATTCCTCACTTTTATTTCTTTCCTTTCACTACGTCATTGATGTGAAAAATCCACATCAACTTGTTTTCTCTTTCCTTAATTTACTTCCCCTTTAATATATTCATCTTCATTTTAATTGAATGATATTCTTTTTTAATCTATATTAAAGTGCAAGATTTATCAGTTTCCATGAGCACTCAAGGAGCCTTACCGCCATTACCATCTTCTTCTTCTTCTTCAAAATCTGAGTGGAAATATGAGGTGTTTCTCAGTTTTAGAGGCGAGGACACTCGTAAAAGTTTTATGGACCACCTATTTCATGCTTTGGAAAAAAAAGGCATTTTTACCTTTAGGGATGATGAAAAACTTGAGAGAGGAAAATCTATTTCAGAAGAGCTCTTTAAAGCCATTGAAGAATCGAGATTTGCTATTGTTATTTTCTCAGAAAACTATGCATCTTCTAAATGGTGCTTGGATGAATTTGTCCATATTTGTTAAATGCAAGAACAAGATAGGATTGGAAGTTGTGCCAGTTTTTTATAATATGAATCCATCCGATGTACGACATCAAGAGGGAACTTTTGCACAAGTCTTTGATAAACACAAAGAATGTTTTAAGGATTGCATAGAGAAGGTGGAAACTTGGAAAGATGCTTTGAGAGAAGTGGCCAATCTCTTTGGTTGGGATTTACAAGATAGGTATACTTTCCATGACAAATGTATTTCTTTTAATATTTAAGCTCTGTTTTTTTAAGTAAAATATTTTAAGTGTCTGGTATGATAAGTAAATATTTTTAAGCAAACCACCAAAATCGGGGGCTTAACCACCGAAGCTATTGGTGCTAGCAGTTCGGTGATCGGACTAGCGAAACTGGCACCTAGAACCATGGATCCGGTGACCATGTTTGGAGCGCCACTAGAATGACGGCTTTGGTTATCAAACCTCTGGCATCAAAGTGGCATTTCTAGCCACCAAACTATTGACATCGGTCATTGTTGGAGTGGTGGATCCGACCATTGGACCACCAGCACCAGTTGTCAAAACTGCGGCACCAAACTGTCGAAAACTGTGGCTTCAAAGTAGACCGGTGACCTAGCCACCAGATGTGGTGAAGGAAGCCACTATGTATTTTCGTAAAATATTTTGCCAAAATTTTAAAGGCAAAATGTTTTACATCCTTTTATAAAAGATTTTTAACATAAAATTTTTTACAAGTTTGATCACATTTTTTTAGCAAACAAAACCTAAAAAATGTGAAAACATTTTACGAAAATAGTTTACATCAAAACAAACGGTCTTCTTTCATATATCATGAAGTAAATAATAAACAGTTATTAGAATGTAGCGTAATATGCATGGATTCAATTATTACAACATGATACTAGTTAAAATCTTGCCTATTATTTTTATTCCTCCCTTGTGGTTTTTTAATGAGTAATGTTACATTCACCATAATTTCACAACAAAACCTAGGCGGAAAGCTATTATTGATTCTAATTTGGACCCATCACTGATAACATTTTTTTACCCACGAATTAACAACTTGTCACCTGGAATTTGCTGCCAAATTGTTGTGAACATGTTGTGAGCGTAGCATTACTTTTTTATAATTGGTTTGGACCATTACATAATTATTTTCTATCTTGTTCACAGACATGAGTCAGAATTTATCCAACAAATTCTGAAAAATATTATGGAGAAATTGAGTCCAGAATTCTCAAGCATTACCAAAAACCTCGTAGGAATAGATTCTATCATGGAAAAATTGATCCCTTTGTATTTAGGTTCAAGGAACAGGGTTTACATGTTAGGGATTTGTGGTATGGGGGGGGGGGGGGGGTTGGGAACGACAACTCTTGCTAGAGCTATTTACAATAGGTATTCTAAATTCTTTGAAGGTTCTTGATTTATTCACAGTGTTAGGGAAAGATCAAAACCCTCTTTGTTTGAAATACAACAACAACTACTTCAAAAAAATTTGGGGAGTCATGAAAAGATATGGGATGTTTATGATGGAGTTGACATAATTAAGAGAAGGTTATGTCAGAAAAAAGTTCTACTTGTCCTAGATGATGTTGATCACGTGGACCAATTAGAAAAATTGGTTGGAGGGCATGACTGGTTTGGATTGGGTAGTTGGATCATCATAACAACTAGAGATGAACATGTGTTGGTCAAACATGGAGTGCTTAAAATATATAAGCCTAATGGATTAGATGATGTTGATGCTTCAAAACTTTTTTGTTTGAAAGCCTTCAAGAAGGAGCAACAAAGAAGGTTATATGCAGCTCTCCTAGGATGTTGTAGAATATGCTAGTGGCCTTCCATTAGCTCTTGTTACTCTGGGTTCCTTTTTGGTTGGAAGAATAGTAGAAGAGTGGCAAAGTGCATTGGACAGTTTTAAAAATATTAAAGGAGATATACATGATATACTTAAAATAAGTTATGATGGACTAGAGGAAATGTGGAAGGAGATATTTTTAGATATTGCATGTTTCTTTTTATGGTGGGAGAAAGATCAAGTAATAGAGATATTAGAGAATTGTGGTCTTGATGCAAGAATTGGTATAAGTGTTCTTGTGGAAAAATCTCTCTTAACCATTGATGACGGCAAATATTTGAGGATGCATGATCTACTACAAGAAATGGGTAAAAAAATTGTTCGTCTAAAATCAGGTGGAAATCTTGGAAAGCAAAGTAGGTTGTGGCTCAATGAGGACTTGCTTTATGTATTGGAGAACGATATGGTAAGAACAATGACAAAACTATAATTTTATCTCAACAAATAAGATTGAGTAGGTATGGTGACATAATTTTGTTCAATAAATTAGTTCTTTTAAACAAAAAATTTTCCAATAGGTAAAGCAAATACTGAAGTTTTAAGTAATGAAATAAAGAATAAAATATTCATTTATCATGCTAATATATTGTCAATGATGATATCTTACATTTTAAAAATGTAATGTCTCTTTGTAATTGTTTGCAAAATTTAATTTAATTTTCTTGATGCAATGAACTAATCATTCATCTCTTGGATACTACCTTGAACAAAAGGCTATCCTCACTTTTTTTTAATATTAAAAAAAAAAAAAATCATTTTGTAGGCTTTATTTTCCTTTTCCATCACTTAAAAAATAATGTTGTGATTTCCTTCTTTTTTTTTTCCCCTAGTTGGTCTTGAATTTTCTAAAAGGTGGAAGTGCACCTTTCTAGTTTTAATGTATGAATTTTGAATAGATTAATAAGAAAAAATGACTTTAAAATAAGATGTAATACAATCTATTAATAGGCCTTAATATGTAGTACATTTTACTATCAACATATGGTGTAGTACTATGATCTATTGGTACTAATGGGACTCTTCAGAATCCGTTTGGGTTAGTTTTATGAAAATTCATGTTTTGAAAATTTTAGAAGTTGTGTTTAGAAAATGTGTTTTTCAAATTGAAATTAAGTGTTTGGTAAAATATGTAGAAATTATTGTTGATATGAAAAATTGCAACGTGAAAATGCAATTTTATAGTGATTTCCATGAGTTGCTATTGGAAAACGCAACTTTTTTTCTATTATAAAAATGTAATTTTCTTAAAAACGCAAAGCCAAACACCAATCTTATTGCATTTTCATTTAAATTTCTCTTTTTCTTCACTAAATCGCATTGCCGAATGGTATAATTTGAAGTATATTTTACTATTTTTAAGTATTACATTTGAGGTTGGACCCACCATATGGGAGGAGGAATAAAAGAAATATATATTTTAGAGAGTTTTATATATGAAAACTTAGGGAGTAGGTTTTTTTTATTTATTTATTTATTTATTTTATTTTTTATCTCCTTTATAGCTTTAAAAACGGTATAAAACTTAAATAATTCTATTATTCTTATCATTTTATTAGGCAAATCACCAAGCCTTTGCTTTTATAATCTTAGGCAACAGAAGTAATTCAAGCCATAGTTGTCAAAGGCTGGAAAGAGGATTTCAACCTTGAAGAATTTTCTGAAGGGTTTTCAAAGATGTCTAATCTTAGATTGCTGATAATTCATAGTATGAGTTCTCTTAATAGCCAAAGACATCTTGCTCTTCCTAATAACCTAAGATATCTTGGGTGGAGGTGCTGTCCTTTCAAATGTTTGGCATGCAGTCACAAACAACGAATGGCGTTTGTTCACCTTGACTTGTGGTATGGCGAACTTCAATATCTTTGGGAAGGAGCAATGGTAATTTTTTTTTTTAATTGCATTTCTATTATTTTTTATTATTTCTCTTTTTTTTTTCTTTTTTTTTAATTGTACCTACAAATACAAATACACTCCCGATGTATTTGAGCTTGCTCCGTTCATTTATAAAGCTGTTTTATTAAATTAATTTCTACGTTTTATGAAAACTCTTATTTTATTTTATTTTATTTTATTTTTGGTAACAGCGTTTGGTCAACTTAAAGTTCATTGATCTTAATTGCTCCCAAAACCTCATTAGGACACCTGACTTTTCAGGTGTTTCGATACTTGAGGTACTAGAACTTTCTAGTTACGGTCGGTTGGTTGAGATCCACACATCTATTGGACAACTCAAAAAGCTTAGGTACTTAAGTCTGTTCTAGTGCGCTTCTCTTTCCAATCTTCCCAGCATGTCTGCTGAAATGATGCAGTTCCTTACGGTTCTTGATCTTTCTCATTGCTATAACATCAGCTCGTTTCCAAAATTTACGGGAATTATGAAAAGTCTATCGACACTTAATTTGGCCTGGACTGCTATTAAGAAAGTAGAACCCTCATCAATTGAGTGTTTGCCTGCCCTTACTTTCTTAGATTTAAGTGTCTACACAAATCTCGAATGTCTTCCAAGCAACATGGATAATTTGAGGTCTCTTCAAACACTCAAAACTTTCCCAATGCATAAAACTAAAATCGTTGCCAAGGCTTCCCTATGATGAGAGCGGTAGCCGAGTGGGATTTCCTATAGCTGAAGGTTGTTCTTCCCTAAAATTGTCACCAGAACAGGTCAATTTGAGAAGCTGGCCATAACCTTTCAAAGGGTTTCCTATAGGCAAGTATATATATTCTTCATAATCATTGGTTTCATGCTTTTCAAAATAGGTAGGAAGCAAACTCAAATTACACTCATTAGTAATGAGTGAATTATAATAATAATCATCAAACTAATTCAGGTTTTCACATATATGCAGCTGGCGATGATGATGTACATATATTCCGAGATGATGTACTTATATTTGGTGATGATGATTTTGATGATGATGATATATAGAGTTGGTGATGATAATGATTGACATGACTGCAAAAGATGGCACGTAAGTGTTGTTTATACTTTGACTGTCTCTTTTTCATTGGATGAATTTCAATCAAGGCTTGGGCAATTAGATGTGTACGTGCATTTCAGTCAGCCTGACCATGTTTTAATAAATTTGTATTTGGTCCATTTGCAATGATTTGGAAACTTGTTCAAGTGGCATATCTGTGCATCTTGTTTCAAAATGAAAATGGAGTGGAAGATCTACTTTTACAGGGGATCTAGGTATAGACAGATACTGGGGTATAAGGTTTTACTAACAATATTTCTTGTTGGATGAATTTCAAGCGAGTTTGGTGCTATTGGAGTGCATACAAGCATTACTTCAGGTAACCTTGTCACATTTCTCTCTTTTATGTGGATTTGAGTTAATGTCTATAAGACAGTGATTTGTGAATTTTGAAGCAAAACTTTAAGGTTATAAATTTTTATCAATCTAGCTATGGTATGAAATAAGCATTAATTTTAGTATTCGGTCTTGAATATTTTTCTTGCAGTTCAAAAGTTGCAAGTTTTAAACAAGTTTACTTGTAAAGTAATATTGTTTTCAGATTATAATGGAACCCTATATATTCAAGAAGAAATGTCCTGTTAGTAGTTATGCTTGCCTTTAAACTGTGTTATTTTCTACTATGCATCAAGGGCTGTTAGAGGGCGTGTTTGGCAACATTTAGGAGCCTAGTTTGCAGTCTAGTGTGTACCTTTTTGGCATTCATTGTACACTTGAGAGGGAAAGGCCTTTAGATCAGATTCTTGACAGGGTCTATTGAACAAGCATTTCTGTTTGCTCATGGAACAAATTTAATTAATAGGCAAAAACAGATTAATTTGCAATCTTTGAAGCTGTTCCTTTCTTTAAATATGCTTCCCCAACCCATCATTTCCCTCTTATTGTGCAATTTACGTTCAATTTACTTAATGGGCACTCAAAATACAAGTATGCTCTACATTCCATACTTTTCTTGTAGAATACATAATTTAGATCACCTGTGTAACCCCAATGCAGCATTCTTTCTAGAGTGCCTAATCTACTCCTTATTACTAGCCAACAATAGAATGCAAGTCTTGTAAGAGCTTGAGAGAATCAGATGATTTTTCCTAGTTGATTTTTATTTTTATTTTCTTGTTTCTAGTTTTGCTGCTTCTACTTTCTTAAGTTTATTGCGAATGAAATTTCTCATCCATAAAAGAATTAAAACAGGAAAAAAAAAAACCTGCAAAACAAAAATGGAAGGGACTCTTACCACCTTTAGGTTCTTTACAATTAGACCAACCACTTCTTGATTGTGGCTTGCCCTTATTGGAATTGATTGTTCAGACTAACCATATGTGCTATCAAATTGGTGTCTTCAACTTTCTTTACATTCCAACCACTTTTGCAGTTGTGCCAATGCCTTGCTGAAAGCTTGAAAATGCGTTGAAAACACAAGAGTTGTTTAGACCCCCATATTAAAGTTACGGTTTGATTGATTTTACACTAACTTAAAACTAAGTGCGGAATAGTATAAATGTAAGCGGATAAACAAACAAGCTACTCTAATCCATAAACATAACAACACAGCAGTAAAATGGAATGTAAAAGAGTAGGAAAGAAAGATGCAAACACAAGATACGCCGATGTGTTATCGAAGAGGAAACCAAAGAACTAGGTGAAAAACCTCTCCGCCGCATATTATCAATATCTTAAAAGTACAAAAAAAAAATGCTACAAAGCAGTAAGGTAAACAGATCTACTAAATATAGACTGAAAATAAGAACAGAGTATTAAAGCTTTAAACAAAAGCATTAAAAACAATTATCCAAGAGTTATAAATGCTAAAGAAGTTTAAACCAAAACATAAATAAAGCTAAACCGCCTGTATGAACCAAAGTTTCTACGCCTAAGCTATGTCTATGCTTTGCTCCCCCTCAAATGTGCAAGCTCCCCCTCAAAATTTTCTCCTCCTTTTTGATCAGAATGGCCAAAGAGGTTAGAATTGATCAGACTCTAAATCCGATCCCTGCAGCATGGATAAATCATCGATCTGTAAGAATAAAGCAGTGATCTGGCCCTGAATATAGGCAAACTGGTCTGCGGTGTGCTGCACGTGAGTCAAGCATGGTAGACATCTGGTCCATTTTAGCTAGGAGGCGAGCAAGTCTGTCTAATCCTCATGATGGTGCTGAAGATGATGGCTGAGCTGAAGACTTTAGAGCAGAAGTGAATCTATTAATCTCTTCCTTTGTATCACCACCCTCGTCCTCAACACGATCCCGTGGTATCATATGCACACTTGTTTTGGAGCCTTTGATGTGAACTGTGTTCCTAGTCACTGTGTGTGCACCAATAGGATAGTCCCTTTGAACCACTGTCAGACCACTCGGGAGTTTGAGCCTTGTCTTTGCAATTAGGCACATAATTAGTGAGGGAAAAGGCATAACTGTTCTGGAATTTTGCTTCTCAATGCTCTTTTTCAACAGATGGAAGATATGTCCACATATATCAATCTCCTTGTGAGTAAAGAGATCGTACAAAAATTTTGTCCTTGGAGCAGACAATGTAGTCAAGTTGGTGACCGGATACAGATTATGGATCATCACATAGGCTAGAGTCCTCATCTCTGGACTAAATGGGATTGTGTTCATGGAGGTTTTCTTAGAAGTACCACTAAGTATCTTCACCATCTCCTCAGTAGAGCCCAAACGATCCTCACATTGCACTGTAATTGGCTGTGAGGGAAGACGAACTTCTAAGAACTCCTGAATGTTGTCCCTAGTGATGACAAACTCTTTGTGCCTTACCCAACAGTTTATATTATCTCCCTCAACACTAGCATTGGAGAAGAACTCTTTGATAATCTGCGATTACATAACTCCAGTCGGGTTCAAGAGCTTTGTCCATGTCCTGTCCTTGAACACTTCTAGTATGAAAGTGTCCTTAAGTGATTCCATTTGTATGACCCTTTCCATGATAATCGTTTTATCCTTATAACAATCATTATACTTCATATTAGCCTCAGCAGACCTGAAGATATCAAAATCGACGCGTGAATGTTAGGAGGATGATCTCTTAGTAGCTGCATGCTTAGTAGGAGACATCTGCACAAATGGACACACAACAAGAAAATAAATGCAAAACAACACAAACAGACCATAAAACTTGATTAGATTCAAGGTAGTCCAAATCAAAGGTAAAACAACCTAAAACAGAGTACAAGAAACTCAAAACAACATGCTAAAATAGATAAAGCATGTAAACATAAAACAATGCATAAAAATAAGTGTCTGTGCGTGTGTGTGCATGTGTTGATGCATGTGTGTGCAGCATGAGATGTATGAGGTGTGCCCAGAGGGGCCTAGTGTGTGCCTAGTGTGTGCATGAAATGGCATTGAGGCACAAAATGGGCAAAGTGTGTAAAACACACAAATACTGACCAAAACATGGTAAACATGATCAATCAAAAGGAAACCCAAGTATTGGAACTCTGTTGAGTCCAATTCAACACAAGAAATGTCACTAGGACATTCTGTCAAACACCTAACATGCAACAGTGCACTAAAACGATGAACAATGCATGAACATGATGAAAACATGCCTTAATACATGCTAAATTTGCCACATGGGGCGAACATAGATGCACAAATATCAAATGGGACTCAGCCCAATCAAAGTTTTGAAAAAATTTCCACAAAATTGAGAAACCTAACCCATTTTTGAAAAATCCCTAATTTTTAAAACCCTAAGCTAAAATCTGCAAAATTTAAGGGAAAAAAAAATGAAAACAATGTTTATAAAAACACACCTTGAAGTGATTTTGTCGAGATTTTTGCTTGAAAATGATGGGGTTTGAGTGAAAAATGATTTTGGGTTCAGAGGGGTTTGAAGAAAGGCAATGCGAGGGAAATAAAGAGGTTTTGAAAAACAGTCACATCTACTATATAAAAACTGGAAACATGCGTTTTTCGCAGGTTAGACAGTAGCGAAACAGTCGCGAGAATGGCCACTGAAGCACAAAAGCTTTCGCGAGAAGCTTTTAGTCGCGAATAAGTCACGAGACAATTGCGATAGCCTCTGTATGAATTGAAAAATTTCCAGTTTTTGCCTAAAAACATTTTGCGAGAAGTGTTTAGTCGCAAAATACTCGCGAGGCAGTGGCAAGAGTCTCTATATGAAAAATGTGACTTTTTAATTTCCCTTAAGCACATTTCGCAGGAAGCTCTAAGTTGCGAGCTTCTCAGGAAACAACCTCTGAACCTGTTTTTGGAGAAAAACACAAAAATGCATTTTGAACAAAAACTAAAGACACGAAAGTATAAAATCACTTTCAAAAACATATAAAACACTCAAAAATCTTTTTGGGTTTGATTAGCAAGTACTTAAGCATACACATCACATTTGAACATGTACAATTACACAAATGAGATAAGCATTAATTGAATCAAAGTCTTGTGTCTTATGTGTGAGTATGAAATGTGGAATAGTCCTTAGACCAGAGTGAAGTTTCAATGATCAATTCAATCAAGTCATACACAACTAATACTAAGTCAAGTGGACTATTTCTATTATAGAAATGAGCATATATGACCTCCCACAAAATGATTACAAATCTTCGAAGTTTTTCATTTGGCTTCTGCATAAATCATAACATTTGATCCATTTTGGATAATACATCTCTTTTTGAGATCGTTGCTTGAAATTTTTGATGTTTCAACATTGAGAATTAGCCTTTGGCTTTTTGAGCACCATACATTTCAATTCAAAAGTCGCTTTCCCTTTTTTCTAGTCAAATACTAGTATGTGTTATAAGCTTTTGTAGCTCATTATCTCCTTTTATTTGGAAATTTACATTTGGTGAGCTCAATTGTAAAAACAAAAAAAAAATAAATAAATAAATAAAGTGGGAAGAGATATAGGCACAAGTCTATGCAAGTATCAAGACCATCAAGACTATTGACCAATCATTCATGACAAACTTGAAGATCTATTTACAACAATCACACATAGTTTTCAAGATTTCTTCCACACAGATATATGTGCATACATAACAAGCTAAGCTCGTAAATGCACTACGCCATTAGTATGAAAGTACTAGGCCAAACTCACATGTGATATACACAATACAAGCGATCAAATTTTTTGAAGATTTTTCAATTTTTATGGGCTTTTGAATTTTTTGAACACACTCAAAAACAAACCAAATAAAGTAAGATCAACAAAAATAGGTACAAACCAAAACAAGTAAAAGAAACATGCTATAAACCAAAAGCAATTGACTCAAAGTGAATTATGCATATCGTGATGAGTTTTTGAATTTTTTGAACACACTCAAAAACAAACCAAATAAAGTAAGATCAACAAAAACAGGTACAAACCAAAACAAGTAAAAGAAACATGTTATAAACCAGAAGCAATTGACTCAAAGTGAATTATGCATATCGTGATGTATGAACATATGCCTCTAATGGAAGTATTAATGCATCGGCATGTTGTAATGCTTATGCATGAGTACCCCTCTTCACCTACATGGCACGTGCATTTAGGGTAATATCCCTATAGGATTGGGTACGAGTATTGTGGCCTTCAAACCTTCTGGAGAAGCTTGCCAAACGGGTGGTGAATGCATCAATCATTTTCATCACATCCATCACACCGAAATCACCATCTCGACCTTTTGATTGCTCAATAGCCCAATTCCGTTTGTCATTTCTTAGTCCTCTTGACCTCTGATCACTTGCATTCTTCAATGCCCTCAGCTTATGACAATTTGGTCTGGTGTATCCTTGAAGTCCACAATGATGACAGAAATGTTGAATTCTCGGACCTCTTTATGATTTTGGAAGTGATTTTCCTTTGGCTTCAGACCTAACCACTGATTGGTTACGAGGCTTATTCAACACCCGTTGGTCAGCCACATTTCTATTCTTCTCCGGCTTTACTTTCTCAGCCTTTGTGGTGGCTACAATTGGTTCCTTGGCTTTCACAAACTTCACTTCCTTAGTTACATTGACAACTGAACTACTTTCTCCAGTATGTCCTAATCTGGTTTTGTCGGTGAAATGTTTTTGATGAGAGAGGACTTCATTAAGCTTTTTAGAGGAGACTCGCTCTACTTTTGCATTGGCTTGAACCACCTTAAGCTCAAGGAATTTTATCTTTGAATAGGCTTCGGTCAACTCTCCATTTAGTGTCTCTATTTTACATTTGGCCTTCTTATATCGCACTAGGAGACTTCTATAGTCCTTCTCTGCCTTCTTCATCTTTTTAACGGTTGCCTTGGCCACCCTTGTATATTCTCCTGACTTCTCAAGTCGGGAATTGTAGTTTTCTTGAAGTCCTATTGCACTTTCATCTTCTTCAGCATCAGATTCTTCTACTACTCTCATTGACTCCACTTCACTATGTTCACCAAGCTCTTCCACTAGCAAACTCAAGTCCTTCGAGGACTTAACATAAGCAATAGTCATAAAAGTGGAGTAATTCCCTTCTCCATCACAGCTCTCTTCCGAATCCAAATTGGAAGAATTCGAATCGCTAAGTGTTGTGGCATACGCCTTGCCCTTCCCTCTTAGATAGTTGGGACACTCCTTCTTGAGATGTCCATGGTCATTGCATTCATAACACACAATACCTTGAGGAGATTGAGAGTCCTTCCCATCTTTCTTCTTAAACTCTTTCCTATCACCTTTGGAGGATGAAAACTTTCCTCTGCTGAACGGTTTCCCACTGTTCTTCATCTCTAGAAATTTTTGGAAGTTCTTTGCAAGAAATGCTACCTTTTTCTCCATTCCATCTTCTTCAGAGGAATCATCCATTCTTTCGGTGATGGTTTTAAGTGCAAGAGATTTACTCGACTTATGAGAAGGTAGTCCCAACTCATATGTTTGGAGAGATCCAATGAGCTCTTGGATTTTGATCTCATCCAAATCTTTACTTTCCTCTATAGCTGTGACTTTTGCTCGGAAGCTCTCCGGCAATTATCGAAGGATTTTCCTCACTATCTTTGAGTCCTCCATCTTCTCACCTAAGTTGAACTTGCCAATAACCACCTCGTTTAGCTTGCTATAGAATGAGTCGAATGACTTGTCTTCACTCATTTTCAGCTCTTCAAATCGAGTGGTTAGCATCTGCAACTTAGTATCCTTTACCTTCTTCGTGTCTTCATAGGTGGTCTCCAATATCTCCTAAGCTTCCTTGGCAACTATTATATGAGAAATCCTTTGAAACTCATCTAGAGAAACACTACAAAAAATTGCATTCAAAACTTTACTGTTAGCGTTAGTTGCCACAAGTAATGTTGAAAGCTCAAAAATGTGTTGAAAGCACAAGAGCTATTTGGACCCCCAATTAAAAGTTACTACTGGATTGATTTTACACAAGAACATGTTATATGAGCTAAAAGGTCTAAAATGACTTAACTAGCATAAGTGAATTCAGAAACATGTCAACTGTTCAAGTGTGTACAACAAAAGTGCATCTAATGTGCATCTAGTGTGCATGTGAGATGCATGACCAATGCATGAATAAGCACTCATGGGGCAAGGTGTATAAAACACACAACCAATGATTAAAGCATGATAAACATGAATAATTATGGTGATCCCCAAAGTTTGGTGCTCATCGGAGTCCAAAACGACGAGAAAATGTCATTTGGGCATTTTATCAAACACTTAGAGTGCACACACTACACAAGTATGTTAAACAATGCAAGAACATATGAAAAATCTTGCCTAAATACATATTATTTTTTCCATAAGGGGCCAAAATCCAAAGTAAATTATCATTTAAAACAAAGCCCAATCAAAAAGATTGACAAAAATTAAGTCTTCCAACTCCTATTTGAGAAAATACCAACTATGAACATAAAACCTCCAAAACATAATCTAAGGATCAAAATAAATGAAAAAGAGTTTAAGATTACTTTAGAGATGTTTATGGAATGTAAAACACTTGAAATTAGTTGGGTTTTGATGTTGAAGAGTTAAAACAAGGGTTTGGGAAAAGATGGGAGAAGTTTAAAACAAAAGACCCACGAAATTCCCTTTAAAAAGCTGATCTGGGAATTTTCTCAGGAAGCTTACTCGCGAAGTTACTCGATAAATTTTTCACGGGTAGGTCTTACTCGCGAGACAGTCACTAGACAGTCGTGAAAGTCTCTGTCCAAAGCTGAAAAAACTTTAAAATTTGATCATTTAACTCCCAGTTGAGCCTATACATGAAATAGGTCACGAAAATACCTAGAAATCATGTTTTTCACACAAAAAAACACTTTAAAAACTTTGAAAAACATAGGTGATACAAATCACTTCCAAAAGCAAACAAAAAGAACAAAAATATTTTTGGTTTGAACCACATATGGTTGAGCACACACACATCACATTTGAATATGTACAATCACAAAAATGAAATAAGCATTAATTGAATCAATGTCTTGTGTGTTGTGGGTGAGTATCAAGTGTGAAATAGTCCTTAGACCAGAGTAAAGTTTCAATGATCAATTCAATCAAGTCATACACATCTGGTACTAAATCAAGTGGTCTATCTCAATTAAAGAAATGAACATATATGACCTCCCACAAATTGAGTACAAATCTTAGAAGCTTTTCATTTGGCTTCTGTATAAATCATAACATTTGATCCATTTTGGATAGTACATCTCTTTTTGAGACCGGTGCTTGATATTTTTGATATATCAACATTTATGATAGGCCACAAACTGAATAACCCTTTGTGATTAAACCAATTAATTAATTAGCCAAGTTATTAATTAATCAATTTAACATGCAAACACGTGGAAGCACAAACAAATCACCAATAAACTAAATATGCAGCGAAAATTAAATGACACGGTGATTTGTTTACGAATGGGGAAAACCTTTACAGCAAAAACCCCACTGGGTGATTTTCAGGTTACCATTCCCGAAATTCCACTATTATCAAAACAAGCGGTTACAAATAAAGGAATCCCAAGTACCTTACCAACCTACAGTTGAACCCTTACCCCAATACCTAATTGGACTTGTTCTGTAGTGACAGTTCCCCCTTTGATGCACGGATCCCAAGTACGTGACTAACCAATGCGCGGATCCCAATACGCGACTTCAAACACCAATTGAAAGAGAGGTTGGCTGCAAAGTTTTTTAGTTCATTCTACACGATGAAGATCAAGAAGATGATTGGTCACAAAACCCAAAGGTGCAAATACACAGCAACTTCTTCAGAAGAGATGAACTAGGGCAAGAACTTCGTCTCTGGTCACAATTTGCTCCAACAGAGTTTTCTCAATGATTGTGCAACTTGTGTACAGTTTGATGGCCCTAAAAACAATTCTTTTATATGTCTAGGGTTAGGAGAAAATAAGGTCTAAAGACACATTCATGGATCCCAAGAAATCAGATAAGAATTCTGATTTTCATAAACCTCGACAGATAGAAGTTGTGGAGAAGTTGTCGAGAAGGTGTCAAGCTTACTAGCTTGAACAACTTTCTAAAGCTCGATAGATGCAACTGTCGAGCCAGCTGTCGAGCTTTAATGAATTTGCACTATCAGCTTGTTTTTCTTAGACAGACTTGATGACTTCAACACTTGATCTTGAAACCTTGTTTCTTGAAGTATTAATAGCACCTAGAACTACCCAATTACAAGTAGAGTGCGTTTTGTCAAAATGATTAGCCAATTACATAAAAGAATGACATATGTTCTTTATGAGTGAACTACATATGTTCTTTATGAGTGAACTACATATGTCCTAACAATCTCCTCCTTTGGCAATCCGTGACAAAATCACAGCAAACAAATGAATATATGAGAAAAGTCATAAATCACTCAACTCATATTCACTTATTGAATACAATTAAATCTATCCTAATACAAACCCTTGAAAAATTTTGCAAGAAAAGAGTTTATAGTAAGTAGACTTTGACAACCTGTATTTTTGAAACACTTTAAACAAAACTCATTAAGGCATCTTAGGTAAAACAGAAATAAATATATTACATACAAGTATAAGAAACATATGTATAAAGATAGAAAAGAAACAACACATGTAGAGACAGGTGAGAGAAACATACATCCACATATAATGAATATAAGAACAATGTATGTAAAACTGGTCACAAGACCTCATATACAAGAACAATGTATCTAAAAAGTAAGAAAGGAAAAGATACATCATATCCTCACTACATCCCTCAAGTATCAACACTCCCCCTATCAAAAATGTCATATACTATCTCTCCCTCTAAGATGACTACTCTTATATCCTAAAACTACTCCTCCTTTTTGTCACGAGTGACAAAGGGTAGAGTGTCAAGTAGACATCTCATCAGTAGAGCTAGCATCTCTATCATCATCATCCGAAGCATCATCGTCCTCGACATCATCATCCTCAGAATCAGAAGCCGCTGGAGGAGGTGGTGAAAGAGTAGCCTCAGGAGCAAAACCACCCATGGTTGCCTGCCATCGTGCAATATGACCAACATGAATATTCACCTAATACAACTCAGTGGAGAGTGTATCAAGGCGAGCATCCATGCGCTGCAGCTGCGCCATGATGTCTCCAAGTGAAACATCGCTCAAAGAGGAAGAAGGAGCAGATCTAGATGGAGCTGAATGGGATGGAGGAGTGGAATCTTGCTGTCTCGACCTAAACTGAGCCTTATTACGTTTTATGGTAGCGGCATCTATGGCACACATGAAAGTGAAAGGGTCGGACACGGGAAAAGGAATGGAAAAATGGTGTAGAATCCTCGTGATAGCAAAAGGAAAGATGAGCTTATCACAGGTCGCCGCATCCAAATGAACATCTATGATAGAAAAAATGAAATGAGAAGGAAAATCTATGGTAAGATGCTCAAGGAGGGATAACAAAAATCGAGCACGAGACTCTCTGATGGAGTTGTAGTGAGAAAGTGGATGGAGTACAAAAGTCATCACCATGTTTAGGAATCTAGGACCTTTAGCAAAAGGCCTACATGATGTGTACTGACGCTCACCCCACTCCGAAGGGAGCTCACAGAAAGCAGAAATGAGCTCATCCTTGGACAAAGTCCTCAGACGATCACAGGAAGGATAGGCAGGAAAGTCTATCTTAGGAACCTTAAGCACATCCACAACTAGCTGCGATGTGACAGGAATGCGCGTACCTTGAACGCGAGTGAAAAAGAGAGGTATTGAACGATCAATCTCGTGCATGTTAGAGTAAAACTCCTGAATGAGCACGAGAGGACATGTGACTGGGACGTCACACAGTGACTCCCATCCCCTACTGTGAATGATAGAGGGAAGGTCAGTGTCGGTGAAGTCCGCCAACATGACTTGGCGTTCCGAATGAACACTTCGTCTAGAAAAGTTCTCCAAAAATGCCTTGTAGGCATCATCATCACGGAACTGAAGATTACGAGGAGCAGAATCAGAAGATGAGGAAGCTCCAAAACGCAGAGGGTTCTGAGCAGGAGTAGATTTACGCTTAAACAGGCGGTGAGAGGGAAGAATTGAAACCGTTCAAGTTCTAAAGGAACATGAGGCCTTTAAGAAGATCTCCAAGAGGAGCAAAAGAGGATTGAAGCTGATTTTGGCTTCTAGATGCTATCATGCTATTACTCTGTTGAGTGGCTAACCACTTATAGAAATTTGGTCGTGTATGACTAGCAGCTCCACAATGATGACAAAGATGCTGCTTCTTTTGTTTAGGCTTTTGAGGGTTAGCCTTCTTAGCCCTAGGGTTTTTAACATCTTTCTTATCCTGCTTAAGGGGTGCTCCTACGATAGATTTACCCTTGTCTAGGTTCTCACTAGCTAATTAATATCAGTGTTTTCAATTTCAGTATTATTAGCAGGAGAAACAGAAATAGTAGCACTAGTGGAAGTAGTATTAGAGGAAGAAAGACCATACCCTAAACCTATTCGATCTGAAGCAGATTTCTGATTGCTTAGCATTTCATCAAGCTTTGCACTTGAAGTCCTCTCCAATTGAGCTCTAACTTGGAACAGCTCCGCTTCAAGCTTCTTGGTCTTCTCAACCAAGAAATTGTTCTTAAACCTCAGCGCACCAATTGTTTGATTGGCTTCATCAAACTTTGTGGAAAGTTCTTCACGATCAAGTTCCACATCACTGAGCTTCTTAGTTGCCAGCCTATACAGTTTCTTATGCTTTTCAGAGAGCTTGTACAGTTTCTCATAGGCTGAATGGATATCATCTTGATCACCCATCTTCTCACACTTAGAATCCACCAATTCTTCTTCTTCTTCCACTTCATCAACAATCCCTTCAGTAGGATTGACTGTGACAGTGAAGGCATCTAAGATTCCATCATCCTCATTTTCGGAATCATCTTTGGACTCAATGTCACTCAAGGTTGCAGCAAGTGCCTTACTCTTCCCAATGCTCTTGAGATATGTGGGGAATTCATGCTTCATGTGACTGGATCCATGACATCCAAAGTACTTTGGTCCTGCAGGAATAGTGTACTAACTGTCATCCTTAGCATCGTTCTTCCCTTTGTCTTGGCTCTTAAACTGAGAAGAACTGGATTGCCTACGATCCTTGTCAAAGCTCCTTCCATTGGCATTCTTCATAAACTTCTTGAACTGCCTTGTAATGTAGGACTTCATCTTGGAATCTTCATCATCAGAAGACTCATCTGTATCACTGCTCTTTGCCTTTAAGGTCATGCTCTTGCCTTTACTCGACTTGCCAATCTTAGATAACCCTATCTCGTAAGTCTGCAAGTTTCCAACTAGCTTAGTCAAAGGAATCTTGTCAATATCCTTTGATTCCTCTATCGCCGTAATCTTGGCATGGAATCTCTCGGGTAGAGATCTGAGCACTTTCCTCACAATCTTGGGTTCAGGGATGGTTTCCCCAAGATTGAAAGCCGAGTTCACTATGTCCTTGAGCTTGACATAAAACGCATCAAACGACTCATCCTCCAACATCTTAATCTCTTCAAAGCTTGTAGTGAGCCTCTGAAACTTTGAATCTTTGATAGCCTTTGTTCCTTCATAGGTTGTCTAGAGGATGGTCCACGCCTCCTTAGCAGTTTCAGTTGAGGATATCTTCTTGAACTCCTCTTTGGTGACCGCACTAAACAACGCATTCAATGCCCTACTGTTGAAAGTTTGCCGCCTTGATCTTGGCTTCATCCCAATCGGCTGGCACTTCCTTTGGCTTAGTCCAGCTAATCTCTACAGCTTGCCACATTTTTTCATTTAAATACTGCAAGAAAGCTCTCATGCGTACTTTACAGTATGCATAGTTAGTGCAATCAAATAAAGGAGGTATAATTAACAACTGTCCTCTATCCATGACAAACAAGGGTCAATGGATCAAACACAGCAAAGATTAAACCCTAATCAGAGTGTGCCTGCTCTAATACCACTTGATAGGCCACAAACTAAATGACCCCTTGTGATTAAACCAATTAATTAATTAGCCAAGTTATTAATTAATCAATTTAACATGCAAATGCGTAGAAGCACAAACAAATCGCCAATAAACTAAATATGCAGCAGAAATTAAATGATACGGTGATTTGTTTACGAATGAGGAAAACTCTTACGACAAAAACCTCACCGGATGATTTTCAGGTCACCACTCCCGAAATTCCACTATTATCAAAACAAGCGGTTACAAGTAAAGGAATCCCAAGTACCTTACCAACCTACAGTTGAACCCTTACCCCAATACTCAATTGAACTTGTTCTGTAGTGACAGTTCCCCCTTTGATGCACGGATCCCAAGTACGTGACTAACCAATGTGCAGATCCCAGTACGCAACTTCAAACACCAACTGAAAGAGAGGTTGGCTGCAAAGTTTTTTAGTTCATCCTACACGATGAAGATCAAGAAGATGATTGGTCACAAAACCCAAATGTGCAAATACACAGCAACTTCTTCAGAAGAGATGAACTAGGGCAAGAACTTCGTCTCTGGTCACAATTTGCTCCAACGGAGTTTTCTCAATGATTGTGCAACTTGTGTACAGTTTGACGGCCCTAAAAACAATCCTTTTATATGTCTAGGGTTAGGAGAAAAGAAGGCCCAAAGACACATTCACGGATCCCAAGAAATCAGATCAAAATTCTGATTTTCATAAACCTCGATAGATAAAAGCTGTCGAGAAGGTGTCGAGCTTACTAGCTTGAATAGCTTTCTAAAGCTCGATAGATGCACTTGTTGAGCTTTAATGAATTTGCACTATCAGCTTGTTTTTTTTGGACAAACTTGATGACTTCAACACTTGATCTTGAAACCTTGTTTCTTGAAGTATTAAAAACACCTAGAATTACCCAATTACAAGTAAAGTGCGTTTTGTCAAAAGGATTAGCCAATTACATAAAAGAATGACATGTGTTCTTTATGAGTGAACTACATATGTCCTAACAATTTAGAATTAGCCTTTGGCTTTTTGAGTACCATACATTTCAAAACAAAAGTCGCTTTCCTTTTTTCCTAATCAAATACTAGAATGTGCGACAGGCTTTTGCAGCTCAATATCTCTTTTCATTTGGAGATTTACATTTGGTGAGCTCTTTTGCAAAAACAAAAAAATAATGTGGAAAGAGATATAGGCTTAAGTCTATGCAAGTATCAAGACCATCAAGACTATTGACCAATCATTCATGACAAACTTGAAGATCTATTTACAATAATCACACATAGTTTTCAAGATTTCTTCTACACAGATAATTGTGCATACAAAACAAGCTAAGCTCGTAAATGCACTATGCCATTAGTATAAAGGTACTAGGTCAAACTCATATGTGATATGTGCTCAAACATATATGATTAAACTTTTTGAATTTTTCACTTTTTGTGTGGTTTTGGATTTTTACACACACAAAACAAAGACATAAAAGTAAGATCAAAAACAAAAACAAAACAATGCATATAAAGAGATGCATGGTGCACAAATGCATGACAATGAAGCATCTAATGCATGAAGGGTTCTACAAAGATTGAAAGAATTAGATCAAGGACCAACAGAGCAAAAGCTCAACCGTAGGAACCCTTCCTCATCCAAACGGAATGATTGTTTGGAATAAGTGTCTCATGAGAAGTAAGACAAGGGTTGGAAGAATGAGAACCAAAGATGCACATAGTCAAGGAGTTAAGAGCATTAAACACTTTCTTTAACAACATGCTATTTTCACTCAAATCTGGTTTAGCTTTCATAGCACTACTTCCAAGAAGCTTAAGTTTCTCTTTTCTTTTGATTCTTTTAGGAGTTTGAAACTTAGAGCAATGAGGTCTAAGATGACCAAAGGCACCACAATGGTGACAAACAATGTGTTTAGGTCCATTAGGCTTTTCGGGAATGAATCTAGCAACATGGTTTTGTTCTTTCTTCAACTTATGACATTGAGGCCTTATATGACCAATCACACCACAATGGTGACAAGTTGGAACAAATTTAGATCCATCTAAAACCTTAAGTTGAGACCTAAACAGGGGCCGTGGCTTAAGAGCCTTTCTCTCCACTTTTTGATTTCTTTTGTGTGGAGGAATGTACATCGATTTGTCCTTTGAGATAGAACATACAATAGGCACAAAATCAGGTACCACAAGATGATTGCAACAAATATTTTCATCCTTTTTAATAGTAGGTTTAGCTATCAAACACTTGGCATGTATCTTAAGAGATTCATTTTTACATTTAAGATCATCAACAAGTTTGTTAGACAAAACAAGTTTAGCATCCAAGTCCATATTCAAACATTCAAACTCTTTTAGCTTTTCAAGAGAATTTTTAGCAAGTTTCTTATATTTCTCAACCAATTTGTTAGATTCATTGAACTTAGCAATCAACTCATCCTTTTCACAAAATAACTTGCTAAAATTCTTTTGAAACTTCTTAACCTTTTTCTTCAAGAGTTTGTCATTTGGAATATCAACAACAATAAATGATTCAAGTAACATGTCATCACAATCATGAGGATAAATACTCATAGAGGCATTTTCACAAACACATGACATGTTACAATCAACAACATCCATAAAAGCATACAAAACATTATCCATGGCAAAACACACAAGAGGTCAAAGATCACACTTAGGTATTTAAACCACAATAAGTGTACCAGCTCTGATACCAATTGAAAGCTCAAAAATGTGTTGAAAACACAAGAGTTGTTTGGACCCCCAATTAAAAGTTACAGCTCGATTGATTTTACACTAATTTAATACTAAGTGTGGAATAGTGTAAAAGCGAGCTGATAAACAAACAAGCTACTCTAATCCATAATCAAAGCAACGCAGCAGTAAAATAGAAAGTAAAAAAGTAGGGAAGAAAGATGCAAACACAAGATAACACGCCGATGTGTTATCGAAGAGGAAATCGAAGAACTCGGTGAAAAACCTCTCTGCCGCCCTCCAAGCGGTAATCGATCCACTAGACAATAAGTTGGGATACATGGGTTAGCAAGAGACTCTCCAAACCTAGTCTACCCGATGTACCTAAGCCCTCTAAGCTCCTACTCCAACAAGACTTCTCGGAACCATGTCTTGTCTAGTTCTCCGGATCCCCCAACAAGCTCCATGTTGCATCTGCCATCCTTGGATTCTTCCAATACTTCCCAGTAGCTCCAAAACACTTTCTACACTCTAAATAGGTGTGGGTTGTGTTTAGGTACAAATCTCCTCTTAAGTATGACAATGGAGAGGGATGGAGAAGAGGCTATAATGATTTCTTACTAAGGATGAGTAGTTCTCTCTCTAAAAGATGGGTGTGTGTGTTGTTGAAAACCTATCTAGGCTTTTTTTTTTTTTCTCTCATTTATGAGTAATGAGGGTATATATAGTATGGGTGAAGGGTAAGAAAGTCACTCTTTAAAATCCTTCAGGTAGAATGTTTCGCGATTATCTCGCGGGATGGCCTTAACCGCGAGACACTTGCAAAAACGACAGCCTAGCACGACTCTTCAGCTTCCAGTCATGTGCTTCTCACACGGCTCTTTCACAAGTTAGCTTTCAGCGAGACACTCACGAGATCCACTGATTCTTCATTTAAGCTTGAGTCTTCACCAACTTGATAGTAAACCCAATACAATAAAATCCCACAAAATACAAGGAAATAAATTAAAGCAAATACAACACTTTTTGTCATGGAATAAAGTCCACATAGAACATAGTTGTAAATCACAACTTTACAATATCCTCCTTTGGCTATTCTGTGACAAACACCCTATAACAGACTCTAGACTTAAACGTGAGTTTGGAAACAATGACAAAACTCACTCACATCTAAATCTAGAAGCTGTGATGAACTTAGAACATATATACCTGTAACCTGAAACACTTGCACAAAACACATTAGACCCTCAAGGTAAATCAAGTGATAAAATGACAAATATAATGTAACAAGTAAATTGCGATCAAGTAAACATGATGTGAAACATGTGAGCAACTTGATCAAACACATAACAGTCATATGGAAATGACTAAAATGATCATATAGCAAAGCAAATGATCATCCGAACATGCAACCAAGAAAGCACAATAGCATAAGGATGTATGCATGTCCAACACATAAGCACGATGCAATGAGAGCAATAAAGCATATCAAAGCACCATAAAGTAATGAGAAAACAAGCATAAAGTAAATCAAGGTTTTCTAAAAAAAAAACCTCTTTAGTATATACATCTCCTCTATGGCTTTCTCCCCCTACGAATGTGCACCAGGTAGAATTTCTCCCCCTAAGAATGTGCACATGAGTCATATAGAAATGACAAAAATCTCTCCCTTTTTGTCACGAATAGACAAATGAATCAAGAGAAAGGAGGGAAAGAAAAGAATATATGAACAAGGATAAAAGATGATGCATGAGGGGTGTAAGATGAATGAGAAAATGAAGCTCAAACATAAGACAAAAACTTTTTTTTTTTTTAAATGCTACAAAGCGTAAAGAACATGACATGCTAAGGATGATGAAAGATGATATAGACCTAGGCATGACATAGACACAAGAACATGTTATATGAGCTAAAAGGTCTAAAAAGACTTAACTAGCATAAGTAAATTCAAAAACATGTCAAGTGTTCAAGTGTGTGCAGCAAAAGTGCATCTAGTTTGCATGTGAGATGCATGACCAATGCATGAATAAGCACTCACGGGGCAAGGTGTATAAAACACACAACCAATGATTAAGACATGATAAACATGAATAATTATGGTGATCCCCAAAGTTTGTTACTCATCGCACTCCTCAACATTTGTGGGTAATGTTGGTATATATAGTGTGAGTACAGAAAGTGTGTATCAGATAGTACAGCCTGACAAAACAGAATGTTTCGCGAGTGTCTTGCAGGGAGGCCTTACCCGCGAGCTACTCACAAAACACAGCTGTCACCATCTGTCCTGACTCTTCGCATTCCAGTCATGTGCAGTTCACATGGCTCACTTCGCAGGATGCTTAGTCACGAGCTACCTGCGAGAACTCTTCAATTTTTAATTGCTTGCATCTTCACACACTCTCTCTCTATCACACAACCCTTACAATCAAATCCCACATTAAATACAGGATACAAAAGATTGAATGAAATTACAATCAAATTTGGCACGGAATAAAAGCCAACAAAACACATAGTTGTAAATTTCAACTTTACACTTGCTTTTATCAGTGTAGATTAGAAGGCACACCTTTAGATTTACCAATTGCTAATGAAATATATGTATCCATAGTAAAGGTGCAAAATTTCTCAGCCCAATCCCGTATTGGGCTATCCAAACTTTGGTCATCTTGAAACTAGACTACCTTTGTCCTTGACTGAACCTCAGCTAGCCTGCTTAGTCTATGTTTTATGTTGGTTTGAGCTCATGCATGTTCACAAGCCTAAGTAAACTTTATTAATGTGCTAAAATCAACAACATAAAATTTGTTAATTTACTAATACAAATTGGCCATCCGAAAGCATAATTCTTTGACACTGATGTTTGTTTAATCCATTTTTGCTCTTATTATCATCATCACATCATAATTATAATTTTACCATAGATGTCTTCTGGTTTGAGAATCTGAAATGTCAGACTAAGATATATAATTCAGTCATCATGATAAATGAATTTTTGTGGCTGCTAAGCAGTGTTTGGGATGACTGGTGCATGAAGGGCTTTATATGGACAAGCCAATGGGGCAGAGCTATTCCTTCTGCATATGGGAGCTATTCTTTCGCTTCATCATTCCTTCTGCTGGAATGGTTGGTAAACTTTTTTTGTTCTCTGTCAAGAAAATGGTAGACTTCATTTTTTGGCTAGACATATTAAGTCTCTTAACATTTTGTTGCATGCCAATCATTATACTAGGCTTCTAATTTCTCAATGTATGCAGCTTGGAAATTACTTATTTGTGCTACTAGCCTACTACATGCCACATGCATTTGGAGCCACAGAAAAGTTTTCTCTAAACGTTTTTCCTTATGCCTGAACTTACCTAAAGCACTTGGGCTTCAAATGAGTTGGGAGGTGGGAATCCACAAGCAGCTAAAATGACTTTCAAGATTGTAACAGTTCTTTTAGTTGCAGAGATGGTTATCATAGGCATGATTCTCTTCTTATGCCGCAATGTTTTGGGCTATGCCTTCAACAGAGAGAAGGAAGTTTTGGATCATGATTTATCTCTCTATAATCATGGATGGCTTACTAGCAGTACTTTCAGGGTAACTTTCTCACATTTCTCTCATGTAATGGGCTTTTACTTTGAGCAAAACTTTTGAATTTCTAACTTATTTATTCAAGGTATACAATCAACTGAGCATTCATTCATTATTCAGTATATAATATTTTCTTTAGAATTTAGAAGTTAACTAATAGTAAATAAAATATAAAAATAAATAAATAAAGGTATCAAACAAGTTTGCTCTTGAATAATTCTGTTTTTGGGTTATAAATTATAATTGTTGTGGCCTAATTATTCAGTATCTTTCTTCAAAACAGACCAGCATATCAAGACAATGTAGAAGTTGAAATCTTCCTTGATGCAATGCCATTAACCCTACAAATCTATTTTCTGCTTTGCATCAGGGGTTGCTAGAGGAAGTGGCAGGTAGTATATAGGAGCCTATGTCAATTTTGGGGCATGTTATCTGGTTGGGGTTCGATTAGTCATCGTTTTGGCCTTTATTGTACACTGAAGAGGGAAAGGCCTGTAGATTGGACTATTGACATTGTGCACTGTACAAGCATATCTATTTCTACTTGCTCTTAAAGCAAGTTTCACAAATTGGCAAAAAAAATTTATTATTGCCAAGGAAAAAAATCTCCCTTTCTTTATAATTGGTTTTTCTCACACCAAAAACTACAATTCATGTTCAACTTGATCATATAATACGAAAATTTGGAATCTTATAAAAAAAATTTTTGGAATAACTCGTGTCTAATCTATATATTTTAAATTTGGTGGTTAGTGAAACATTTTAGGCTAATCAGAATAAACCAATTTTGAAATCTTAGTTGGATTTATGTTGATGTTTCAAGCATCAAAAGCAAGAGAGAGGATATTTGATGGTAATTTTTAGTCTGGACTCAAGAGTGGATCAAGTTTAATGGCCAAAATATATTATTTGTGATTCCAAAGACTATATTATTTGGCTTATCCAGTTTTCAAAAAAAAAAAAAAAAATTGCTATAATTTTGTTAGTTTCAAATCAAATTCTAGATCGTTACAATGTCTAGAAGTTAGAAATGCATCAATGCTTTAAAAAGAGTTGAGTTCTCTTTTGATTTGTAATAATGCTTCATTCAAGATAGATGAAAGAACACAATGAAGTAGTGTGCTAAGTTGAGTCCTCTATTGAATGCTATCAGATCAGATGGCAAGAAATGCCACATGGAGAAAGAAAATAAGGAAATCCAAATCCAGAATTTTGTAGGGAAAGTTCCACTAATGTGGTGCTAAGAGGCTAAGATGAAATAGTTTTAAAAGTTTGGGTATCATTGATTCCTGAAGTCAATCAAACAGTGATAGAGGCTTTAGCATTTAGACAAGCTATCCTCCTTGACCTTGTCAAAAATGAAAATTTCAATAATGTTATTGTAGAGAGAGAAATGCTCTACAGGTAGCTCAAGCTATTCAAAGAAAATCCTAGTTGGTCAAAGTTGTTGTCAATGGACTTTTAGAGCATGATTTTGAAGGTCACTTGCTCCCTAGCAGCTTTCATTGAGATACGATTTAAGCCCTGTTGTATGATTCCTCTGGGTGTAGTTAGCTTTTTATAAAGCTCCATTTTGTGATGAAAAAAAAAATTAAAATTCAGAATCCAACTAAAAAAAAAAGGTTTAGGGTTTAATTTTAAATTAGCGGAATTATCAAGTTTGATTTGTAATATATCTTATTATATACCTACCTCCTATGGTTTAATTTAAAATTATAAGATTTAATTTGAAATTACACTTAAAATACAATTTTTTTCTTTCTACAGAAAAATATAACGTTCTAATTCTAAATGTGCTATACTCCAAAAAATTTTGACGGGTGAAAAAAAAAAAAAAAAAAAAAAAAAAAAAAAAAAAAAACCTCAATTGTCCAAACAAAGTGATCAGATTAAACTCTTCAAAAAAAAAAAGAAGTGAGAGATTTTTTTAGAGAAATGATTTTAGTAACGGTTGCCCTGCCCTTAGGACATCTATTAATAAATTATCTTAGGAAATTATTTTAACTTAAGGAGAAGTTAATAAATGCCCTAAATATATTGGTTTATGAATTATTTTTAATTTTTTTTCTTTTTCAAAATGAACTATTTTTAATAGTTTATCATAGGAAGAGAAAAAAGTAACTAACATTTACATTTTTTTTTTTTTCATAAAAGTGGCATTAAAATTTCTAAAATGATTCATTAAAGTAATGTCCTATAGACACCCATTAACAAGACTCATTTAGTTAAGTTAAACTGAACGATTAATAGAATAATAGATAGCTAATGGGGCCCTTCTATAAGTTCTCTCTCACAGAGAGAAGTCATGGAACAATCAACAGCGTCTATTCCTTTATCTCTCACTGTCACACTGTCAGCAATCAACCTCATAGGAACTGAATCCAGCCCAGCGTTGATTTCCACTACCTTTTGCTTTTTCACAATTCACTGCTCCTATTTTTTATTTCCAAACCTGTAACTTTCACTTTTCACACACAATATACACATACATCAAATTGTTTTATATACATATTATGATAGGCCAAAAATATATTTACCCCTTGTGATTTAGATTAATTAATTAATGAGCTAAATTATTAATTAATCAAATTAACATATAAAACGCGTGGTAGTACAAACAAATCACCAATAACTAAATATGCAACGGAAAATAAATTAACACGGTGATTTGTTTACGAATGGGGAAAACTTACACGGCAAAAACCCCACTGGGTGATTTCAAGTCACCATTCTCGAAATTCCACTATTATCACAACAAGCGGTTACAAGTAAAAGAATCACAGTACCTTATACCAACCTACAGTTGAACTCTTACCTCAATACTCAATTGGATTTGTTTTGCAGTGACAATTTCTCCTTTTGATGCACGACTCCCAAGTACGTGACTAACCAATTGCGCGGATCCCAGTACGCAACTTCAATTACCAACTAGAGAAGGTTGTTGGTTGCAAAGTTCTTCAGTTTATCCATGATGAAGATCAAGAAGATGCTTGGTCACAAAACCCTACAGTGCACATACACAACAACTTCTTCAGAAGAGATGAACTAGGGCAAAACTTTGTCTCCGATCACAATTTGCTTGAACAGACTTTGCTCAAAACTTGTGCAACTTGTGAACTCTTTAATGGCCCTTAAAATAATCCTTTTATATGTCTAGGGTTAGGAGAAAAAAAGGCCTAAAGACACATTCACAGATTCTAAGAAAATCATATCAGAATTCTGAATTTCATAAACCTCGACAGATAGGAATTGTCGAGCAGCTATCGAGCACACGGGCTGAAAAGCTTTCAAAACCTCGACACATGCTAGCTGTTGAGTTTTAATGAACTTGCATTTTCTTAACTTGTTTCTTGGACAGACTTGATGACTTCAACACTTGATCTTGAAACCTTGTTTATTGAAGTATTAAAAACACGTAGAACTACCTAATTACAAGTAAGTGCGTTTTGTCAAAGGATTAGCCAATTACATAAAAGAATGACATATGTTCTTAACAAGTGAACCACATATGTCCTAACAATCTCCCCTTTTGGCAATCCGTGACAAAATCACAACAAAAAAAATAAACATATGAGAGAAGTCATAAATCACTCAACTCATATTCACTTGTTGAATACAATAAAATCTATCCTAATACAAACTCTTGAAAAACTTTGCAAGAAGAGAGTTTATGGCAAGTAGACTTTGACAACCTGTATTTCTGAAACACTTTAAATAAAACTCATCAAGGCGTCTTTGAGTGAAACAGAAATAATAGATTGCATACAAGTATAAGAAGCATGTGCATAAAGGAAGAAAAGAAACAAAACATGTAAGGATAGGTGAAAGAAAAACATACATCCACATATAAAGAAGATAAGTACAGTAATGTTGAATTTAATCAACCATCTTGTTGGCTTTATTCCGTGCCAATTTGCTTGTAATTCAGCACTTAGTAACCCTGTATTTAGGTGGGATTCATGTAAGGGTAGTGTGTGAAAGAGTGTGAAAAATGTTCCTCTTTGTGCAAAGAAGCAAGGACTCGCGACTGGAACTTGCGGGTGGCTCACGGGTGGCAAGCCGCTAGAAGAGGGTTACGAGTCAAGCATGTGGGAAGCTGAAGCGTTATGCCAGCTGGTGCACTACAGGACAAAATATCCAAACTGGCAATGTAGTTAACTCGCGGCTTGAACTTGCAACTCAGTCAAGTCGCGAGGCCAAGCCGCCAGCCAACCTTGTTTAGGAAAAACTGTCTCTTCGCATTCCTTTCTCACCCCACTATATATAGACCCTTATACCCATGAAATGTAGAGAGCTTTCAGAGAGAATTTTAAGAGAAAAACCCTAGAGAAAAACAAAATTGATTCATTTACAATCTTCATCTAAGAGACTCTTCAAATTCCTCTACTCTCTTCCTTTCCATTAATACATTCTTGAGAGGTTTTTGACCAAATCCTTTTCTCACCACACCCACGTCTATGAGAAGGTCTTTTGGTGCTAAGGGAAGCAGTTTGGAAAGAACCAATGGTTATTGGCTGATGCTATAGGCTATAACGGAATCCGATAAGCGAGAGAAGAAAAAAATTCGGCGCAACCTCATTGGAGCAAGAAGTTTGGAGGGCTTAGGTACTTTGGTAGATTAGGCTTGGAGGGTCTATTGCTATTCACGTATCCCAACTACATTTTCTAGCGGATTATTGACCGCTTAGAGGGCGGTGGAGAGGTTTTACACCGAGAACTTCGATTTCCTCTTCGATAACACATCGCCGTGTTGTCTTTGTGTTTGCATCTCTCTTCCCTTAATCTTTACCATTTAATTTCTGCTGTGGATATGATTTTAAATTGGTTTAGATTGTTTATCAATTCTGTCATTGGCTTATGTTCATGTTCCGCACATTTATTGTTTGATAATAAGCTTGAATTGGTAATTTGTAATTGGGGGTCTAAACGTTCATAGTACTTTCAACGCTATTCGAACTTTCAATTGGTATCAGAACGGGTGCACTTGCTGTATTTTAAACACCTAAATGCGATCCCTGACCCTGTATTGAGATGGATAGGTCTCAATCTCTAAATGTACCACCATTTTTTTATGGTAATAATTATGCTTTTTGGAAAGTCCGAATGAGAGTATTTTTGTGTTCTATTGATGATGCTGTGTGGGATGCAGTTGAAGTTGGTTAGACTAGGCCGGAGGCTGCCAAATCCGCTTGGGATAAAGTAGCTCCTGCGGCAGCTAATGCTAATAGTAAAGCATTGAATGCTATTTTATGTAGTATCTTTCCAGAAGAATTTCACAGGATTTCACATATTACTATTGCTAAGGAAGCATGGGAAATTCTGGAGACTACTTATGAAGGAACAAAGAAAGTGAAAGACACCAAGCTACAGATGTTGACCACTCACTTTAAGGAGCTCAAGAAGAGCGAGGATGAGTCCTTTGACTCTTTTTAGAGTAAGCTAAACGAGGTGGTTGTCGGCAAATTCAATTTGGGGGAAAAGGCGGAGGTTTCTAAAATAGTAAGGAAGATCCTTCGGTCACTACCGGAAAGATTCCGTGCCAAAGTAACAGCTATTGAAGAGAGTAAGGATCTTGACGACATTAAAGTTCAAGAGTTGGTTGGTTCATTATAGACATATGAATTGTCACTACCCACACAAAAGAAGAGCAAATCTCTTGCTCTTAAGACAATTGATGAGAGGGTAGTATCTCATGACTCTTCGGATAAAGATGTGGCGTACCTTGTGAAAAACTTTCGGAAGTTCTTAAAACTTAAGAACAGTGGGAAATCTGGTGATAAAGGAAAATTTTAGAATTCCAAGAGGGAAAAAAGGGAATTCAAAAGGAAAGATGGTAGAGAATCCTAATCTTCGCAAGGAATCACATGCTTCGAGTGCAACGGACATGGACATTTCAAGAAAGAATGTCCTAATTATTTGAAATCGAAGGACAAGGTCTATGCCACCACTCTAAGTGACTCAGATTCATCACACTCTAATTCAGAGGATAGCTGTGACGGAGAAGGAAACTACTCCGCATTTATGACCATTGCTCATGTTGAGTCCTCGGAGGACTTGAATTTGCTTGTACAAGAGCTTGGGGAGCATAGTGATGAAGAATCAATGGGAATTGTTGAAGAGTCAGAAGCTGAAGAAGATGAGAGCACAGCTGGTCTCCAAGAGAACTACAACTCACTCCTTGAGAAATTGGGAGAGTATGCAAGGGTGGCAAAGGCGGCTGCGAAGAAGATGAAGAAAGCCGAGGAGGACTACAGAAGTCTCTTAGTTAGATATAAGGAATCAAAGTGTGAGATTGAAACACTAAATGGTGAGCTATCAGAAGCTTACACAAAAGTGAGATTTCTTGAGCAAGAGGTAGTGCAAGCACATGCCAAGATAGAAAGGGTCTCCTCCAAAAAGCTAGATGATATTATTTCATCTCAAAAACATGCCTCAGACAAATCCGAACTGAGATATACCGGAGGGAGTAGCTCATCAGCCAATGTCACCAAAGAAGTGAAGTTTGTGAAGTCCAAAGAAATGGTTGTAGAAGAGCCTATTACTGAGAAAGTTAAGGTTGAAAAGAAGAAGAAGGTAGCTGATCAACAGGTGTTAAATAAGTCTCGTAATCAATCAGAAGCCAAATTTGAAGCTAGAGGAAGATCTCTTCCAAGATCACAACGAGGTCCTAGAATGAATCATTTCTGTCACTTTTACGGATTGCAATGGCATACCAATCCCAACTGTCTTAAGCTGGGAGCGTTAAACAATGCAAGCGTTCCTCGATCATGAGGAAGAAGAAATGACAAGAAGTCTTGGGATGGTGAGCAACCAAGAAGTCAAAACCGTGATCCCGGAAGGATGGACGTTATGAAGATGATTGGTGCCTTCACCACTTGCTTGGAAAGCTTCACAAGAAGGTTTAAAAGTCCTAACTCTTGTACCCAATCCGTCAAGGATATCACCCCAAACACATATGACCTGTGGGTGAAGAGGGGTACTTATGCATAAGCATCACAACATGTCCATGCATTAATACTTCATATGTTTTGTGAATATGCTTGGTTGTATGCTTTTTGTTTTTGAGAGTTGAAAATTGATTTGTTTTGTTTTTGCTCCAAAATGTTTTTACATTGTCATTTTGTTTGTTTTTTATCATCCTTTTATTGCTTTTGTGTCAAAAATCTAAAAAACACATAAAACGTAGAAAATCCAAAAAGTTTGATTGGCATTGTTGAGTTTTGTCTCAAAGTATGTTTTACCTTGTACCTTTGTACTAATGACCTTGTGCATCTACGAGCTTAAGCTTGTTTCTTATGCATTCATATCATTGTGGAAGAAATTCTGAAATCTATGTGATTGTTGTAAATAGATCTTCAACCTTGTCATGAATGATTAGTGAATGATTTTGCTGATCTTGAAACATGCATAGACTTGATATTCCCACTTTTATTTTATTGCTTTACTCAAAGAGCTCACCAAATGTAAATCTCCAAATGAAAAGTGATATTGAGCTATAAAAGCCTGTCGCACATACTAGTATTTGACTAGGAAAAATGAAAAGTGACCAAAATAAAATGTATGATGCCCAAAAAGCCAAAGGCTAACTCATCAAACTGAAATATTAAAAATTTCAAGCATCAATCTCACAATGAGATGTATTGTTTCAAAATGATCAAATGATATGATGTATATGGAGCCAAATGAAAAGCTTCAAAGAAATGTACTCAAGTTTATGTGGGAGGTCATATATGCATACTTCTATAATTGAGATGGATCACATTATCTAGTGCTAGTTGTGTATGCCTTGGTTGAATTGATCATTGAAGCTTCACATTAGACTAAGGACTATCTCATTTTTGATACCCACACACATCACACAAGTTTATGTTCAATGAATGTCATTTTCATTTGTGTGATTGTACTTGATTAAATGTGTTTTCTCATGTTCAATCTTTATTGATCAAACACAAAAAGATTTTTGAGTGTTTTAGTTGTTTTTGAAAAGTATTTTGTTTTTACAAAAATATCAAAAATTTTCAAAAAACAGTGTTGTACTATTTTGGCGACTCTGTCGCGGGTTGTCCCAGTCGTATGCTCCAATCGCGAGCCCACTCCAAGATTTTTTGCGGCTCACTAGCGAGTCAAGGTCTCGGTCGTGAAAAATACTTAGAAAAAATTTTCAAAATTTGAATTTTTATGATTCTCGCGACTCAGTGTGGCGACTTGTTCGTGGGTGGAAGATCCAGTCGCAAGAGGTACACAGCGATTTTCGTGGCTCACCTCGCGAGTAGATCTTCCAGTCGTGAAAAACACTTAGAAAAGTTTTCACGAATCTTAGTTTCAAAGTGTTTCGTGGCTTACCCAGGCAACTGACTGGCGACTTGACATAGTCGCGAAAAATGCATGTTTTGCGTTTTAAAGACAGTTTTTAAAATCTTTTCAGTTTTTCCCTCGAATTTTTGTGACTGTTCATTGTCTTCCCCATTTCTCTCTCTCAAACACTCCGAGTCTCTCTTCGAAAAGCATTCATTTTTGTAGCATTCCTTCTCAAATCTTCAAGAACAAGGTATGGGTTTTATCTTTCTCACTTCACATTTCATGATTTGAACATTATTTTCTTGATTTATGAGTTGTCACTGTGATTTGAATTTTACTGTGTTTGTTTATGGGTTTGCTTAAAATATTAGGTTTGGTCGTTTGGGGTTGGTTGGTTCTGTTGCTAAATACATTTGCTATCATGATTTAGTCTCATTGTGCTAGTCTGTGTTCTGATCTTTGCTATTTGATAGTTTTCATACCCATTAAGTTTTTGGGTTTGGGGCTTTATGTGTTTTCGCTGAATGAGAGATTGGGTGTTTCAATATGGCTGTGATTTTGGATTGTTTGGCAAATATTGCTTTGAGTTTGAGTAATCATATCTTGTGTGTGCTTCTATCTTGGGGCTTTAACTAGCACATTTCATATTCATTAGGATATGTATCATTGACATATGCCTATTTTTTTTGTTTTTATGCTTGAGTGTGGTTTACACTGTCCATTTATAGATGTTTAATGTTTGTTCCAGTCTGCATCTATACAGTCCAAACTTGTTTGAGTGTCTGAGTTCTAATTTGAGCTATCCTTTTCGATTCTCAACTGTGCTTGCTCTGTGTGTTGAATTGACACTCTTTTACTCCCTTTGCAACTAACTTGTTACAAATATGTGTGCATTTCCACATACATTATTCTGCTCTTGTTGTGGCCTCTTCTGCTTGTTTACAAATTGCTCCCACACTTACAAAGAAGAAGACCCCTGCTAAGAAGGCAGATAAAAGGCTGAAAATGGACCACAACCTATTTAGGTCAGTTTAGCACTTTGAGAGATACGAAGATTCTTTCATGAAGGGAACAATTATTCAGGAGAGGGTTGTGGATTTAAATGACTTGAAGGACACCTTCTGTAAGGTTGAATTTTATCAACCGTCTTGTTGGCTTTATTCCTTGCCAATATGCTTGTAATTCAGCACTTAGTAACCCTGTATTTAGGTGGGATTTATGTAAGGATAGAGTGTGAGAAAGTGCAAAGAAATGCTCAAGATTGTGCAAAGAAGCAGGGACTCGCGGCTAGGACTCACGACTGGCAAGCCGCCAACTGCAGCACATGTGAGAAGCATGCGGGGAGGTGAAGGGTCACACCAGCTGTCGCATTACAGGAAAAAAGTCCCAGGCTAGCCAGGCCGTTAACTCGGAGCTTGAACTTGCGACTCAGACCAGTCGCAAGGCCAAGCCACCAACTAGCCCTGTTTGGGAAAAACTGACTCTTCGCATTCTTTTCTCATCCCACTATATATAGACCCTTATACCCACAAAATATAGAGAGCTTCCAGAGAGAATTTTAAGAGAGAAACCCTAGAGAAAAACAAAATTGATTCATCTACAATCTTCATCTAAGAGACTTTTCAAATTCCTCTACTCTCTTCCTTTCCATTGATACATCCTTGAGAGGTTCTTGACCAAATCCTTTTCTCACCACACCCACATATGTGAGAAGGTCTTTTGGTGCTAAGGGAAGCAGTTTAGAAAGAACCAATGGTTATTGGCTGATGCTATAGGCTATAGCGGAATCCGATAAGCTAGAGAAGAAAAAGGTTCGGCGCAACCTCGTTGGAGCAAGAAGCTTGGAGGGCTTAGGTACCTGGGTAGATTAGGCTTGGAGGGTCTATTACTGTTCACGTATCCCAACTACATTTTCTAGTGGATTATTGACCGCTTGGAGGGCGGTGGAGAGGTTTTACACCGAGAGCTTCGGTTTCCTCTTCGATAACACATCGCCGTGTTGTCTTTGTGTTTGCATCTCTCTTCCCTTAATCTTTACCATTTAATTTCTGCTGTGGATGTGATTTTAAGTTGGTTTAGATTGTTTATCAATTCTATCATTGGCTTATGTTCATGTTCCGCACATTTATTGTTTGATAATAAGCTTGAATTGGTAATTTGTAATTGGGGGTCTAAACGTTCATAGTGTTTTCAACGCTATTCGAACTTTCAATTGGTATTAGAATGGGTGCACTTGCTGTGGTTTAGACACCTTAGTGCGATCCCTGACCCCATATTGAGATGGATAGGTCTCAATCTCTAAATGTACCACCTTTTTTTTATGGTAATAATTATGCTTTTTGGAAAGTCCGAATGAGAGCATTTTTGTGTTCTATTGATGATGTTGTGTGGGATGCAGTTGAAGTTGGTTGGACTAGGCCGGAGGTTACCAAATCCGCTTGGGATAAGGCAGCTCTTGCGACAGCTAATGCTAATAGTAAAGCATTGAATGCTATTTTCTGTAGTGTCTTTCTAGAAGAATTTCATAGGATTTCACATATTATTATTGCTAAGGAAGCATGGGAGATTCTGGAAACTACTTATGAAGGAACAAAGAAAGTGAAAGACACCAAGCTATAGATGTTGACCACTCACTTTGAGGAGCTCAAGATGAGCGAGGATGAGTCCTTTGACTTTTTTTTATAATAAGCTGAACGAGGTGGTTGTCGGCAAATTCAATTTGGGGGAAAAGACGGAGGATTCTAAAATAGTAAGGAAGATCCTTCGGTCACTATCGGAAAGCTTCCGTGCCAAAGTAACAGCTATTGAAGAGAGCATAGATCTTGATGACATTAAAGTTCAAGAGTTGGTTGGTTCATTGCAGACATATGAATTGTCACTACCCACATAAAAGAAGAGCAAATCTCTTGCTCTTAAGACAATTAATGAGAGGGTAGTATCTCATGACTCTTCGGATAAAGATGCTATAGATAAAGATGTGACGTACCTTGTGAAAAACTTTCAGAAGTTCTTAAAACTTAAGAACAGTGGGAAATCTGGTGATAAAGGAAAATTTTAGAATTCCGAGAGGGAAAAAAGGGAATTCAAAAGGAAAGACGGTAGAGAATCCCAATCTTCGCAAGGAATCACGTGCTTCGAGTGCAACGGACATGGACATGCCTCAGACAAATCCGAACTGGGATATACCGGAGGGAGTAGCTCATCAGCCAATGTCACCAAAGAAGTGAAGTTTGTGAAGTCCAAAGAAATGGTTGTAGAAGAGCCTATTACTGAGAAAGTTAAGGTTGAAAAGAAGAAGAAGGTAGCTGATCAACGGGTGTTAAATAAGTCTCGTAATCAACCAGAAGCCAAATTTGAAGCTAGAGGAAGATCTCTTCCAAGATCACAACGAGGTCCTAGAATGAATCATTTTTGTCACTTTTGCGGATTGCAATGGCATACCAAACCCAACTGTCTTAAGCTAAGAGCGTTAAACAATGCAAGCGCTCCTCGATCACTAGGAAGAAGAAATGACAAGAAGTCTTGGGATGGTGAGCAACCAAGAAGTCAAAACCGTGATCCCGGAATGATGGACGTTATGAAGATGATCGGTGCCTTCACCACTTGCTTGGAAAGCTTCACCAGAAGGTTTGAAAGTCCTAACTCTTGTACCCAATCCGTCAAGGATATCACCCCAAACGCATGTGACGTGTGGGTGAAGAGGGGTACTCATGCATAAGCATCACAACATGTCCATGCATTAATACTTCCTATGCTTTGTGAATATGCTTGGTTGTATGCTTTTTGTTTTTGAGTGTTAAAAATTGATTTGTTTTGTTTTTGCTCCAAAATGTTTTTACATTGTCATTTTGTTTTTTTTTTTATCATCCTTTTATTGCTTTTGTGTCAAAAATCTAAAAAACACATAAAACGTAGAAAATCCACAAAGTTTGATTGGCATTGTTGAGTTTTGTCTCAAAGTATGTTTTGCCTTGTACCTTTGTACTAATGGCCTTGTGCATCTACGAGCTTAAGCTTGTTTCTTATGCACTCATATCATTGTGGAAGAAATTCTGAAATCTATGTGATTGTTGAAAATAGATCTTCAACCTTGTCATGAATGATTAGTGAATGGTTTGGTGTTCTTGAGACATGCATTGACTTGATCTTCCCACTTTCATTTTATTGCTTTACTCAAAGAGCTCACCAAATGTAAATCTCCAAATGAAAAGTGATATTAAGCTACAAAAGCCTGTCGCACATACTAGTATTTAACTAGGAAAAAGGGAAAGTGACAAAAATAAAATGTATGCTGCCCAAAAAGTCAAAGGCTAACTCATCAAATTGAAATATTAAAAATTTCAAGCATCGATCTCACAATGAGATGTATTGTTTCAAAATGATCAAATGATATGATGTATATGGAGCCAAATGAAAAGCTTCAAAGAAATGTTCTCAAGTTTATGTGGGAGGTCATATATGCATACTTCTATAATTGAGATGGATCACATTATCTAGTGCTAGTTGTGTATGCCTTGGTTGAATTGATCATTGAAACTTCACATTAGACTAAGGACTATCTCATTTTTGATACCCACACACATCACACAAGTTTATGTTCAATGAATGCCATTTTCATTTGTGTGATTGTACTTGATTAAATGTGCTTTCTCATGCTCAATCTTTGTTGATCAAACACAAAAAGATTTTTGAGTGTTTTAGTTGTTTTTGGAAAGTATTTTGTTTTTACAAAAATGTCAAAATTTTCAAAAAATAGTATTGTCCTGTTTTGGCGACTCTGTCGCGGGTTGTCCCAGTCGTATGCTCCAGTCGCAAGCCCACTCCAAGATTTTTTGTGGCTCACTAGCGAGTCAAGGTCTCAGTCTCAAAAAATACTTACAAAAAATTTTCAAAATTTGAATTTTTAAGATTCTCGCGACTCAGTGTGATGACTTGTTCATGGGTGGAAGATCTAGTCGCAAGAGGTACACAACGACTTTCGCGGCTCACCTCGTGAGTAGATATCCCAGTCGTGAAAAACACTTAGAAAAGTTTTCACGACTCTTAGTTTCAAAGTGTTTCGCAGCTTACCCAGGCAACTAACTGGCGACTTGACTTAGTCGCGAAAAACGCGTGTTTTGCGTTTTAAAGACAGTTTTTAAAATCTTTTCAGTTTTTCCCTCGAATTTTTGTGACTGTTCGTTGTCTTCCCCATTTCTCTCTCTAAAATACTCCGAGTCTCTCTTCGAAAAGCATTCATTTTTGCAGCATTCCTTCTAAAATCTTCAAGAACAAGGTATGGGTTTTATCTTTCTCACTTCACATTTCATGATTTGAACATTATTTTCTTGATTTATGAGTTGTCACTATGATTTGAATTTTACTGTGTTTGTTTATGGGTTTGCTTAAAATATTAGGTTTGGTCGTTCGGGGTTGGTTGGTTCTGTTGCTAAATACATTTGCTATCATGATTTAGTCTCATTATGCTAGTCTGTGTTCTGATCTTTGCTATTTGATTGTTTTCATACCCATTAAGTTTTTGGGTTTGGGGCTTTATGTGTTTTCACTGAATGAGAGATTGGGTGTTTCAATATGTCTGTGATTTTGGATTGTTTGGCAAATATTACTTTGAGTTTGAGTAATCATATCTTGTGTGTGCTTCCATCTTGGGGCTTTAACTAGCACATTTCATATTCATTAAGATATGTATCATTGACATATGCCTATTTTTGTGTTTTTATGCCTGAGTGTGGTTTACACTGTCCATTTATAGATGTTTAATGTTTGTTCCAGTCTGCATCTATACAGTCTAAACTTGTTTAAGTGTCTGAGTTCTAATTTGAGCTATCCTTTTCGGTTCTCAACTGTGCTTGATCTGTGTGTTGAATTGACACTCTTTTACTCCCTTTGCAACTAACTTGTTACTAATATGTGTGCATTTCCACATACTGTATTCTGCTCTTGTTGTGGCCTCTTCTGCTTGTTTACAGATGGCTTCCACACCTACAAAGAAGAAGACCCCTGCTAAGAAAGCAGACAAAAGGCTGAAAATGGACCACAACCTATTTGGGTCAGTTCAGTACTTTGAGAGATACAAAGATTCTTTCATGAAGGGAACAATTATTCAGGAGAGGTTTGTGGATTTAAATGACTTAAAGGACACCTTCTGTAAGGTTGAATTTTATCAACCGTCTTGTTGGCTTTATTCCGTGCAAATTTGCTTGTAATTCAGCACTTAGTAACCCTGTATTTAGGTGGGATTCATGTAAGGGTAGAGTATGAGAAAGTGCGAAGAAATGCTCAAGATTGTGCAAAGAAGCAGGGACTCGCGGCTAGGACTCACAACTGACTCACGATTGGCAAGCCGCCAACTGCAGCACATGTGAGAAGCATGCAGGGAGGTGAAGGGTCACGCCAGCTGTCGCATTATAGGAAAAAAGTCCCGGGCTGGCCAGACCGTTAACTTAGAGCTTGAACTTGCGACTCAGACCAGTTGTAAGGCCAAGCCACCAACCAGCCCTGTTTTGGAAAAACTGACTCTTCGCATTCTTTTCTCATCCCACTATATATAGACCCTTATACCCACAAAATGTAGAGAGCTTCCAGAAAGAATTTTAAGAGAGAAACCCTAGAGAAAAACAAGATTGACTTATCCCCAATCTTCATTAAGAGACTCTTCAAATTCCTCTACTCTCTTCCTCTCCATTGATACATCCTTGAGAGGTTCTTGACCAAATCCTTTTCTCACCACACCCACGTCTGTGAGAAGGTCTTTTGGTGCTAAGGGAAGCAGTTTTGAAGGGGCCAATGGTTATTGGTTGATGCTATGGGCTATAGCAGAATCTGGTAAGCTAGAGAAGAAAAAGGTTCGGCGCAACCTCGTTAGAGCAAGAAGCTTGGAGGGCTTAGGTACTTGGGTAGATTAGGCTTGGAGGGTCTATTGCTGTTCATGTATTCTAACTACATTTTCTAGTGGATTATTGACTGCTTGGAAGGTGGCGAAGAGGTTTTACACCGAGGACTTCGGTTTCCTCTTCGATAACACATCGTCGTGTTGTCTTTGTGTTTGCATCTCTCTTCCCTTAATCTTTACCATTTAATTTCTACTATGGATGTGATTTTAAATTAGTTTAGATTGTTTATCAATTCTATCATTGGCTTATGTTCATGTTCCGCACATTTATTGTTTGATAATAAGCTTGAATTGATATTTTGTATTTGGGGGTCTAAACTTTCATAATGTTTTCAACGCTATTTGAACTTTCAATTGGTATCAGAGTGGGTGCACTTGCTGTGGTTTAAACACCTTAGTGCAATCCCTGACCCCGTATTGAGATGGATAGGTCTCAATCTCTAAATGTGCCACCATTTTTTTATGGTAATAATTATGCATTTTGGAAAGTTCGAATGAGAGCATTCTTGTGTTCTATTGATGATGCTATGTGGGATGCAGTTGAAGTTGGTTGGACTAGGCCGGAGGCTGCCAAATCCACTTGGGATAAGGCAGCTCTTGCAGCAATTAATGCTAACAGTAAAGTACTGAATGCTATTTTCTGTGGTGTCTCTCCAAGAGAATTTCACAGGATTTCACATATTACTATTGCTAAGGAAGCATGGGAGATTTCGGAGACTACTTATGAAGGAACAAAGAAAGTGAAAGACACCAAGCTATAGATGTTGACCACTCGCTTTGAGGAGCTCAAGATGAGCGAGGATGAGTCTTTTGACTCTTTTTATAGTAAGCTGAAAGAGGTGGTCGTCGACAAACTCAATTTGGGGGAAAAGACGGAGGATTCTAAAATTGTAAGGAAGATCCTTCGGTCACTACCGGAAAGCTTCCGTGTTAAAGTAACAGCTATTGAAGAGAGTAAGGATCTTGACGACATTAAAGTTCAAGAGTTTGTTGGTTCATTACAAACATATGAACTGTCACTGCCCATGCAAAAGAAGAGAAAATCTCTTGCTCTTAAGACAATTGATGAGAGGGTAGTATCTCATGACTCTTCAGATGAAGATGCTGTAGATAAAGATGTGGCATACCTTGTGAAAAACTTCTGGAAGTTCTTAAAACTCAAGAACAGTGGGAAATTTGGTGACAAAAGGAAATTTTAGAATTTCGGGAAGGAGAAAAGGGAATTCAAAAGGAAAGATGGTAAAGAATCCAAATCTTCGCAAGGAATCACATGCTTCGAGTGCAACAGACATGGACATTTCAAGAAAGAATGTCCTAATTATTTGAAATTGAAGGGGAATGTCTATGCCACCACTCTAAGTGACTCGGATTCATTACACTCTGATTCTGAGTATAGCTGTGACGGAGAAGGAATTTACTCCGCATTCATGACCATTGCACATGTAGAATCATCAGATAATTTGGGTACACTTGTGAAGGTGCTTGGTGAGCATTCTAATTTGGAGTCTATTGGGATTGTTGAAGAATCGGAGGCTGAAAAGGATGAAGATACATCTGGTCTTCAAGAGAATTACGCCTTACTCCTTGAGAAATCGGGTGAGTATGCAAGGGTGGCAAAGGCTGCTGTGAAGAAGATGAAGAAAGCTGAGAAAGATTACAAAAGTCTTCTGGTACGATTCAAGAAGGCAAAGTGTGAGATTAAAACACTAAATGGTGAGCTATTAGAAACTTACACAAAAGTGAGATTTCTTGAGCAAAAGGTAGTGCAAGCTCATGCCAAGATAGAAAGGGCCTCCTCCAAGAAGCTAGATGATGTTATTTCATCTCAAAAACATGCCTCAGACAAGTCCGGGTTGTTAAGTTTGTGAAGTCCAAAGAAATGATTGTAGAAGAGCCTAGTACTGAGAAAGTTAAGGTTGAAAAGAAGAAGAAGGTGGCTGATCAATGGGTGTTAAATAAGTCCCGTAATCAATCGATAGCCAGATTTGAAGCTAAAGGAAGATCACTTCCAAGATCACAATGGGGTCCTAGAACGAATCATTTCTGTTACTTTTACAGATTGCAAGGGCATACCCAACCCAACTGTCATAGGCTGAGAGAGTTAAACAATACAAGCGCTCCTCGATCACGAGGACGAAGAAATGACAATAGGTCTTAGGTTGGTGAGCAACCAAGAAGTCAAAACCGTGATTCAGGAATGATTGATGTGATGAAGATGATCGGTGCCTTCACCAATTGCTTCGAAAACTTCACAAGAAGGTTTGAAAGTCCTAACTCTCGTACCCAATCCGTCAAGGATATCACCCCAAACACACGTGTGGGTGAAGAGGGGTACTCATGCATAAGCATTTCAACATGTCCATGTATTAATACTTCCTATGTTTTATGAATATGCTTGGTTGTATGCTTTTTGTTTTTGAGTGTTGAAAATTGGTTTGTTTTTGTTTTTACTCTAAAATGTTTTTACATTGTTATTTTGTTTGTTTTTGATCATCCTTTTACTGTTTTTGTGTCAAAAAACCAAAAACACATAAAAAGTAGAAAATCCAAAAAGGTTGATTAGCATTGTTGAGTTTTGTCTCAAAGCATGTTTTGCCTTGTACCTTTGTACTAATGGTTTTGTGCATCTACGAGCTTAGCTTGTCTCTTATGCACTCATATCATTGTGGAAGAAATCTTGACATCTATGTGATTGTTGTAAATAGATCTTCAACCTTGACATGAATGATTAGTGAATGGTTTTGTTGATCTTGAGACATGCATAAACTTATGCCTATATATCTTCCCACTTTTTATTTTGTTGTTTTTTGCTTAAAGAGCTCTCCAAATGTAAATCTTCAAATGAAAAGACATATAGAGCTGCAAAAGCCTATCGGACATACTAGTATTTTACTAGGAAAAAGGGAAAGCAACCACAAGAAATTGTATGATGCCCAAAAAGCCAAAGGCTAACTCATTAAAATGAAATATCAAAAATTCCAGGCATCGATCTCACAGTGAGATGTATTGATTCAAAATGATCAAATGATATGATGTATATGGAGCCAAATGAAAAGCTTCAAAGAAATGTACTCAAGTTTATGTGAAAGGTCATATATGCATACTTCTATAATTGAGATAGGTCACATTATCTAGTGCTAGTTGTGTATGCCTTGATTGAATAGATCATTGAAGCTTCACATTGGACTAAGGACTATCTCATTTTTGATATCCACACACATCACACAAGTCTATGTTCAATTAATGTCATATTCATTTGTGGGACAAAATGGGCTTTTGCCCTTTTTCAGAAAATTAAACATGCGTTTGCCCTTCTTTCCAAACTAAATAGGGAAGTGCCCCTGTTTTATAACTCGATAATAGTAAAATCGAGTTATATGAATTACTCGATTATACACTACTCGAGTTATATTAAGGTTTGTGCTTACAGACGTACGCCCAGCGTGGCAATTTGTTTTTTGAAATCCCTGAATAACTCGGTTATTCATTAATCGAGTAATGTAACCGATTATTAAGATATCGAGATACGCTGTTATTAAACCTGTTTTAAGACTTTTTTGTGTCAGGCGTACGGATATATGGTTTTAACATAACTCGATTATTGTAATCTCGAGTTATAAAGTATAATCGAACTTCGAAAAATCGAGTTACTCGCGTATAATTTCTCCACACCACCTCCTCCCATTTTGTGTCTGGATTTCTGCTGAACCTCCACTCTGCTCAGATCAACAGCTTTCGGACTCAACTGAAGTTTGTATCATCTCAGGTAGAAAACTCACAGCAGAATTTTAGGGCAATGATATTTTTATTTGATATTGTACTGAAATCTTTGGTTGTTTGTTGTAGAAAACTCACAGTAGGTAGAAAACTCAGATCAACACCTTCTCCCATTTGGTTGTTTGTTGTAGTAAACGTTGGCCACAAGAGAATGAAATCTTTACTATAGCAACATTTTGTATTGCACATAATCACATTGGTCAAACATTTATAACAACATTATGTATTGAACACAATGGGTAGACATTAACAACAATTTGTTTGCACATGGTCAAATGTTAGTGTTAGTGTTAGTATTTAATTTTTAGCATGTAATAGTACACAAATTTATGAATGTCTTTGTCGTGTACCATTTTATGCAGCAGTACATTATTTACCAACAGTTGATGCACACTGTTAACTAACTTGATCATTTGGTGTTATTGTATAAAGTGTTAATGTCTGGTTCTGGCAACCCAGAAATCTATAGGCCTCATGATGTGTTCACTGCTATGGGTCGTTGTTGGGTATTAGAAGATGAGTTCAGCTATCCAATCAATCCGAATTTGCGAAATAGTGCTGATGTTCACAATACCATGAGACAGGAATGGGCTTGGTTATTTCGTGAACAGCAAATGTTTTATGATGAGCTGGTTGGTTTTAAGTTGCCAGTGCCTCGGCAACTCGCATCGCAGATGCCTAGAGACACGATTGACGAACTTCGTAAAGCATTGAACCGCATAAGAGAAGAAAATAATCGAATGAAGATACGTCTTAATCGATATCGAACCCAAGTCGAGATTCGAGAGTCAGTGGAGGAAGGGTGGTACGAGCATGCACAGTTCATGCAATCACTTCTTGCCGATCCCATTTATCAGTCAGACGTGGAGATGTCAGATGAAGAGTAATCGTGTCGTGGTGTTATTAGATTTTGTTGGAGAACTATTTTGCTTAACTATGTATGTGTGTCACTGTTGTTGCATTTGTACTATGTAAACGTTATTATTGATTGTGAGGAGCATGCACGTTATTCGTAATCTAGATTATTTTCACATAACGCATAAAAGTTAAATATTCCCACACATGATGATTTTCAATAAGCACGTACGACATAACACAGAAAACTTAAAATAACTTACACTAACATTATTAACTTAACACTAGACATAACACACACACCACATAGACATTCATTCTGACAAGTAGTCCTCATAGTTGAGGACATTGTTACGTTCTGCCGGAGTGAGTTGCCTGTTCGTTGCGGCGGCCAGCTCCTCCGCTAGTTGTAGCATGTGATACCTGGACCTACGAAGTATCATAAGATTGTTTTCTTTTTTTATTTTAGTAACTGCACACTCATATTGGTGCATGTTTCGTCGTGGCAATGCGAGTGAGCTACGGTCGACAAGAGGCGCTCCAAGTCGCAGGAGATCATTGTGTAGAGCGTTGGACTCATTCATGCGAAAGTCCCACTCCCGCCGCAATCCTGCATAGTATTCCCTCTCGTCGGAATCTCTTTCCCTTCTATAGTTATCTGGAAAATGAGGTAGCATCCAATTGCGCATCGACATTGGAAAATGTGACTTTAGATCGGTATGTGTAGATGTTTTGCAAGGGTAGATGTAAATGAGACTTTATATAGGGGTTTTGCAAGGGCAAGGATTCACGTGGATGTGACTACATGTAAGAGTAAGTGTTCACGTGAATAAAGATGATATGACTCGACAGTGTATTGTTCAGTGGCAAGGTGTTGATGAGCACATGCAAAACTACAAACATGACTTGGTTGTACAGTGGCGTCTGTTGGTGCATGTGATTCGCTGAGGTAGCTGTTTGATATGGCTATAGCTTGTGCTACAGCAGCAAGCTGGTGATGTGTACTGCGAAAGAGGTTGCGTATTTATTCACGTTAATACTACTCAACACTGATGTGCTTCATCTGACATGACTTGACGAGATATTGCTGAGCTGTGATAAATGTATCATAAACTTTTCAGGGATGCTCTGCATCCTTGAAAACGGTGCATTGCAAAAGCTGTTAAGCGTGCATTGCAAAAGGTGTATTAACGTGCGTGTAGGTGATATGATTGGATAGGGTTCAACAGTGCGAAGCACCTGAGCATGAACTTGTCAGTGATGCTCTGTGTATTCACGTGAGTGTGGATGGGTACTTTTGGACAGGGTTCAACAGTGCTGAGCTTTCCACCGTAGCTACACTCATTGCTCCCTATCCACACTTTTGGCAAGTGGGATTGAAGAAAGCTGATAACAACATTTGGTTTTGTAATGGTTGGTAGGATTTTGTTGAATACCATTCTATCTGATATGGTTATATATTTTAGTCTCCAGATATGAAGGAAATTCCAACTTCCATGTTCTTATATTTGATAAGACTGCCACTGAGATTCAATATCCACCTACTCAGAATTGTAAATCGGAAGATCATCAGGTAGAAATAATAAACTTAGATGAAGATGATACAAACTCATCATGGGTATCTCGCGGCCGCATAATATGGTGAGCCTTTATACATAATGTGATCATGATGTCACACTTCAATGTCTTCTACTATTACCCTCTATCAAAACATATTCAACAATGAGATTCGGGAAGGGATGGGTTGCATTTTCGAAAGCACAATAATTTAGAAGCAGGAGATGTCTGTGTCTTCGAGGCGATCGAGAGGAAGCATGTTGTGCTTAGTGTCTCAATATTTTACGTGGTTGACCACCAGAGTTTGGACTAGGATAACATGTTTAAATTTTAAACTAGTGATGTTTATGCTTATATTTAATTAGGGACATTGATCACTAGTATGGTTTATATCTGATGGATGTGGTTTTAAGACTGTTCTCTAACCGGTTTGGCATGTCTTGATGAAGACTATTTAGCATTCCTGTGCGTCATCTGACATGACTTGACGAGACAGTGCTGAGCTGTGTTAAATGTATCATAAACTTTTCAGCCATGCTCTGCATCCTTGAAAACAGTGCATTGCAAAAGAAGGCATACCTTATCTGTGCATTGGCGTGTGTGTAGGTGATATGACTGGACAGGGTTCAACAGTGCGAAGCTGTTGAGCACCACATGCAGCACTACGAACATCAGTGTAGCAACGGTGGATAGCTCACCCCCAAAATTGATGCATAACCAATTAAGGGATGCTCTGCCTCCTCGAAAATGGTGCATTGCAAAGGGTTGCACATCTGTGTATTCACGTGAGTGGGAATGGGTACTTGTGGTCAGGGTTCAACAGTGTCGAGCTATTGAGCATCACATGCAACACTGCATCAATCAAGCGTAGCAATGGTGGACAGCTCACCCCCAAAATTTTGCTTACACTGTTGAGGGATCCTCTGCATCCTTGAAAATAGTGCATTGCAAAATGTTGCATATCTGTTTATTCACGTGAGCATGGATGATATGACTAAACAGGGTTTAACAGTGCCGAGTTGTTGAACAGCACATGCAGAACTGCAAACATGACTTAGCTGAATAGTGTAGAGCTGTGTTAGCCTTCTCCAATCTCACTTGCTATTACGTGCACCGAGTGTAGCAACACTGGAGGGTTTTATCCCCATATTCCCTTACAAACATTTCAGGGAGCTTTGGAGCAACGCTACAACAAACCAATAACTTGAATGAAACATTTTAGAGGCTGATCAGGCTTTTAGGCCTTTACCCTATTTCTAAGCAAACCAAATACTATGAAATAGTGTGTTGTGTGAGCCATATGGATTTTCAGTAACTGAGTGGTTAGTTTGGTTTGGCCGAGTCTTTCTGTAATGTATCTATATAAAGTAGGACACTATAAGAACTAAGATACACGGATACGTGTATATGATACCGCGACTCAAACAACTCATATAAATGAATTATTCGTATTATTGAATCATGTGTGCGGTTGGTCTATGTGCTTTGGATGAGTCTGTATGTATTGAATCTATTAAATTTTCCTAAAAGTAATGTGCAATAAATATAATTTGGAGGCATTTCACTTCCTATGGTTTTTCCTACATTACAAAGCTAAGGACATTGTCCAACCAAAGCACATCACTTGAATGTAGCAACAAAGAACAACAGGGAAGAAATGAGAAACTGATTTCACATAAACTTAGCCAAAACTAATGAACATTTAATCCTTAGAGTTGCAAAAGTTGAACGTACATAATCATCATTTGTCAGACATTAACAACAACATTATGTATTGCACATAATGTGTAGACATTAACAACAACGTCTAATGTTCGTAGGTAGAAATTTTTGGAAATCATCATTGCTTGAATCTGAGAAGTCTGAAATATCTGTTTCATCATCTAATGTAGTAATTTCATTAATAGACTTGATGGCTCGCTGTTGCGCCTTCCCCTTTAGATGTTTCCTAGCTTTTTGGATTGCATGAAAACGGTCTAGTCGTCTTTGCATTTGATTGTTCTCTTGTTCAAGACGAGCAAGTATGTTGGCAGGTTCATCTCTAGGTAACTCGGCTGAGCGTGCCATAGGAACTCGTAACCCGTGCCATCGACAATACACCTCTAACTCACACCTCTTCTCGTATAGGGTTGACCATGGTGGTTCCGCTTGTTCTGCAACAGTGAACTCTATTGCGGTGGTATCTGTACTTAGTTTTGTAGGTTTCCCAACCATGATGTGCCCGACGCTTCCAAGACTCTCGTACGTGTATATTGGCATATTAACGAAATCTCTCTTCTTCCCAACCCATATCCCTCCATAGTGGTCTGTGTATGTATGTAGTTGTTGATCTGTTGGAACTTGTGATGATGCATTTGTTGAAGTAGAACCAAACTTGTTTCGCATTGTACGCTTTGATGTTGAGGCGTTGCGACTCATAGCTTAATCAATCTACGAAGTTAGCGGGGTAGAAAGTTAACATTATATCAGCATTTATAACCTCATTTCACGGTCTACTATTTAATTAAAATTTCAGTTGCTAGGGCTTGTCATGTCAGTACATGCTGGAAAACCACTGCAATCTAAACAGGATTTTACATGTTCCCAATGTCGCATCAAAGGTGGGCAGTAGTTGCAACATTAGATGTAAATGTGACATCTATGCATCCAAATTTAGAATTGTGTATTCACGTGAGTGTGGGTGTGAAACAATGTCGAGCTGTTGATACTTCTAGTGCACAACTGCGAACATGACTTGGCGCCAACACCTGCGTTTGTTGGCGCATGTGCTACGATTGAAGGAGTTTGATATGATTACAGTTGGTGCTACAGCAGCGGGCTGGTGACGTGCGTTCAGAGTTCGAACTTGGTCATCTTGAAACTTCGGTATAGGTATCCATGTTTTGTCTTTCACGCTACAATTTCGCTATATTAATTTATTAATTGTTTAAATCCTTCACAAAACAAATTCTGAAGATCACAGTGTGTTATTATCTTTGGCCATTTTCAAGCCATTTTAAACATCATTGTGTGTAAACATCACGGTGTTCATTACCTTTGGTCATTAAACCTTTAAAGGTTAAAAAGCATCACTTTGCTCTCAAAACGCAGCCCCACAGCCTGAAACACTAAACTTTCTCTTGTAATCGTAGCCAATTAATGTGACCCCGTAGATTTGGAATACCGATGTAGTCAACTGTTCGATCAAACATCGTGGTCAAAGAGTTGCCCGTTTGAAGTGAAGCCCAATTGGAACTGAATAGCACATCTGTTATACCTTTGATGTTGGTGGCTTGAGCTCACTGTTATATCTGTTTAATTGTGCTTCATCCTTCACAAAACATTAAACATTAGGGTGTTTATTTGACGAGTCTGCACTGCAAGGTTTCATCAATAAAATTTGTAATGAAAATATGATGCATGACGTACAGTCCAGGTGGGGACGAAATTCAGAATAATATAATTGCTAATTTAAGAGCAACAAAAATATCCAATTAGTGAAAACTACATGACTGAAAAGCAAAACCTCCAATACAAACAGTTGCCCTAAGTGCATATATAGCTTGAGCCCCTCCACTCGGAGGAAAATCTCCTAGGTGGTTCATCGTCAACAACAAACCCTGCAAACTAATTGTGCTTTCACAAACCTTCAATTTGTATTAATAATTACTATAATCTAATAACATGTGAGTGCCGTACAGAATTATGAAATAAATATTTTGTACACACTGACTTGGATCTACTTGATGTTATATAGAACCATTGCAATAATACTAATAATAGTAACGATGGGCATGAAACTAGCCATCATATTAATATATCAAACTACTTTCCACGGATACCATGTGTGTCAAATTGCCACTCAAATAACAAAATATACAACTGCCTTAAAGCCAGTTCATATAATTGTCATACAATCAAATGAATTTGCTACAACAACTACAACAAATTCGTCCCCGCCTTCGGTACAATGGGCAATGGCAATCATGAAGAGTCAGACGGTGGAGACGGTGGAACCGGACGTCTATAGTCAGCTACGTCCGCTCGGAGAGCTGCAACCTCGGCAAGAAGACCATGTAGAATCTGCCCATGGGTTGCTTGAGTTGTCATAATGGTCTCCATCATAGCATGAAGAGAGGGAGGAAGAGGGCATGTATGCGCTGCATCAGCAGTGTCAACATCTACCTCATCATCACCAACCTCGGCAACAGCAGCTGCGGGATCCCCATGCATGTCCTCATCTGGAACATCTCCAGTAGTAGACCGTACTCGTGGTGTCTTGGATGGACCAACACTGGGGTCGACAACCTTCTTTTGGGCACTTCGCTGTTTCAGAAATTTGGCTCCTATGGGGGCTTGGATGTGAACCAACTCTTGGGAAGGAAAATTATTTAATCCTAAATATTTGAGGACCCTATGGATGAGAACTGGAAAAAACAAACCATGCCTCTTATACTTGCTCCTACGCACCTCCACAATGGTTTCGATGAAAAGGGAAGGAAAACAAATGGAACTATTGGTGACGAGGGCGTAAAGAAAGAAACACCTATGTATAGGGATTGTATGGATATGAGAGATAGGGAAAATGTTGTGACAAGCTATCCTAAAGAAGATATAATTAAGCTCAGTCAACTCACTTGAGCTAATACTTCGGTTAGAACCCTGAGTGACTGATGGTCCACAAAGGACATCCATGACATCATCAACATGAGGAGACATAGTGTATGGATAAGTAGGTCTACAAATTATAGGTACATCAAGAGCTTTAGATACGCGCTCCCTAGTTATTGTAAACGGTACACCACGAATGGACGATGACACCTTGTGACCCACGAGATCCTCATGCACCGATAGATTCGAATAGAATTCTCTAATCAAGTCAGCTGGAGGGGGTTGTATGTTTGTACACAGGGACAGCCAATGCCTAGACTGTAGATTCTCACGGATGGAAGGATGCAGTTCGTGTAGATTGATTTGCCTTTCTCCCCAAATACGCCTACGCTTATTCAAGGTTTCAAAGGTTTGCTCATTCTCGAGCATGAGGAACCTTGATTGATCAAACACCACTTCAGGTTCAGATGCAGCTTTGCATTTTCCCCTCTTAGCCCTCTTCGGAGCCATAACTAACTGATGGTCAGTAGTGGAAACACGATTAGCTCACACAAAAACATAACCAAATACCACATTACGATGAGATCAACAATGAAGTTTGAAGCAGAGAAAAAAAATTGCCAAATTTAACGCACTACCATGTGTATAAAATCATCCATACAATATACTGTCTAGAGCAGTTTACAACAACACAATGAAAAAACAATATTCTTATTCACGGGTTGTTTAGTTGGTTAAATAAATGTAATGCATTTTGGTCCGAGTGGACCTGTAATTTGAAGATAGAGACCTAGAGTATATGAACTTTAGTTGAACTCAAAGAGCCAACATGCAATTTGTTAACATATTGACTTTTGTCAAAATGATCAATAATGTCACGCACCGATCGCAAGCATTCCAACAGCATGTTCAACATTATAATACAGGAAACATACAAGTGGATGTAGGACCTGACACATTTTCAAAATTCCTAGCTACATGTAGTAAGTTTCACCAACTTGTACAAAAAACTTTAAATTGCACAATGTACAGTTCAGGCATACAAACAGCATAAGGACTACCACACACATATGGCGCCACTGGCAAGTTCATTTAGTAGAAGGATACTAGTCGAAGACAACCTACTAACAAAAATGCATTTGACTACCCAAACACCCATCTTCATCACAATCTACATAGACAATGAACTTTGAAGCATGAATAAAAATTTTGACAATAACGCACCACAAATGTGTCACTTTAAAGACAACAAAATGTTAAAAGACTCTTACTATGTAAAATATTCGAAGAACTTCCGCAGGAAATTGTCGATTCCGGCCTGATGCAGCGACAGCAATCGAAGATGTAATTTCGCTCAGCTGCAGGTTCTGCAGAACTATGGGGTTTATATTGGTGGGGATAAATCCCGAAAATTACTCGATTATACTCAAATCGAGTTACTTAAATATAACTCGATTACTCGATACTCGAGGTACACGATGTGTACATTTCAGGAATCCAGTTATATATAACTCGATTATTAATATATCGAGTTATGTTCACTGGACTTCCCCATCAAGCCCATATATTTTGGACCGGTCCAGATGCAGTCCAAGAGGAATCCAACTGTACAGGAGGGTCTACACAGAACCCGATTTCTCTGAAACCGAGTTCTGTTTATTTTAAATCACAAGAAGCCTATTTATGTGTACCACATATCTCGATATGTAAGAAATCGAGTTTTGTTCACCGTTACTCGATTTTATATAACTCGAGTTTTGTTAACTCCCAGCCCAGATATTGTGACCGCCCCAGATGCAGTCCAAGAGGAATCCAAGTGTCCGGAATGTTGAATAACATAAGTTGAGAACAAAAAAATCTAAATATATATATATATACATCAGGGGGTTTCTGGCCTCAATGTTGGGCAGTGGCGACTCTAGGAATTTTTTCTAGGGGGGTCATTAAGAAACATAAATTAAACAAAAATTTAATTTAAAAAAAAAAAAACTTGAATATATTGAGTTATCGAAGAACAAAAAAAACACAAATACATGAAATTTTATAACTTCCTTCTAGGAGTTTCTATATTTTGAAATCATTTCATGATAGTTTATTATCAGTTTTCATTATCTATTGTCAATATAAGTATGACCATTTTATTTTGTTAAATTTGTATAATATTTGACCCTCAAAAAGTTTGTATAATATTTTTGTTTTTATGCAATTGTGGTTATATATTTGTCATTTTTTTATAAAAATATTTTAAACTAAATGAAAAAACTCAACTCCACTTGCACTGTATAATTATTAACTCACACAACCACACTCATCCATCCATAAATAATACAATAACTTGTTGTTTGATTGTGAGATAAGCTAATATGTGATTAGAGTGTGCAAGATTTAGAACAAAGTGTGCAAAAATATTTTTAAAAGTATTAAATTAGTAAAGCAATATTATATATATATATATATATATATTTTTTTTTTTTTTTTTCAAGTCAGGGGGTTCATTTGAACCCCCTGAAATGTATGTGCAGCCGCCGCTGATGTTGGGCTATTTTCTGGTAGTGTCTGTAACTCATTCTAGCAAATTTGGTCAAACTTTTACAACTTATATTTTAATGAAATGTAGTGTAAAATAGATAATTTGACATGGAGTTTATTTTAAAATTAGCATGTAAAATACAACAAATTACCTCTTATGCAGCCATTGAGAGAGTTGTTTGCAAGAGCTTAATTGAATGCTAAGGGTGTAAATCTTGCTTATGGTTAATTGAAAGTAGCCCAACATTTAAATCTTCCTTTGGCAAGACCTTAACTGAATAGGGAATTATGCTTAATTGAAGGAACTCGAGAGAGGATAGTTTCTCTTCCATTTACTCTGAGGCCTGTTCTTTACCTCTTTGATGCGTTCCTTATCTAAACCATTTTGGTGGAGAGTTTGAGGTGAACTGTCCAAAATGTCTCGCGTCAATTAATTTCTTAACTTATTCAACTCAATGAAAAATAAACATTTTTATGACCAAACCCCAAGAAGGGTAAATATAAATTCTTCAACAATGTTAGGGACTTAACTTTTTCTTTTTTCTTTTTTTTTTTTTACTTTTTTACAAGCTTGTTGGCTAAAATTACAAATTGTGATTAGATCAACATAATTATAACATGAATCTTGATTCTATTTTTGTTATACACCAATCATAATATGTCACTTCAACAATTTTTAAGAAAGTTGTGTTACTAGATTGGGAAATTTATACATATGAGCAATTTATGTAGAACATCTTTAAACCATTTACTCCTAATTTTCAGTAAAATGCGAGTAAACCAAATCGGTATTCAAACACAATCCTACTTATTCAAAGGTGAGTAGGGTTGTCCCCCTTTCTTACTCTCAAATTGATGAAGTAACAAATTTTATAAAAATCATCTATTTATAATTCCAACTTGGTAAACTTGGGCTTTTGACATGAGGATCATTCAAAATAGGTCATGTTATGTACCAAATTGGTGCAAAAGTCTACTTAGAAACCCAACTAACAAGAAAACCCAACATGCAATATTTGGCTATTTTTTTTTTTTTTTTACTTTATCGAATCACATGTGGCATAAGCCTACTCGATGAGAGCTCTTTGGAGGGAATTTTTAGAAGTGTGGTTTGTAAGGCCCAACATTTAAATCTTTCTTTTGCAAGAGCTTAACTGAATAGGGAATTATGCTTAATTGAAGGAACCCGATAGAGTTGGATGCTCTTAGTTGATATCAAATTTAGTTCGGCAAGTGATTCTAAGGGTTTAAAACTTAATTGCAATAGCTTATGCAGTGAGCCTTATAATTCTGGAATTATTTACAATAGGAATTACCATATTTGGACCTCCAGCTTTTGGTCATGAAGTGGTTTATTCTTGAGATACTCAAACTACCTGTTTACCAACATTGAGGCCAGAAAATTGCCCAACCTTAGAAAGTTGGCAGATAGTATCGTAACTAATTTCATCACAATTTGGTAAAGATAAAGATAAACTCCTAAGCAAATTCAACAGCAAGAACCAGATCCTACCTGGCAGCTGGTACATAACACTTTTGTCACAGTTTATATTGGTATAAATAACTCCATATTGATCAGATGCAGTCCTAGTATCGATGATATTACATAGCAACTCAGCTTTGCTTTTAAACACAAATACATGCCAGGGATGTCGATATAACAAAACATCAACCTTGGCCACAGTCCATTCCAAAAACAAAAAGGGAAAAAAACGGATGAACATAGTAGTTGCAAAATAAACACATCCAAAGTTGAACGTTTAACATAGTAGTTGCAAAATACACACATCCAAAGTTTAATGCAACCACCATAACCACTTATTCGATGCATCTGAAAATGTGGACCTTCAACACAACACCGTCCCTCATGATCAGCTCAAATACGCAAACATCTCCTACTTGCAACTTATTTCCCCTCGCAAATGCAGACCACCCAGCAGATACGACACATGATGAACCCATACTTCGTTCATAAACGTATAACTTCACAGGCCATAATTCGTCCACAACCTCCAGCTTCACTGTGAGTATACTTCCTTTGTTGTAGTCCTTGGTAAAGCCTTCTCTTGGTAGGTAGTTGATAATGGCCCGGGGTAAACTCTGTACAAAAAAGTTGGAATGCAATATTTCAAAAATTGTTGAACCTAAGATGAACCTAAGATGTTAGATATATATACATCTTTTCCCCTAAAAACACAACTACGCAAATCATTAGCAACAAGTATCTGTACATGCTTTCTAATTGATCTATGAAAAATCAAAGTAAAAAAGAAGGCATGACTAAAACCCAACAATTTCTGTGAAGCTAAAAGCTTACCGCACGGTCCTTGCCATCAATGTATGATGGATGAATGGTAACAGTGAACAGGGGATTGTCCGATTTAAAAGCATTGGCTCTCACCAGATTTTCAGCTACACCGCCATCTTTCTTAGGACATTGGACAGATTCAAGTTTAACTAACGAACTGCCTGTGCATCCTACTCGATTTCCTCCAACCCCATGAGCTGATCCTGAAATGACATGAAAATACGAAGTGATGCGCATGAAATTATTAGTAAACAGCCTAATAACAATCAACCAATTCGTTACAACAGTGTGAGATTCATACCTGAACCCTTTCCCTTAGTAAAGACGTCCAAGATTTGAACAGAGTCATCATCACTCTCATTATCTTCCATCCTACAAGGTTGGACTTGGTCATCTAAAGTATAGTGTATTTCTGTTGCAGTGGCATCAAATATCAGTACATCAAAGTGTGAATTTCCAATATATTTGAAAACTAGCAAGTGCCCCACGGTTACACCATGACAGCTTGCAAATTCGCACCAACCATTTTGAAACCAAACCCCCCCATCATGTTTTGTCACCTTCACTTTCCAATTTGTACCATTTGGAATCCTAAGAAAGGCCGTATCGGACAAATCAACTCCATATTGAAGTATAAACTTTGGTGGAATCCGCTGTAAAAAAGAATCTCCATAACATTAATGCAGGCTTTGTAAATAAACACATGCATTTGAGTTCGCATATATTATCCTTGTGCAGCAACCATTACAGGAAATCTAACACACAATCTAACAACTGAGATGTAGAGGATGATGTTGGTGAAATGAAGTTCTATTAGTTGAATGAGTTAAAAGCATTGTTTGAAATTACAAGTTTCTGTTTTTGATTTTGGTATTTGTAGAGTTAAATATTTAAATAAACAATGGTGTATCATATCATGAGGTTCAAACCAATGGCACATATACGAATTACATATTCATACATACCTTTATACAGCTACATTTTTACCCCCTACCATTAAATTACCCTCTGCTTTGTTTTCATTGAACATGTTTAGTCTACTAGTCAAGCATTGAAAAACAATTGGAAACTTAACAACAACAATAACAATAAAAGACTTAGTCCGAAATTAAGAACAAAATATGAAAATTATGTGCGTGTGTCTCCAAGAGAATATTGTATTTGAAGAATTGTCACTCCCTACCATTACATATCCTCAGTATAGTTTTAATCCATATTTGAAGAATTGTCTGCAAGCATTTGATGCTTTGTGACTAACTACTTAAGTATTGACAAACAATTTAAAACACAAAACAAAAAACAACAAAAACACTTAGTCACAAATAAAATAACTGTAAGAGAACTATATTTTATTAAAAACTTACTATCTAAACTCAACAAACAAAACTTCACAATTGCAGAGGAATCAAACACAAAAAATGTAAATCACAACAACAAATGTAACATACTTATTGCAAACTTAAAGTTTTTATGTCTACATGCAACAAATGTACAATTTTTTCAAAAATCATAAAAACGAAGATCAAATGGACGACGTGTATTAGCATATTAGTTTCAGAGAGAAAAAAATTGAAAACTGAATTTAAGTATACTTACAATCTTTCCTTCTTGAAGAGCTCGAGGCAGAATAATCTTGAAAAAGTGTGGGGACCTCATCGTAGGATCAGCAGGACCATCCTCATTGTTTCTCCGCCATTGAGAAGCTATTGTTCTGGTTCTCCAAAGTCCGGAGCTTTTCGCTGAGAAGTTCAACGGTTCATTCTTCGTATATTGAGAACTAAATACAGTCCAGCAATGTGCTTGGGCTTCCACATAACCCGATTATTAAATAATCGAGTTATGTGCAATAAAAATCAAAGGAATCCATGTTGTGTGCAGTGTAACTTTAAAGGAATCCATGTAGTGTTGTGCGGCTTGCAAGTAACTCGATACAAACAAAATCGAGTTACCTACAACATTA